>JAKWBJ010000219.1:3600000-4200000 GCA_023159175.1 Wohlfahrtia magnifica
AAAATTTTCCATACCTTTGTTTTATGTGAAACGTTCAAAATTAATTTTAAGTTTAAATTTCCAACGAAATTCGGGCAAAAAGAAAATTGAAACGAGAAAAGAACACCTGCCCAGATTAATTAGTAATAAAAAAAGACATAAAAGATCAAAGCAAAAAGGATATGATATAAAAAGCTGGTATTCACAACGGAAGGCCTCTCTTTCAGACATGGTTTTGTATTTTTAATAACTTATATGCCAATTTTGGAGTTTAAAAATATCTATGATTTATTTTCACTTATTCTCTTTCATAATTTTATCGCCAATTATAAGCCAAATTACACAATTCGCCATACAAAATCTTAAGAGCTAATCACGTAGATTGTAAGTAATTCAATGGTTTATTAAACGATCAATGTAATCTCTTTGTTTTGGGTGATTGTCTGCGCTAAATTATTTTATTTAATTTTCTTAACTGTTAACCATATTAGACAAATAATTTGCTGTTAAATAATGAAATAAAAAAATAAAAGAAACGTTAAAAAATATACAAAACGAATTACAAAGATGCCATATGAACGTGGTAATTCATATGAGTAATTCAAATAGCAAAATAACACAAAAAATAACGTAAGAACATGCTATTACGAGGGCAGTACGAAATGTTTTTAGCCTGACATAGTAAAGTCTGTCAACTCATTTATATAGTAACAGGTATTAAAAAAAGAAGATTTTTTGTAATGGAAAAATTAGAAGTTCGTGGTGTGATTAAATATCTAAAGGGTGGGCAAATTTAAGATAAGGAAGTAAATTGGCTTAAAAACCAATTTATTTTGACAAATTGAGCTTTATTCATACCAATATAAAATAAAAATAGTGGAATTAATAATGGAATATGATGTCGGGCAAATGTCCATCTCTAGTACGTCGGCAGACGTCCGCTCTTTTCATGCAATTTTGAACCACACTTTTCAACAAAATTATCTTTAGTGATGAGGCCCATTTTCAAATAGGCAGTTATGTAAACAAACAAAATTGTCGCTTATGTGTCTCACAAAAACCACAAACAGTCCTCGAAAAGAAAATGACTGTATGGGAGTGCGGCATCATCGGCTCGTATTTTTTCGAAAATGAGCAGGAAAACGCCGTCACCGTGAATTCTCTGCGCTATCAAATTTTGATAACCAATTTTTTATGGACACGATTTGTTATTGTTAACATCAGTGACCGTTGGTTTCAACAAGAAGGCGCCACAAGCCACTCAGCCAGCCAAACAATTCAGTTATTGCATGAGAAATTTCCCGGTCGCCCAATTTCTCATTTTGGCGATGTCAATTGGACGCCTCGTTCTTGTGATTTAACGTCGCTTGATTATTTTCTCTGTGGCTATTTGAAGGACCGGATTTACGTGAACAAACCACAAACAGCTGACACTCTCAAAGATGAAATTCGGCGCTGCATTGACGAGAAAAGCGAAGCTTTGTTGCAGAATGTGGTTCAAAATTTTGTGAAAAGAGCGGATTTCTTCCGACGCGCTTTTGGTGGGCATTGGACCGGTATCGGATCGGTATAAATAAAACTTAATTTGTCAAAAAAAAGAGTTTTTAAACAAATCTACTTCCTAACCTCAAATTTGCCCACCCTTTACATAAGAAAGGTTTAGCGTAACAAGAAATTCATAGCGATATGGTAAATGTGTCAGGTGAAAGTGCTTCTTTGTATGCACCATTCAAAAGTTGGTATGCTGACTTTAAACGTGATCGTACAAGCATTGAAGATGAACCACGAAGTGAACGTCCAAAAACTGCAACAATGACAGAAATCATCGTGATATTACACGATTGACGAGTAAAAGTACGTGAAATAGCTAATGCCATAGGCGTCTCAAATAATCGAATGTATATTATTTGGCATCAAGAATTATAAAGAAAGCATTCGAATGAAAATTTCACAAGCATGCTTAGCTGGATTTAAAACAAATAAAATAGATTTTAAGCGTCTTTTCATAACTGTTGATGAGACATGGATCCATCACCATACACCAAAACCAAAAGACCATCTAAACAATGAACTGAAGCTGGTGGAAGTGCACCAAAAAAGGCGAAAACAGTTAAATATGTTGTTGTCATGACTTTGACAACAGTTTACTGGAATTGCAAAGGAATTTTATTGATCCACTATCTTCAAGAAAGTAAAACAATAAATTCGGAATATTATGATAACCTTCTGAATCAATTGAATTTGAAAAATGACCTTACAACACAAAAAAAAAGTTTTTCATCAAGCTAACCCATCAACCCACTACGTATAGCTTGACCGACCACCTTATTCTCCTAATTTGGCTCACTCTCTATCCCACCTGTTCTCAAAATTCCTTGCTGGAAAACGTTTACCCTCGAATGAAGATGTTAATAATATCGATTTGGACAACATATGGCATAAATACCACATTTGGTTTATGTCAATAATAAAAAAATATGGTATTTTAGAAGGTTAACGTTTGTCACCATAATTCAGTATTCGATACACGTCAAAGTGTAAACACACATTTATTTCAATCGCTATAATAATGTCGAATTTTGTGCCTGAAAAATATGTTTGGGGAAGGAGCCTGATAACCTTCTTTCATTCGAAGAAAACGGGTGCTGTAAACTATCGATTGTTGGTAGAAGCTTACGGTCAACATGCACCAACTCAAAAAAACTTTGGAACGATGATTTGCGCGAATCAAAAGTGGTGATTTCGACACAGAAGACAAAGAGAGGCCTGGTCAGCCGAAAATTTGAAGATTGTTGACAAACGCAAGAGGTACTTTTGTTATCATTGGAAGTCACACAACAAGCCATTTCCCTACTTTTAAAGCATTGGGATTCATTCAAAAACAAGGAAATTGGTTCCCATATGAATAAAAGTCGAGAGATGTTGAAAGGCCATTTTGCATCTAGAAAAAGCAATCATTTATGCATCGTATTGTTACTGGTGATGAAAAATGGATACATTACGATAATCCTAAGCGCAAAAGGTCATATGTAACGCCCGGCCAACCAGCCAAGTCAAAGCCGAAGTCGAATATCTAATATGACAAGACAATACTCTGTATTTGGTGGGATCAGAAGGGTGTTTTGCATTATGAGCTGTTGAAATCGGTCACAGGGGAAGAGAGCAATCAACGAAAAACGACCAGAATATTCGACCAGACTCGAGACCATACATAATCTTCCATCCTAACAACTATTGGGAAACAACTATTTGGGAAACAGTGGATGGGGAGTTTTGGTGCAGCCGCTTTATAGCCCAGACTTTTCCCCTTCTGACTAATATTTGTTTCGATCGATACAGAACGCCCTTACTGGAATACGTTTGGCTTCAGAACAGAGTATCATAAATTGGCTTAATTCATTTTTTAACTCAAATGCGAAGCAGTTCTATTAGGCGAAAGCCATATGCTACCAGAAAGATGGGAAAAAGTAATGGCTAACGATGCACAATACTTTGAATTATAACGTGTCAATTCCTTTTGCAGTTTTCAAGCAAAAAAAAACGACGTTATTAACTTGTATACCCAATAAAAGGTCTATTTCTCTTAAAATTTATTAATAATTAGCTAAGTTATTGGCTTATAAGTACATGAAGGCCGGAAAAACGGTTTTTTACCCTTAACTCGATAAAACATATCGTTGTTCTACTCGATAGTGCCTATCAGACAAGCAGTTTTTTTTTTTTTTTTTTGTCGCACCGTGTTATATGCAAAATTATATAATTATAGAAAATCTTAAAGGGTTTCAATTACGGTGTGGATTATTAAAAGATCAATATGATTTTTATTGGGTAGTTGTTTAAGCAAAATTTCCTTAGCTGATTTTTTTAACTTTTTTCCATGGACTGAAACCGAACCAGCCAGCTCTATCGTTTCATTAGAGCACCGTCGCAATGTGGCGTGTGTTTCATCGGTACTATAACGGAATGTGTTCTAACGAAATTAAGGAATTAGTTCCTAAAAATCATATATTTTTACGTAGTACTCGTATTTCTCGTAGAATGCATCTCTTTGTAGTTGATTGTCCAGTAAATCACATAACGCATTATAGGGAGAATTCGTTCTTTGGTCGCACTGTTCGGTTGTGGAATAATCTTCCAGCGAAAGTATATCCTGCCACTTACGACATGAGTAAATTTAAATTTAACGTCCATATACACTACTCCCTCTGTCCTCCTTCCAGTAACCTATTTTCCTAGTACCAGCACAATACATGGCAATCCCCTGGGTGCTGGTCTTATAAAAAAAGAATGGGTTTAGGTTCGCTATTTATATAAACTTTGAACCTAAATCCGCTGAACCCATGTCAGCAATAATTCATATGGTCCATAAAAAAAAAATTAAATAAAAATTAAATACCGAAAATATTTCTCGCAAAATCTTCCCTTTTTCTGTTTAAAAATTTGCAAGTGGAATGGGAAGAGAGAATTAATATCTTGTTTTTAAGAAGGCAATAAAGATTTGCTCGATAAATCTAATTCTTCGAAGGTAAATAAAGGGGTTCGATTGATTTTTATTTTATTTTGATAAGCCCATACCTGAACCCATTTTTTACAGGTTAACAGTGCCATTATTAATTTTTGAAAAACAGTTTAACTGTAAAATAGTAAAAAAAAAACAAAAAAAGGAAAGAACAAACAACACGATTAAGAAAGACGCCATATGAACGGCGTAATTCGTATACGTCATTACAACAGCTAACAATTCAAATAATAGAATGCTATTAGCTATTGTAAAAAGTTTAGGAGCGTAAACTTTGTTTAACTTTTTCAATTTGAGAAAAAAAGCAGCTGCATCAATTCCTTTGCATATCGTAGCTTGATTTGATTCAAAGGTTAAAAATTTAGGAATACGAATAATCTGTATTATGTAGTACTACTAACGAAAATATGTTTGTGGAAGTTATCTTGAAATTTTCACAAATTATACGAAAGCAAATCGCTGTCGAAAGATTTAGTTTTCGAATCAAAAAACATAATCATCCCTATTCTGCGTTTCGATTCGAATCGAGATTTTCTCCGTTTGACACATTTGCCTTCTGAGTTTCAATTCCGTTTAGTTTCTTTCTGCATTACTACCGTAGCTACGTTTTTCTAAGTTGTTAAAGCTGTGACGGAGAATTTTTTGATTTTTGTTTTTTTTAGTCCAAAAGCTATTATTTGTCTAACACTTTTTATTGTGTTATTTATTTTTATTAAATAAAAAATGAAAATATATTTACAAAATGTAGAAAATCTTTATAAAAATGCAAATTTACGCTTGTCTATTTGAGTGAAAAAGGTAAAGAAAACTTAAGTGTTTTCTTGTTGAACCCCTTTGCGTAGGCAAAGCTTTTACTACAATTTGCTTATTTTTCTGTTTTTATTTCATACATTACTATGCTTTTGAGATAATTATTGTCCTTTTATTTTTCATGCAATTTTTTTTTGTTTTTTTTGAACACCAATTTTCAATTGAAACGTAACTGAATGCGTAGATATAAGCAAAACGCGGAATAGGGGCGAATAACATTGCGAGAGATGGTTCACAGGTCAGCTAAAAAAAGTTTAAAGATAATGAATTGTAGTCTTTACTTCATAAATATTGTTCTCAAACTTTCTTTGAAAGTGCAAGTGCTCGAATCACTGTTGATCTTTCAATTACAATTAATGATTGAATTCTGATTAGCCCTAAGATCATGAATAGAAATCTTGTTCTTCAACTCCGGAAGAACTTATAACAAATTGAGAGCCACTCAAGCAGGAGTTTAAAAAATATTTACTAGCAGTAAGTAGATGCAAATATTTCTTTAAATTGATTTTTGCCTTTTTTAATCATTATATCCATAATTCTTGCCACGCCCGATATCATTCATTTTTTTGCTTTAGTACAGAGTATCCGAAAGTAGCTTAATTTGTTTTTGGTCTCAAAACATGATCATTTCTTTAGTTTCAATTGGTTCTAAATTAAATGCTTTTAGACCATTATGAAACAGAAAATGTCAAAAATCGTACATCTTTGTTAAAAAAAAAGAAAAAACAAATTATTGCCTAACTTAAGGAGCTCTACTCGTAATTGAAAACAATAAATTTTTCATCAATGACAGTAGCCTTTGTCCTCCCTTTCGTTAGCTTCAATAAGAACTAAAGCCACTTAAAATTGCCAAACAATTGTTGTCAACCAGCTTAAGTACAACGGTTTAAGTAACAATACCACTTAAGGACCTTTTCTTTTATAAAAAGCAAAACAAAAGCTGACATGCTAAATGATATTGTAGTTTATAGCAATAAAATTGCAAATATCTGGCTAATAAATAATAAAAAGAAAATATAAAGGACATCATTTCATTTTCATCGCCCAAATGTTGGTCATAAAATTCAGGTGGAAAAATACCACATTTTAAATGAAACAAATATTTTGGACAATAATCAGTACTAATAAAATTTTCAATGCCCTACAAAAATTTTACTTTAGCCTACACTACCTTATTAAAAAAAAAATATAATTGGAGTTTAATGATGTCCTCTACCATTTCTCATTATCTCAATTGAAGTTACAACTCATTTTTACAGAATATGGTATACTTTCTCTTAATTTTTTTAATAATCTTCATTGTAACATGCCAAAATAAAAGCATATGCCTTAATGATGGCAATGATACTGATTATTTGACCTGAACATCCTGTGGCTGGCAATCATTTAGTCAACGGTGAACAGTTAATAGCTGTCGTGGGGTTTTTACTACAATTTATTACAAATCATCGTTATTGTATAACATAAGCTTCTAAAGAATTGTTAGGTATTATAAAGGATATATAGGAAACAAAAAAAGACTTTTGCCAAAAAATCAAATAAAAAATTTCCTAACAAGGTCCTTAAAACTATAAACGAGGTTTTATTATCACAATCACTAGTCAGCCAACCATGCATTAAACTTAAATTTAAAAAAAAATCCACTTTAATTGCAAGATTTATGAGTTTCTCGTTAAAAGCTCTAAAATTTAAAAGTTTGCTTTTAACTTAATTTAAAGAAATCCTTCTCAATTAAAAAATATCGTAATTCTTCGTTTAAAGCTAAAAAATAAAAAAGTTACCCAAAAGTAGGCTGAATTTTTTATAAAAATGCAACCATGCTTTTAACTTAAATTAAAAACAAAAACCATTATACTGCAAGCTTTACAAATTTCGTGTTTAAAACTATAACATTAGAAATTTTACCTAAAAGTAGGCTTTATTTTTTATAATAATTTAATTATGGCCTGCTTTTAACTTAAATTTATTAAAATTCATTTTGATTGCAATAGTTATGAATTTGTGATTTAAAGTTATAAAATAAAAAAATTACCTAAAAGTAGGCTTTATGTTTTATAATAATTCCACTCTGGTCTGTTTTCAACTAAAATTAAAAAAATGCATTTTAATTGCAAAATTTCTGAATTTCTTGCTTAAAGCTATAAAATTAAGAATTTTACCTAAAAGTAGGCTCTATTTATTATAATAATTTGTAAATATCTTACGAAAAAATTTGTATACAAACGTAACGTTCGGAATAAATTTATATGTTAGCCATCTCTTGCCACTGTATATCCATCTTGTTTGCCACATATCTGCATGGCACCTCAAAAAACGTTGGTAGAACGCATGCCAAGATGTAAATCACTGACGCGTGAGAATCTTGCGCTGTCCAACGACAGACATGACCGGCTTATACCATACAGTAGCGCCATACGCTGCACAAGCAACGAACAGCCCATTATTCATGATACCTACGGCACGCCTGCTGAGTCCTTAATCATTTCCCAATATGCGCCTAACCTTTCCAACAATAGCCGTCACCTTATCCCTAACATGAGTAAGATGAAAGTGGAGCTCTTGCGCTGTCCCATAACTATTTCTATATGACCTCAGTCATATAGCGAATGCTGTTTTCACCAGTTCGAAAATGTGCGGGTGACAATGTGTCCTTAAGCAACATCATCACCGTCTTGTCCACTGTGACATCAAAACAAACCTCTGCAACCCACTTATAAGCGATAAGAATAGTTTAAGCACCCTTTCTCTAGCTTAGCACGAGACTGGCCTTTGATCAGAATGAGCAAATCATCCGCATACGCACACAGTTTAAATGTCAGCCCGAGAGGAGGATGTCAAACAATTTTATTAACTTGGAAGCATCATAACCACAAACGGAGGGTTGGGTGAGGATATAGATAATCGATTAAAAAAAGCCCGCCAGACGTTTGGTCGTCTCAGATTTACCTAGAGTTCGCCCTTCTTACCTCTGCGTACGAAACTAGTGATCTTTAATACAAATTTAAAATCCATTCCTCTGGAAATGCTACGATACGCGATATGGGAAAGATGAGAGTATTCGTAAACCGTTGTCTTCGCAAGATCCCTCGCATATTCTCGCCAAGGACTATTTCCAACTATATGCTCTGGTGAGGGACAGATCAACAGCCCCTTTTGAATTTAATAAGAAGGCATAAATGGGACCGGCTCAGACGTATCACCAGAATTGCCATTCACTGGAACCCGCGAGGAAACATAAGAAGTAGTCGTTCTGCTTACACATGAAGGATCGATGGGAAATTAATATAATTTATTTATAAAGATAGATGTTCTGGGAAAAAATTACATTTCTAAGTAAAGATCACCACCATCACTTAGCAAGGAATTTCACCACTACACAATCATATGGAGGGGAGCTGCAGTGGATTAATCATCTACTTAGTTTAGAAAATCAACTTGATTAATGAAACTGAAACCAAGGAACGGATGCTGTGTGGATAGCCAATATGCTCCCTAGAAGGGTGACGGCTATACTGCAATATACTTCTAAAAAAGCAAAATTCAGTAGTTTGGTTTAATGAAACTTATTGTCTGCGTATGTATTTTATGCTCATTTTGTGGTTACTTTTAAAAAACCATTATATGTGTTTGAGAAGCATAAAATTTATTACATACTTTTGATGGCTTCTGCTATTTTAGCTGTAGTGTATGGCATATTTTTAGTTATGCGGTAAAAGTGTTATAAATATTTCAATAGAACAGGCGAAAGTTGACATTCACTTGCTCTGACATTGAGTTGCTTGTTTTATTTGATTTTCATTTTTATGCGTAACATTTTCTAACACTAACTATTTTTACGACAATGTCGAAAACATTTTGCCTACAAATAAGTGTAGCATATTTTACAGATCATAAAAAGTATGCTATAAAAAGGAATAAAAAACATATTAAGTGTTGAAAGTTTTAAATAAAACGTAGTGCAGATAGCAGCTATAAAAAGTGAGCGTAAAATTATTTGTAGTTTTTTTTATTTAAGAAAGTATGTCAGCATTTTTAGTTTTTTAACGTCTTTTTAGGGCAATAAAACTATAGCATATTTTTAGGGACAAAACAGTGGTTTATTTTTAAGTAATTAATTATGCAGAGTAGTTTTTTTAATAATACAAGTATTTAAAAAAACAAAATTAAGTTTTTCTGTTAAATTTTTTCCTAAAGGAATTCAAAGGAATTCCATTAACCCAAACAAAGCTTATCTTATATAATTTTATTGCAGTTTCAATTCAAATTTCAAATTTCTAACAAAATAGTTTTCGCATATTTAAATTCTTTCATCACATTTTTGTCCAAAAACTTATGTAAAATACAATCCCTTCAGCCAAGGTTCCTGACCATAACCCTTGTTTTTCTAAGTTTCTTTTATTTATTTTTCTTGGCAAAAATTTCTGCCGTAATAAAATCACGACAACAATTTATTTTAATCATTTTCTTTGCCTTTGCCTACCTTGGCATGCATTTCATTTGCTTTTGCCTTTGTATAAAGCTCTCCTAAAGACACATATCCTGTTTTCTTAAAAGTAGAGGGTTGCTCTGCGAGAATTTTATGTGCCGTTGTCTGTAAATTAATTTTACCAAAATGTGTTTATGTATGTGTGTATGTGTGCCTGTTTACTTAAACATACTGCTACAAATCTGTTTAAATGTCACACATACTTTTAGGCATTTAAACAACATTCAAAGTAGAGGCAAAAAGAAAAAATTAAAACAACAATATAACAAAAATACATACAAGAAATTATGGTATACCTTAAGGCATTTAATAACTATAGGACACAAATATACAAAGAAAAATCATTAAAAGAAAATCTCAAACAGGGAATGAAATATTTTAAGACCACAGCAGTAGCTCAAGGAAATAGGGTTAAGTGTCGAGGAAACTCAAATAAATTTTTTGAATTGTTTAACGATTTTTTTTTTTATATCCAGAAATTTTGGAATTTTAAAAATATAAGTTAGATTAACAAACTACTTAAAAGGTTAGCAAATAGTGTTCTAAATTACTATAGAAAAATTATCTCATCTGCAAGGAAGCTGTGCATATATCCTGTTTCCTAAAAATTTTAAAATATTTTCCAAATAAATTTAAAAAAAATTGAAAAATTAAACTTTTTATTGTGTATTTTAAATCTTGAAGTTACAACTTTATGCAGTTGGTTTGTTTTCATTTTCTACACTATAAAATCAAAGTAGAACAACCAAACTTTTAAAAAGGATAACAAATCATGTTCTCTATAAAATCTTAAAAATTTTAAACAAATTTGTATGCTCATTAAAAAACCCTCCGTATATCCTTTTTTATAAATATTTTCAAGAAATTTTCAAAATTTCATTTTGGAAGTTGTAAAATTAATAATTTGACGCTTAAGCTACTGAAGAGGTTGACAAATAATGCCCTCAAAATTTAAAAAAACAATAATCCAGTCCTTAAGAAGCTGCCCGTATTTACTTTTTCTAAAAGACAACAAATAATTATACAATTTTTTTTCATGATTTTTTTATTTAAAATCATAAAAACATAAATTCTTTACATTTTCTGCATTGAACAATCAAAGTGGAACAACTAAACTTTCAAAAAGGACGACAAATATTATTCTGAAAAACTTCTTAAAATATTTAAGAAATAAATGTTATGCTTTAAAATGTGTCCATAAATCCCTTTTAACAAAAAACTTTTTAATTGATTAAAATTTGCATAAATAAAGTAATTTATATATAACACTTCTAAACAGAGCTTTATAAAGGGTCAGCCAAATGCATTTTTTTTTTTTTGAAAATGCTAAAAAAAAAAATAATGAATATTTTTTCAAATTTTTTTTTTTTTTTTTTTTGAAAGTAGAATCCTTCCGGTTAATAATGGAGAATAATTTCACTCAAATGACTGCCTCGGCCGGCCATGCAGTAGCCTACACGATCGGTCCAATTTTTAAGCACATTATCGATTGTGTGCAGCTGTATTTCACCAATAGCTTTACGAATATTGTCCTTTAAAGCGTCAATTGTCTCTGGCTTGTTGGGGTAGCACTTATTTTTGACGGCATCCCACAAATAATAGTCCAACGGTGTCAAATCGCAGCTCCGAAGGGCGCAAAACATCGAGTGTAGCTTCGGCTGTGTGGCATGTAGCGCCGTCCTGTTGAAACCAAATGTTGCTAATATCTTCCTCTTCAATTTTTGTGAACAAAAATTTGTTCAACATGGCCCGATAACGATCGCCATTGACTGTATCGGCCACTCCTTGCTCATTTTCGACGAAAAATGGCCCAATTATGCTTCTGGACCAAAATCCGAACCAAACAGTGACTCGTCTTGGGTATATCGGCTTTTCAATGTATGCGTGCAGGTTTTCTGTGCCCCAAATGCGACAATTTCGCTTGTTTACATACCCGCCAAGATCAAAATGAGCTTCGTCTGAATAGATGATTATTTTTTTTGGCAAAATCGGCATCTTCTGTAAGTCGATCGCAGCCCACTTAGCGAAGCGAAGTTCATGCGTATAGAGCTAAGTGTTACCATTCACGAAATAAGCACTAGTTGAAAAAAAACGTTAGATGGGGTACCCGTTATATCTTTTCCAAAGTTTCTAAAAGTTGACAAAAATTTGGTGTTTTTTTACATTTAATCTAAGTAAGTTAAGTTAGGATTAAAAGGCTGTGCCTACGCACTCCATCTAGAATCAACATATGCGTTCACTGTGGAAGCCTTTAGGAAGCAAATGTGAGATAGAGAGATAGATAAAAGCAAAGACTAAATAAAGACAGACAAGACACTAAGAAGACAAAGAAGTATTTACTAAGCATACAAAAGGAAACCTAAAGATATAAAAGACATGACATGACATCCATGCACTATGTGTCACCTAATCAGCCTGCCTGCTGATGCCTAAAGTGAACTCCTCCAGGTCAGAGATCCTAGCGAATATAAACTCACTGAGACCACTGAACAAATTCAAGCCTAGCACCCTGACCCTACGTCTTTGGCAAAGACAAATGATATGGTCCTCAGTCTCTAGCTCTCCCGCCGTTTTCGTGTGATCAAATGTAGGCGAAAGCAGCCTGCAGACTCTACAGTTTCCCTGGCTCCCTTAAATCGAAGCATATTGTTACAAAATTGTTTTTAAATATTTAAAAGCCCTCCATATGTCCTTTTTGTAGCAAAAAATTATATCTATGCCGAGAGAATTTTGTATACATTTATATAAGGTTATGTTTCCCCTAAACTTTGTAAAAGGTTGTCTTTTAATATAAATTATTTTGTGCTTAAATTTTGTGAAATTGTCTTTAAAGCTGTCCATATATCGTTTTTCTGAAATATATTTTAAAATAATGGAAAATTAACAAAAAAAATGTAATTTTTTTAAATAATTACCAAACAAAAAGCCGATTAATATTTCAACTATAAAAAATGTCCTTTAAAGGATCATATCGTTTTAAAAGTTTGTAAAAGATTATGGTTTAAAGTGGTAAAACTTCTGGAAAATTTTTAGTAAATTAGCTTCAACGGTTCAAAAGCTTGCTGTGTATCCTTTTTACAAATTTTTGAAAATGAAAAAAAAAGTTTTTAAAAGTTCTGACATTTTCATAAACTAATTGGAAAAATGGAGGCTAGACAGTGTTTTAAATATTTTAAAACGCTTTGCTAACTTTAAAAAAAAAATGCTTTAAGCAATACAAATTTAACCGTATATTCTTTTTAAACCTATTTTTCAGATATCAGAAAAAAAAAATTATGGAAAATTTCATAATAAAGCAAAAAAAGAAAGTCATTTATTATGATTAAAACTTAAGCATTATTTTGTTTTAAATATCCCCGCGTGTTTGGAAACTTACTCACATATCTTTATTCTTATACTTTACAAAACTAATAATCATCATCAAAAATTTAATTGCATTTTAAAATTTTTTACTAAGTGAGTAAGTATTTGTGCCATTATCTAGCCAACTCTCTTATTGCCTATGCACATAGATCCCCTTGGGCCATTAACATGTTCATATAACAGCATGTATTTAATATTTGCTTAACCTAAAGGTGTACAGAATTAAATAATACAAAGAAAAAAAAAGGAAAATAGCAATAGACTAACACATGTTCACAGAACTAATACACGTACATATGTATTTAAACAAAACACGAACACACTTCTTGTGTAATCTCTAAAGGTTTTTGTAGCCATTAAAAAGGAATCAACAAGTACTTGATATTTTAGTCACGTACAAAGCCATTATAAAGCAAAAAAAAAAAAAAAATGGAAAAATTAAATAAAAAACTCTTATACTTCTTTATGTAAGTGTATACTCAAATGTGCCCAAGGAAAACATTTCAGCAATTAATTTCTCTTTTTTGTTATTTATTTATTTTTTTGTTTTTCTTTTCATTCCTTTTGTTTAGCATTTTAAACTGCACAGAAAAACGTAATAAAAAAAATATAAAGCAAAAAATCACAGCATACACTAGGGAGTCTAGTTTTTTTCCAGACCATTAAATGCTTTAAAAATAAAAAAAAATAAAAAACATTTTTGGCAAGTTTTTAGCAACATTATAACAACATTTAAGCTTATAGCTAAAGGATATTGGAAAACCAAATAACAGATGAGAATACTATTTTAAATCGAAAAAAGATATACATACGACTATGCATTTATATAAACGATTTTTGTATTGTTTTTAAAAAAAATACATTTTTTATCAGATAATGGCCTCAAAATCCTCAAAAACTGTACGATTTTTTTTAACTCCTAGAAATTAATGTCTTACCCTGTATTGATTTTAAGCTTTAAATTTGATTAACATGTTTTTCTTTCTGAAATTAGTTCACCATATATCCTTTTTCTGAAAGTAGGCAAAAAATGCTTTAAAAATATTTTCTTACTTAGTAAGGGTTAGAAAATAATTCCTTTCTGGGATATAAGCCGATATAAACCTTAAAAATTGACAGATCTTAATAAAACTTTAGAAACGAATGAACTCGCTCCACTCTGTAAAAGTTCCATTTTTTGGAGAAGAAAAAAAATGCTTCAAAAATATTTTCTTAATTAGTAAAGGTTTGAAGATATTTTTTTTTTTCAAGTATATTTGCTGGTATATTTCTTAAAAGTTGACAGATCCCAATGAAATCGTAGAAATTAATGTAAAAGCCTGTTTTAAAAATAAATTTTAAATTTTCTTAAGTTCGCTCCACTCTGAAAAAAGTTCACCATATATCCTTTTTCTGAAAGTAGGCAAAAAATGCTTTAAAAATATTTTCTTAGTAAAAGTTAGAAAATAATTCTTTTCTGGCATATATGCTAAAATAAACCTTAAAAATTGACAAGTCTTAATGAAACTTTAGAAATGAATGTAAAACCGTAAATTCAAAATAAGTTTGAAACTTTGCTGAATTCGCTTCACTCTGAAAAAAGTTCACCATATATCCTTTTTCTGAAAGTAGACAAAAAATGCTTAAAAAATATTTTGCTTTATTACTAAAGGTTTAAAAATAACTTGTTTTCAGTGATATTTGCTAGTATAAACCTCATAAATTGACAGCTCATAATGACGCCTTGGAAATGAATGTAAAAGCCTAAATTAAAAATAAGCTTAAACTTTGTTAAATTCACTTCACCATGTATCCTGTTTCTGAAAGTAGGCAAAAAGTGCTTAAAAAAGGTGCTTTCTTAATAAGTAAAGGTTTGAAAATAATTTTCTCAGTAATATATGCGGGTATATACTTTAAAAATTGACAGATCTTAATAAAACCTTAGAAATGAATGTAAAAGCCTAAATTAAAAATAAGTTTTTAATTTGGTTAAATTCACTTCATTCTATAAAAAATTCTCATTATATCCTTTTTCCTAAAATAGACTTATATTTCAAACAGACTGTTTATTTCATTGAATTTAAAAATGTATATAAATTTAGTTGTGAAAAATTTGTAAATTTATTATTACAAGAAAGTTTGGCTTATCGATCTTTTTCAAAAATTTACTTTAAAAGCTAAAACATTTTCTTAAAATTTTTAAAATGAATGCATAACTGTTATTCTTATATTTGGTTGTATTAGGTCTATTTAAAAAAAAAGTCGTCCATATATTATTTTTTATAAAATAGGCAAATATATTAAAAAAATTACATATTTAATTGATACTGCTTAAAAATACGTAAATTTGGTGCAAAATTTTTAAATATTTATGTTATTTTGTATACCGATTAGCGGTAATCAATTTACTATTTCCACCCTATATCCTTTTTTCACGACGAGTTTAAAAATTTATAAATTTTGTATTTGTTTTAATATAAAAGCTTAAAAGAAAATAATCCTGTTAAATCCTGTTTAATCCTTTTGTGTAGACAAATCACCTTTAAATTTGTTTAAAGGTTGTACTTTAGTGTGATGAATATTATTTATCAATTTGGTTTAATTTGACTCAGTAATAAAAAAGTCTGCCATATATCCTTTTTTAAAAATTTATTATATAATTTTTTGTTTTCTTTTTAATAAGAAGAAACATTTTTTTTAATAACTGTTATTAAAATTTTAAGCCTTTTTCTATTAAATTTTGTTTAAAATTTTATTTTTGGAAAAATATTTTTTAAACAAAAAATCGTCAAAAAAAAGGTCACCGTACAATTCTCTTAAATCTTACAAAATGAATGTATTTTAAAGTATTTAAGAGCTATTTAGCAATTTTGTTGTAAATGGTTAAAAAATAAAAGAGCCGTTCACATATCCTTTTCTGTAGGGAACGCCATTTTTTATGTTAAGTGAATATTATTTAATATTTTTAAAGCTAAAAAGCAAATTTTAGTTATTTTGTAGCACTAAAAACATACTGACCTGTTTTTTGAAAATTTTTTTTATTCATTTTTAATCTTTCTGAAAATTTCTAATAAATTTTTGTTTTAAATTCCATCCAATTTATTCAAATACTTACAAAATGTCAAATAGTTATTTGTTTTGTTTTTTGAAAGGTAAATATTTGAAGGGAATGTGCGTAATGCATGAATAAATTTTTTTTTTAATACTACTTTTGAATTTTAATGAAATTTTATTAAATAAATTTTATTTTGCAATTTTATCCACAAATCTTTTTTTTATTCTACTTCCGTATAGAAAACAATATGAGGAATATACGAATATATCCGTTTATTTATATTTCAGCATACATACATGTTACATTTTATTTTTAGTTTTTTTTTTTTCGTCTGTTCTCTTTGCCAACTTTTATGTTTTATTTGAAATTTTGTAATTATTTCAAGTGTCAGCAACAGGCAACAAAAAACCACTACCCAACACCATTGCTTGCTACTTGCAGCTGGTAATTTGAGATATAAAAACGAAGAGAAAAACCCAACAAAAACCCATAAAATAAAACAAAGTGTATAACAACAAAATTATATATATAACATACGTATAATATATGTACTCGTATGTATATACATGTGTAAATACATACATACTTTTGTGTTTTAGTGTATATGTATGTTTATTTTTACTTTTAAACAACTCATATATATGAAATGTTAAAGGCTTTTTGCTCAGCTTCCTTTGGCTTGTTTAACCGTATGTGAAAATGTATGCGTGTGTTTTTCACCATATTTTTGCGTTAATCTTTTATACTCAGTTAGTCCTTGTTAAGGAAAAATACATGTACGTTTGATTGCATGCTGAGGTATGTAACACTTTGTGTTTAAAATTGGTTGTAGAAACATTATTAACAGTGTTCGTAGAACCATTATGATAAGTGTTCGTAGAACCATTTTAAAATAATTGTATGAGCAATTTTAAAAACTTTCTGTCAGGATGTTGGAAACGTGTTGAAAACTCGACTTAAATCAACCAAAATATTTTTTATATCTCTTGGCTATACGGCTTGTTTACCTAAAAAGTAGGCTTTTGTCTATACAGACAACTCTTAGGCCGAAATTTAGCATCTGGTTCGAAGGACCATCTTTAAAAGAATCTTCTACTCTGCCGACCTATATAAAAAAGGACACATGAGAACATGTTGTATTTTAAAGTCAATTTATGAAAATTTTTTTGTACAAAGAAGTTACAATTATACGTTAATGAACCAAGTTTCAAAGAAATATCTAAACTTATCTAAAAGTTATGGTGTCTCTTAGCTTACCTTTTAAATTTTTATGTTTTTAAAAGTATAAAACATATTTTTGTATTAATCTTCTATACTTAGTTAGTCCTTGTTAAGGAAAAACATGTACAATTGACCGCAGGCTGAGGTATGTAACATTTTATGTTTGAAATAGTTCGTAGAACCATTAAAAAAGTGTCCGTAGGACCATTTTGTAAAGGATTTGTATAAGCATTTTATAAATTTTCTTGTAAAATGTCTCAAACGTTCCGAAAACTCTTGGTGTATGTCTATACAAGTCCATTTATGTATAGTCTTTGATTCGTAGTACCATTTTTAGTAATAAACAAATTTTACCCAAAAAAATACTTTACGGACCAAACAAAGGCTGGTCTACTATCCATAATCCGCAAGTTTTTAATACATCGCTTGGCCTTAGTATAAACAGACCTATCTTAGACCTAATTTTAGCATTAGTTCGAAGAACCATCTTTAAAGGACTGTTCTTACAAGCCAAAATAATTTTAGAATCAGAAAGTATAAAAACCTTGAGTATTACATAATTTCATAAGAAAATAAATAATAAATAAATAATAATTTTTAAATAATAATTTATTTAGTAAATAATAATTTCTGTGTCTAGCTCGAAGGACCAAAATCTTTTTTAAACAAAAACATTTTTTAAAAATTTACAAACAAAAAAATGGTGCAACTACATGAACAATAACATGAGAACCTGCTTATTTTTAATTTTTTTCTCTAGCACTCGTTTCGAAATTATCCAAATTATTTCTAAAAGTTTGATATGTGGAGACAAAGTAAATCCTTAAAAACTAAAATATAGAAATTAATTCTACGAGTAAAGCTCCTGTAAACACTTTATTATTATTTCTTATTATTATCCCTCTAATCAATCTTATAAGGATCTTAGAGCCATAGCAAAGTGTGTCCTCTTAAATCTATCTAAGGATAATTATTTGATTTAGTTCCATCTTATAATTAGTTTGATAACTTCTAAGGCCTTTTCTGCGACTTATAGTCAAATAATTGTAATTTTTGTAACATCGTCAGCGTGTTTTCTCAGTGTATGTCCGATCCACCTAAATAGTCGTTGTACAATTTCAGTTGCAAGAAAATTCGAAGCAAATTCTTCTCAGACAACGATTCGTAAAGACCTGAATATCCTGAATGTCCTTTGCTTCTGAATCCACGACTGGCATACAAGCAATTCTTTTCTCTTCCACCGCTTATTCTGTGTTTTATGCCTGAATCTGAATTTGTTAACAAGCTGCTGAGATAGCAAAATTACAACACTTTTTCCAGTGGTATTTACTGTCATAACATTTGTCTTGACTATGTATATTTAAAAGCCGGCTTTTGTCTCTTCAGTTTAAACGTCGTAAAGATTATCCTGCATGTGAACGTGCCTGAAGTGGAGCAGACGGACATTACCATAGTCAAGGCTTTCCATGTTTTCCAAAGATATTCCCCTTGTCATGGCTAGTACTGGTTACAGGACACTGTCCAATATATATATATTTGAATAGTAACGAGCAGAGACCGAAGTCTTGTCAGACACCAGCTTTGACACTGATTGGCCGGCTAACACATCCATTATTGACAGTTCTGCAACTAGTATTTGTATTGAGAGCCTTTTAATCAAGAGTATCCCATATGGGTGTAAGTGTTATTGTGTCAATAACACATACATTAACCCACAAAATTTAAAAGAAATTTTTGCAAATATTTGATGTTTTTTTAAGAATAATCGTTTGTTATGGAATTAGAATTGTATAGTAAATATAGACCAGATTTGATTTTATTAAATCTCATACATTTTAAATACACATACAGTTTGTCAATTAAATGTTTTGAAATTAATCTTAATTGATAATTCAAACAACAAATCCTTAACATGTTTATTTTTTTTATTTGCACACATTCCGTGAAACGTCATAACTTTTAAAATACACCCACATACAAGGGCGGATTGATATTGAAGCTACCTAAGTAGGAAAAAAAACATTTATTTATCAACATAGTCTCCTTTTAGCTCAATGCACTTAATAAGACGATTTTCCAACTTTTTTATATCATCTGAATAATACGATTTTGGGAACTCCTCAAAATACGCATTAGTTTCATTAATCACTTCTTCGTTTGAGATGAATCTTTTCCCTGTGAGCCATTTTTTCAAGTTTGGAATCAGAAAAAGTCACTAGGGGCTAAATCTGGACTATAAGGTGGATGATCAACCAATTCGAAGTGGATTTCTCGTAGTTTTAGCATCGCATCTAATGCTGTGTGAACCGGTGCGTTGCCTTGAAGAATGAGCACTTTTTTCTTGTTTAAATGTGGTCGTTTTTCTTTGATTGCATCAACCAATTGATCCAATAATGCACGATAATACTCTCCTGTGATTGTGGATCCCTTTTCAAGATAGTCGATGACCAATATTCCGTATGCATCCCAAAATACAGTGGCCATAATCTTGCCAGCCGATTTCGCTGTCTTCGCCTTCTTCGGAGCACTTCTACCAGCTTCCACCCATTGCTTCGATTGATTTTTGGTTTCAGGTGTGTAGTTGTGGACCCACGTTTCATCAACAGTTATTAATCTATGCCAAAAATCAGCAGGATTATGCTTTATCATGTCCAAACACCGCTCTGAAGTGATCTGTCGAACTCGTTTTTGTTCAACACTGAGCAAACGCAGCACCCATCTTGCCGACAGCTTTTTCATATGCAAATGTTCATGTAAAATGTTGAACACACGTTCATATGATATGTTTACTATTTCAGCAATCTCACGTATTTTGACCCGGCGATCATTCATAACGATATCGAGGATTTTTGCTTGTTCGGCCCCGTTTAAATTCAGCAATCCAATATTATACCATATAATCTGACGTAGTAGATTCGCCGTAATGTTTATCAAGCTTTTCTTTTGTCTCTTTCGCCGTTTTGCCTTTCGAATAATAGTGTTTAATCACTACACGAAATTCACTTTTTTCCTTTTTCCAAGAAACACAAAAGTTGCTTACTTCAAACGACTACAACAAATAAACTAATCGATGAATTTGGCTAAAATTTGACAGAACGTAATTTCAAAGAAAGAAAAAGTTTTCGTGTTTGTCATCTAGCGCTAGGTAGCTTCAATGTCAATCCGCCCTCGTATTACAACGCCAACAACTAGGATTGTAATTTTTTTTCTTTGATAACATTTATTTGACAAACTGTAGATTTAGCTTTTACACAAGTTTCTGAAAAAGGACATGTGGAGCTATTCTGTAGCCTTGGATTGATATAGTTAAAATTTTGCCTTATGTTACATCAAGCATAACTAAATTTCTTTAACAAATTGTTGTCAATTTGTATACACTTTTTATAATTTTAATTTAATTTAATAAAAGATATTAAAAAACAATTTGAGTAATTTTTATTTTTTATATACTTCATAAATTGCTATACATTTAAACTACATTTTTAGTTTATATACCTGTTTTGGAAAAAAGGATATATACAGGCTTGATATATATATGAAGTTATTTAAATAACATTTTTCTTTAAGTTATGTCACGCATAACTGCGTTCTTTTCACAAAATTTTAAACATTTATATAAAGTTTTATATAGAAAATTGAAAAGAATTCGTATATCTTTTATATCTTGTAAATTTTAAAATATTTTAGTTAAACATTTTTATATGGAGACATCCTGTATCCTTTAGCTAATTTGAACAAAATTTTTCATAAAATTTTAATGGACATAACTGCCTTCTTTTAACAAGTTTTTAACAATTTTTTAAAGTAATATTTAGGTTTTGCAAAAAAAGAGGATATATTATTTAAAGTTAACTTAACATTTGAGACTTTTTTATTAAAAACTAAACAAAATTACAATTTTGTAAACATTTCGTAAAATTGATATAAAACATTATACTAAATTGTTGGTCTGAATTTACAGAAATATACGTTGGAGTTCTTTTTATTTGTCGGAATTTTTATAAAACTGATATTTGGAGGAATCCTTTATAATTGGTGCGAGTTAAAAAAATATTTCAACAAAAACTAATACGTAATTACTTTAACTTTTGAAGTTTTGACGAATTTTTTTTACTTTTTTATAAATGAGTATAGGAAAATATTTAACAAATTATACACAATCCAAGTTTTCTTTAAATTATTTGATATTTTTAGAGTTTCGTTTTAAGAACTAAGCTAAAAATTACATTTTCTAAACCTTTGTAAAAAAGGATATATGTGGAAATGTCGTAAATTTTAGAGCAAATTTATTAAAACTTATTTTATGTAGAGAGGTTTTAAAACTACGTTCATAAACCAAGTTTCATAGGCGATATCATAGAAGTACATTAATTTGCAAATGATAGGAATGAAAAATGTAGAATTTATGTCACTAAAAGATGACACATAATCACGTTAAACAAGGATATACATAGATATTTTATATACATAAATATGTTACGAGTTTTAATTAATTATACATATAACATATAAGTTTTTTAATACTTTATATATCTAAAGTTTATTTTTTATTTTAGCTTAAAATATACATTTTATTATATTTTACAAAAAAAAAGGATATATGGGGCATATGTCGTATTTGTAAAGTAAATTTATTAATATTTATTTTGTGTTGAGAGGTTCTGAAACTACGTTTATAAACCTAGTTTCACAGGAGATAACATAAAAGTATATTAGTTTCTGAATTGTAAAAAAGGATATCTGATATATCCTGTAGAATGGGCGCTGGTTTTCGAATTTATTTTAGCAAAAGATAACATATAATCACATTAATATTTGAAGTTTTAATACGTTTTTTTAATTTGTTTTTTCAAATTTTATAAATAAGTATATACATAGATATTGTTACGTTTTAACCTTTTTAAAACGTTTGAGTTCGTTTTTACGGCGTTAAAATAAAATAAAACACTATTTTTATCTTAGTTGTTTTACAATAAGTCTCTTTTTTTATTAATTCCACTGTACTTTAATACACCAAATTCGCGTTTAAAAAACTGTCTTTTTGCGCTTTAAACAGACTTTACTTCTTGACAGCCAATTCACAACTACTCGTAACTAACTCACCAACCGCAATTCGCCGCTTTTATAGTATTTCATCTTAGTTTAGAATGTTCTAGTACGGACACGAATCTTCGATTTTTCTACGTTAATTCAAACTGGTCTAAAATACCAAAAAGTAACCGATCAATGCGTTGGCAGCACTTTTAATTAGTACAGATAATTTTAGAAGTTAATAAATTTTTTAGCTAAAAGCTCATCTTAAGCTCTGACGTGGTGAATTTTGTCTTTAGCATTTTTATTTTCGTAACAATATTTTACCAGTTTTAATTAATTATATAGGATCCGCCAAATACTTTTTTTTGAAAATGCTATAAAAAAACTCTTGAATATTTTCTTAAATTTCTTTTTTTATTTGAAAGCACAATCCTTCCGGTTAATAATGGAAAATAATTTTATTAAATGGCTGCCTCGGCTGGCCATGCAGTAGCCTACACGATCGGTCCAGTTTTTAAGCACATTATCGATTGTGTGCAGCTGTATTTCACCAATGGCTTCACGAGTATTGTCCTTTAAAGCGTCAATTGCCTCTGACTTGTCGGCGTAACACTTATGTTTGACGGCAACACACAAATAATAGTCCAACAGTGTCAAATCGCAGCTCCGAGGTGGCCAAACGACATCAGCTCTGCAGCTGATAATGCAATCTTCAAAAACAGGGCGCAAAACATCGAGTGCAGTTTCGGCTGTGTGGCACGTAGCGCTGTTCTGTTGAAACCAAATGTTGCTAATATTCTCTTCTTCAATTTTTGTAAACAAAAATTCGTTTAACATGACCCGATAACGATCGCCATTGACTGTAACGGCCAGTCCTTGCTCATTTTCGAAGCAAAATGGCCCAATTATGCCTCTGGACAAAATGCGCACCAAACAGTGACTCTTCTTGGGTGTATCGGCTTTTCAATGTATGCGTGCAGGTTTTCTGTGCCCCAAATGCGACAATTATGCTTGTTTACATACCCGCCAAGATCAAAATGAGCTTCATCTGAAAAGATGATTTTTTTTTTTTTTTTTGCAAGATCGGCATCTGAAAGTCGATCGCAGGTCCAGATTCCCATATTCATTCATCGGAAGGACAAAACTAATTATCTGTCAAATCAGACATGAGCTATGTGTTACCATTCACGAAATAAGCACTAGTTGAAAAAAAACGTTATATGGCGGATCCTTTATTTGCGCGTGAACTCATCTGCCAGGTGGTTGACCAATCTATTGTCGAAATCTTCAGCGCCCAAGTGGGTATCGCCAGCTGTGAACCTTCGCCGGTGGTCAAGATGGAAACATTAAAAGTACCACCGCCCAAGTCAAAGATGAGACCATTTCTTTTACCTTTCAGATTCTTTTCCTTACCGTAGCCTAATGCACCGGCTGTAGATTCATTGATGATTCTCTAAACATTCAGGCCGGCTATACGATCAGCATCCTTCGTGTCCTGTCTCATTGAAAGTTTTTTTTTATATTTTATATATCTAGAGTTTCCTTTTTTTATTTAAGCAAAAAATTTATATTTTGTTAGCTTTTACAAAAAAAGGATATATGGGGCCATGTTGTATTTGTAAAGCAAGTCTATTAAAATTAATTTGGCGTAAAGATGTATCAAAACTACGTCCTTAAACCAAGCTTCAATGAAATCTTTAAACTTATATAGAAGTTACGGCGTCTTTTAGTCGATCTTATACATTTCATTTGGCTTGTTCTTACACTTCTAAGAAAAGTACTGTTGGATTATAGTCTAAATAGCGTTTTAGTGATTTTTTGTTTCTAAACTAAGCAAAAATTTATCAGCCTTTACAGTAAAAGGATATGAATGGCCATGTTATTTGTTATAGAGAGATATCAAAGCTATCTGAAATTTATGGCGTCTTTTAGTTTATCTTACACATTTCTTGTAACTTTTTCAATACCTTTATGAAAAGTAGTGTTGACTTTAAGTCTACTTAGCCTTACGTTAAAGATTTTCTTTAAATAACCTTTGCTTTGGTTAAGCTTTTCAACAGATTTTAATACTGTTTTATTTTTGCAAAAGAAAATAAAAATAAGTAAAAAAGAGTAAACCATGCATGTAAGCTGGGTTATTGTTATGGCTGTTGCTGTATGCAGTTTCCTATTTAAATAGTTTTTTTATAGCTTTTTTTGAATTTTTCTTTCTTGCAGAGCAATTCTAAAACTATGTGGCTAACCACACACCTACTATTTCATACAAATAGTGACAGTTAAATAAAAGAGGAGGAAAAAAAGGTTTTTAAGCAAACACACGAGACTATTTTTATAGCTGCTGACTGGGCATCTAGACTTAACAAAAAAATAGTGTTAAAAAATGTAAAAATGAATGTCAGTTTGTCTGTAATTTTCTTTTTCTCTTAAACAGGATATCTGTTTTTGGCAACCATATGATATGTGGCTTGTTTTTGTATAAGGAAATACAATTTATTTTTTTCCTGCTTATATAAGGATAAGCTGTTGGTATTAAATAAACAAGTCATGTGTCACATCATCAAAATAATTTTCTTATTTTTTTGAAGGCACCTTACGTACATAAATAGCAAATAACAGCCGCAAATGCTTTGTTAAACTAAAGTTAACATGAAGTTATCAAAAACAAATACCACAAGTTTCTCTTTTGTTCGTAGTAAAAGTATAAATAAATCAGATATTTAAACCGCAGTAATATTATGGTTCATGAAATTAGGTTTTAAATATTAAATTAGGTTTTAGATCATAATAAAGGATATTCAGAGACTTTGGATATATACAAAGTCTTATATTTTTTAAAAAGCTCAGAAAAGTCTTCATTGGCTTACGAAATTTTTCTTCTCTAGTAAAATGTTTGTAGAGGTTACTTTCTTCTTATTAAAAAGTATATCATATTAAGAAAAAAGGATATATGGCTTACTCGAATATCCTTTATGTTTTAAGGAAATTTTTTTGTTTTGATGGTGTACGATACTATACAACGTTCGTTCTGTTAGTATTACATGTCCAGAAGCACAACTGTCTAATATATAACACTTTTGATTTTTTACCAAGTTGAGTAAAATTTTTCTATTATAAATAAAGATGCACCATTACTTTACTTTTTTTGTTAAAAATTTTGTATGTAAAAAGAAAAAAAATCCTTATAAAAAAGGAGATGTGGCATACTCAGAAGCCGTTAAAGTTTTTGCCGACATTTTTTGTTTTAACTGTGGGAGATATTGTACTACGTTCTCTTTATCATTATTACCTGCATTCTATTTTTTTAATTTAAGTAAAACTGTCAATATTGCTTATATCCATATATCTTTTTGTCAAAAACCAAAAAAAATTGTTCAATATTATAAAAGGATATATGGCATATTTCGAAGTCTTTTGATATTTTATTAAAATTTGTTGTTTTATTTCTAGAGTATACTATACTACGTCCAAAAGAATAACTGTCTGAAATATAACACATTCTGCTAGTTTTTTAATTAATTTTTTTATTATTTTTAATAAATAAGCAAAATCAAATAATTTTCTTTTTAAGAAAAAAGGATATATGGCATACTCCGAAGTCCTTAAAGTTTTTCTAAAAATTTTTTGTTTTGTTTATTTCAGATACAATTCTACATTCCTTCTACTATTATTATATGACTAGAAGCGTAACTATCCATAATATAACAATTTTGGTAAGTTTTCTTATTTTTAATTTTTTAACAAATTTACTTAACTTTTTATACCTTAAGGCAAATCAGCAAATTTTTCTTAACTACTTAAGCAAAATTTTGTCAGGTTTTATGCGGGTAAATAAATTTGTATTAATTTTTCACTTGTCTTATGCTTAAAACGTTTTTTTTGCGTTAAAAATTGTTGCTGAACTCAGCAATTCATGCTTAATTATAAGTTTTTAACAAAAATTTATTAACAAAATTATAAAATGAGGTGTTGCAGAAAATAGGATATATGACAGTCTTCTAAATCCTTACAGTTTTTAAAGAGATTTTTTTAGTGTTTGTAAAACACACTGTTTTGCATTTATTTTGTTTTTTACATAACTTTGGAACTAATAATTTTATAATTACACCCCTTTTCTTAAGAAGTATTTATCAAACTCATACATAGAACTCTCTATTTGTGTTTTTAAAACCAAACCTGTTTAATCGTTTCATAATTCCGCGTTCCTTATGTCAAAAGAACTCATTTCTATTAAATATTATTTAAAAGGATTGATCCGTTTTTATAATTTTCTGTGTTTTTGCATAAAAATTAGCAAAAAAATTGTACAATTAGAAAAAGGCTATAAAATTTTTCTATAGCTGAAAAAGGATATATGACATGCTTCAAGGTTTTTGATAATTTTAGGAAAATTGTTGAACTTATTGAAAAAACAGAGTATTTTACAACTTTTTTGGTAGTCTCATAGAAGTAAATAAAATGTTAAAAAAAAGTTTAAAAAACTTTTCAAATAAATTTTCTTTTAAAATTTTAAATAATAATTAGATTTTTTTATACATTTAAATCAGAAGAAAAGTTTTACAAAGACTGTTTTTCCTCTTTAAAAATCTTTCATAAAGAAAAAAGGATATCTGACACAGTCACAAGTCCTTACACATATTTAATAAATTTTTCTTTGTTGTAATAAAACACCAATTTTTACTTTCTTTCTTTTATTACTACATATTAGCCTGAGAGTAATACTTAGGAAGTTATAACTCTATTTGGCAAACATTTTTATGGTAAAATAATTATTCCAGTTGGAGAAATTACATACACTATGCCTTTATTTCATCTCTTAGGATAAATTCTATTTTAATTACCTTACGTTGTCAAGAAACAAAGGAAACAAAAAAAAGAGGGAACGGCTTAGCCCATAAACATTAATGGCGAAATAAAAATGTCTTATAATGTATAGCATAATTTTAGGTGTATTTAAGAAAGAAAGAAAATAGATTTAGTTACACATGTCTATGTGCTGTATATACGTTTCCGCTCTGATATTTTTGTTAAAAGTGTATTAACAGTAAATAAGTTTCATTAACTTTTTTTTTCTCACTGATAAGGCATAATTATTTTGGAGCGTATAAATTAAGGATATTTTCTAATAACTGGTAACATATGGTTAATGAGATAAAGTTATTTGTCATTTTTTGACATGAGTACAAAAATTAATATAGTTTCTTAGAAATTTTATTCAAGACAGATGTAATAATTAAGATTGATAAGGTAATTTGTTTAAGATGAAAAACATACAGCATACTCAAAGGGGTTGATGTGATAAATTACTAATATTTGCATTAAGTTTTGTAGTGAAGTAATCTACCAAGGGATTTTTAGGATTATAACTAATAATTACAGCTTTAAGTATTAAATTATTATAATTAAAGTTTAAAAACAAAAATATTCCAAAATAATGTTGAAATTAAAAAAAGTAAAGTATACACTAAGGGAATTAGTAAATTTATACATTTTGCCTAAAACTGTTAACTTAAACCTCAGTTGTAATTACATGAAGGTAAAGACATATTTAACTTAAGCTTAGAAATAGTTGCTTGTATGTATACAAAGCCTTAAAATAGGCTTCACAAATTTAAAACAATTTTTAGCATATATTTAGGCTGAAAAATATTTATTTATATATATCGAGAGAGTCTTATAAAAGTTAAAATTTAAAAATGAAATAAGACAAAAACAATTTCGCCAAATTTATTTTGTTGTGGTTAAGCACAATTGTTCAGGTTAGACATGAAAAGATATTTCATTCATATAGCTGCTGCGGCATTATCCCATTCGATAGGACCAATTTTCGAGAACTTTTTCGAGTGTATGTGGTCGTATCTCGGCTCAAAGCCTTTAGATGCTCCATTGTCTCTGGTTTGTAGTTTTAACACTTGCTTTTAAAGACGACCCACAGAAAATAGTCCAATGATGTCATATCGCTGCTACTTGATGGCCAATTGATTTCACCATTTTGGCCATCAAACGTTTGATGCAATACATCGATTGTGGCATGATATGTGTGGCAAGTTGCACCATCCAGTTCAAATCAAACATCGCTCACATCAATACCATGAAGAGCGGGCACAAAAAAATTGGTTATCATGATGCTATAGGTGGCTCCATTGACCGTAATGATCTCGTCGTTCGTACTTTCAACGAAATATGGGCCAATGATGTCTCCGCTCCACAATGCGTGCATTGGCTTCTGTACCACGTTTGGGTTTTTTGAGTCACAAATACGCAATTTTGCTTATTAACGTACCCACCAAGATGAGATTGAGCGTCATCCGTAAACATGACCTTTTTGGCAAAATCGACATCATTGTGCACCTTCTCGTTGGTCGATCTAGCGAAACGAAAACGAAGCGGATGGTCATGCGTCTATAACTCTAGAACCTATTGAACTTTATAAGACGTCCGGCATCTTTTCGCAGAATTCGACGTAAACTGGTACGTGAGAACGATGATGAGTCGATGTTGATGTACTATGGCGCACAGCCTCATTCACAGCCTCGATATTTTCGGGTGTACGCACTCTTTAGCAATAAACTTGCATATTCCGGGCACTGTTTGTGCTTATCTGCGACCAAATTTTGTACCATATTTTCGTTCAATTTCCGACCAATGTTTTTATTTTGGAAAAAAATTTCCAATAAATCCCAAAGTTGCTCAAGCGTAAATCGATTCGTTTCATTCAGTGGAGGTAATATGCTGAATTTTGTGACAGAACAGAATGACATAAATATTTCCAGGTTCGAAATAACCACTGGTTCAAATAATCAGATAGATGGCCCACCCGATACATATATTTATATCATCATTTATTCCTTTAACCCCTGGAGAAGCCTAAGATCTCTGAAAAATGTCTAAATCATTTACGGTTCTGCGCCAACCTCTTTAACTTATATCAGGAGTGTCTAAATTTTACCACTTTTTTCATCATTATCCTAAGCCACGTTGCCTTTAACCTTCCTCTTTATCTCGAAACTTGTGGATTCCAATCGAGCATGATTATACAGACCTCCAGCTGGGGTTTTCTGAGAGTATAACCAAAGCACCCCTAGTTGCGATTATCAATCATACAGGACAATGGGCGCATTTAACACCTAAGGAACAACTCTTTATTGATGATGAAGTTTAGCCAGAATATTTTCAAAACACGTCGAAGGCTTCGTTTGACAAACATACCTCACAACCATAAAGCAACACCGAGATCACGTTTGATAGAAATATTCAAAACCTCGTATTTACTGATAGGACACTTGACCACCAAGCTGAGCAAATGCCTCTGTAGCTCTAGTTATTCTAACGTCCCCATCAGCTCTCGCGTAACTGCCCTATATAACAGCACTGCTAAAGTACGAAAAAGAGTCGACAGATTCAACGGGGCTGTTTTTTGTGCAAAAATTTTTGGAATTATTTGACCCGATACTGATGGTCTTTGTCTTATCAACATTAACTATCAGGCCATGTTTCTCTGCCTCTTCTGCCAAATAATTGAGTTTCTGCTGCATGTCACTATACCAAACCGACAGTAGACAGATGTCGTCAGAATAATCGATATCTTCAAACTGCTTAGTAAATTTTAATGGTAAGTCTCTGTTTCGTCCATCCACAGATTTCTTAAGGATGTCATCCTCCACAGTTTGTTTCGATTGAATCAAACAGAAGAAGAAGAGGACTATTGTGAGGAACTCTACACTTAAAGCCGTCGTAATGGACTTTTATCAGAGTTATTAGTTTATGCGGCATCCCAGCGTTGTGCAGAACATTCTAAATTGATGCATAATTGGTACTATTAAAGGCTGTTCAAAAATCAATGAAAGGCAAATGGAGAGAAGATCGCCATTTATTTATCTATTCCATTAAAATATGCAGCATATTTATATGATCAATACATGATCTATTAGCTCGCCAGTAGCTTAAGAATAGTGCGATAAAGAGTTGTATTGATTCGACTGAGAATATCGGATGCTAAAATTTTAGAGGTAACTGAGAGCACAACTATACTTTACGCAAAATAGTTTCGCCACTATTTCCGGGTAAGCTCTGACTATTTCCGTTGAAATACCATCCTTGGGCCTGCCTTGGCTTAAGATTCCTAATAGCCTTCGTGATCTCGTCTACTGCAGAAGGACAGGTGTTGATGCTACTATTTTGAGCATTATCATCAGTCAAATTAGTGGGCAAACTTCTCGGTCGGAGAGTGTACATATACTGTACCATATGTACATACGATAAAATATGTTTAAAGAATTTTATATGTACACTAGCTTAAGCCATCCGGCTTTGCCCGAAAATCTATATCTATGGAATGCAATACCCGCTTATCTAATCTCTCCCTCTTTTTTGATGATGTGGATAGATAACGATGCTTTAATTGTTACTATTCTCTATATATGCAAAATTGCATATTTAGTACTAATGTGAGCTGCCACGCCCACTTATTCAATCTCGCTCAGTTTTTGTCAGATGATGTGTCATGTCAAAAAAGTTATTTAAACCAGAATTAGGAGCTTACTATTACTGTTCTCAAGATATACAAAAATTAATAGTTACTATGTACGGGAGATGCCACGACCACTTATCCAATTCAACAATTTTGAAACTGATGATTTGTGTTGACTTCCACGTTGCTTAGACCAACTTCTGAAACTTACAGTCTATACAAATATCGATATTTACTTTGTATGTAAGGTACCATGCCGACTTATCCGATCGATATACCAAATTTTATTTAAGTCATTTCAACAGGAGCAGAGATAAAGGTATAACCACCTGCAGTGCCTGTTGAGCATTTTTCAACATTATTTTTTTTATTAAACCTTCGCATGGCAACTACGAACAAAGTTGCAGAAAGAAGTGTGCAATTTTTTTGTATAAATAGATTAAATTTGGTTTGGGTTTGATTTTGTTCAAAAAAGCAAATTTTATGAGTTCAATTCAGCCTAAAAGTAGGCTTTAAAATGAAAATATTTTTATAACGGTTTTTTACGGCTGAAAAAGCAAAGAATACTTAAAGAAAATGGTGCAAATTTAAGAGTAATTTGTTTGTAAGTGAAAGATAAAATAAATAAATATTAAAGCATATTTTTAGGAACTATTTATTATTATTTATGTTAAGTTGTACTTTATTTTAGTTGTAGTTAAATAATAAAGGAAATTGTTTAACTTGTTTAGCTTATTAAAACCTAAAAGTTGACTTTAAACTTTATAGAGCGTTTTTTATTTGTTTTAAGACTGTATTTTTTACTCATTTTTATTTGTATTTCGTTTATTACTAGTAAGCTTTCTGAAGTTAACTAAAGCCTGAAAGTTGTCTTCAAATTCCGAAAAAAATTGTTTTTTTTTTGACAGATTTTCACTTTATATTTGTTTAGTATTTATTTCCAATCTCATTTTTGTTTTGTGCACAAAATTACATCCTTGTAATTTTTTATATCCTAAGGATATATCAAAAAATTCCAATTTTATAAAGCATTTATATGTCTTAAAAGATAATAACAAATAAATTGAAGAAATAAAATATATGTATAAGTAAGTAAAAATACCACAACATTGAGCTACAAATCTGATCACAAAAACGTGTTATCAATAGCAGAAAAAGGAACAAAATGACAGGAATAGAGATACAAATACAGAAACAGAAAAAATATATAAACAGCATACTTCAGGGCATAAATGAAATAGTTTTTTAGATCGGAAAGACTTGAAGGAAATATATGAAATATTTTTAAATAATCAAAAAATATTTAGCAAAAAAAAAATTATTTTGTATTTCAAATTTTTAATTTGAATTTTCTATTTTTTTAACCAATATACACATAACCAACAGCAAGCAGCAGATAGCAAAATATCAAAATTAGTAAACGTACTGTAGGTAGTTTATATGAAAACAATTATTTTAAAGGTAGCACAGCAAAAGCGTAGACAACAACCTTTGCTGCCGCTGCAAAACATAAAATAATTTTTATTCTTTTAGGCAGCATAACCAAAATTAGTGATACCAATACAATATAAAATTTTAAATCAAAAAACGTAAAATAGTTTTTTTTTATTTAACAGAAAACAGCTGCATTAAATTGAAATATTGTATCAAACAACATTTATGTTAATAATTTAAAAGTTGTAAACACTTAATTTCATTAGTTTTTATATTTTTGAGAAATATTTAGAAAAAGCGATTTTATTTTGGTGGATTTGAAAAGCTTGAGTCTCACCACTAAAAAATATTTTTCTATAACAAATATTTTTATGACAAACTAGCTTAACCCATTCGGCGTTGCCCGGAAATCTATATGTATGTAATGCAATACCCGCTTATCCAAACTCTCACGCTTTTAATCTGATGTGGGTAAATAACGATAGTTTTACTATTACCATTCTACACACATGCAAAATTTTACATTTAGTATGAATATGAGCTTCCTTGCCCACTTATTTAATCTCGTCCTGTTAGTGACTGATGACAACCTATCATAACCAAGAAGTTATTTAAACCAAATTTAGAAACTTACTATTATTGTTTTCAAGATATCAATCAATATTTACTTTGTGAGGGAAGTACCATGTATACTTATCCGATTCCACCCACTGAACTGATGATTTAAATTAACTACGAAGTCACTTAGACCGAATTCAGAAACTTCCACTTTAACCGTTCTCAAGATATACAAAAATTAATCTTGACTTTGTGTGGGAGGTACCATGCTCACATATCCAATCTCGTTTATATTTGCTGCAGAACTTGGAATATGTGCACTTAATCGACGTACTAAATTTTATTTAAATACCAACAGTGCCACCTGTGTAATATTTTTTGACTTTTCTTTTTTCTATACCTTCGCATAGCAATTACGAACAAAATCGCGGAAGTATCCAATTCGGTGTAGCCGATTTCAAGTATTAAGCATCCGAAGAAATTACAATTCATTTTTATATAAAGAGAAGATAAAACAGATGACACTGAAACCTAATTCTATTGCTGCCGCTGCTTTCAAAATATTTATGAAGTCGATAGCATAGCAGCAAAGGCTGCTTGCTGTCGGTTATGTGTTTAATGCTTTAAACACGTTTAACATACTTTTCAAATTTTGTGTTTTAAATTAAATATACATTTTTGTTTTTACTTTTTCTTTTTTATAGCAATTTTACTGCCAGTCCATTTATTAAGAAGAAAAAAAATATATTTTTTAAATAGCCGTTTTAAAATGCCATAAATTACCTTAAACGAAAATGTTTATGGTCTTCTCTCGCCTTCTCTGTCACTCAAAAACTTATTTTCTTGGCTTCATAAATTTGTCTGTTTTTTTTTTATGTTTTTAGGAAAAAACTTTTGTAATAAAAACAAAATTTAATAAAATTCATCATCAACATAAAAATGAAAGTAAAATTCTATATTTTTGAAAATAATTTTGGCCTTTTAAACTCCTATAAAAATACACAACAATAATATAAACAAAATTTAAAAGGTTTCAAACAATTAAATAAACAACAGGTGCTTATATAGGCTGTAAAAATAGAAATAAAAATCAATTTTATTTAAAAAGAAACACCCCGAAAATAGGCTACAAATTATAGACGAATTTTAAAAACAATAAAAACACTACACCCACATTGGCAGTAATACACTTTACTTGCTTGAAAGAAGCTTATCTATAAAGAAAAAAACAATAACAAAATAAAAACAAAATACCAGGTTATAAGTGATTGAGAGAAATAGAGAGAGTGAGAGCTTAAATAGAGTGTATGTATGTATGTGTGCTTAACAAACATTTCACTTGTACAAAAACAGTATGCAAGTTTTTGTAAACAATAACAAATGTCATGCAAGTCTATTGGCATATCTTCCAATGAGACAATGATCTATAAGAACCGCAATAATGCCATGGATGGCTATGCAATTCAAGATATGGAAATATTTCGGCCGCTTTTGAACCAAGTCTGTCTGGCACATCTAAAGCTACCGCATGTGCTATGAAGCGGCCAAAAAAATAGAGCCTCTTTATATATCAATCGGAGGATATCCAGCTTAACTGACGCAATGGCTTTAGCCGCTTTTATCAGCAAAGAAATTTTCCAACGATATTCCTAGGTTACGCAACCTATATTAGAGTTACCTTAGCATGATCCAAAATTTCTTTGAGCATCAACTGGCATTCATGATCCAGGACAGACGTTAAAGAGTGCCCTTCGGACAACGTCCAGCACACTTAAGCTCTGTAGAGCCCATTGTGAAAGCCACTGTGTCGCTAACTCTATGAAGTTACTCAACAGCCCTACAGAAATTTCCTGTAGAACCTCAGAACTAACTATAGGGATCATATTGGCTTTCCACAAAGCATCCATTGCTTCGTCTCAGTTTAGTTAGTCAAGTTGATTTTTCGAGCTAAGTAGATGATTAATCCACTGTAACTCCCCTCCATATAGTTGTGTAGTGGTGAAGATCCTTGCTAAGTGTTGGTGGTAATCTTTACTTAGCATTGTAATTTTACCCCATTAGGTGTCGTTGTTATCATCGCCAGAGGTTGCTAGAAGTCAGAGCTTCTTTCGTTTTTAGATGGGTTAGTCTAAAGGAAAGTTGAAGCTTTTTTATTAAACACTCGAAATCACAATTGATTTTTTTTCTTCTTCTCCTCAGCTGTGGGCTCTAACCTGGGCCGCTTGTATTACAATGTTACGCTCTAACCTCCACTGAACATCCTAATGTTAAATCTAGCCAATGCCGTGCACTCCATCCTTCTCTAAACAGCACCTACATAAAACGTTGTCACTATTTGCCTGTCTCCCCACTATACAATGTACCATAACTTCTTCTTTTATCTCTCAGCAAGTTAAGTAACTGCCTAGAGCTCTTTTCGTCTACTCTCGGCCAGAGAATTCTAATCAAGTCGAAGTTTGTCTCTACTTCTCATCAAATCTGTCAACCCAAGCGATAAGTGAACATTTCCTTACAGTCAGGAACTTAGCCTCTGACTGTTTATATTAATGCAGGCTTTTCGGACCATTGTAATACTGTCCTTCAATAAGCAGTCTCACCTGAAATACACTACTACCTCTGCCTGAAATACACTACAGTGATCCGACAGCATAAAGAAGATGTTACTGTTAAGATCCGAAAAATAAACGCCATAGCCTACTCCCCGTGTTCTTCCCCAATGACTTTTTCTAGGTTTTCCTTTAAGGAATTAATGTCCTCAGATTGGTCACTGGTAATAGGCAGAGGATACGCTAGGGCATCCCCATGCAATAGCAGAGTATTCCTATAATCTATGACTATACTCCTTGATTCTCAGCCGAGACATAAAAGCAGTCAATTCGGTCATAATACACTCATACCTGTTTATAGAGCCTTTCTATATACGGCATTTCACTATAAAGGCCTGCTTGAATTATGAAATACGTTCGCTTTACGGAGTAAATTATCTCGTTATACAGCTAAAAAACTGTATAATTACTGTTTTTTAACAAAAAGTTTAAGGCAAGCAAAAGTAGCACTACATCCAATTCGTTTTACGGCACTCCGATTTACGGTCTACATTCTTAGAACCTATCTAAGCTGTATAAAGTGGTTGAGTGTATCAATTGTTTAGATATTTATAATTTCACTAGGTGCCAAACCTGGTATTGTGTCCATGGCCTCAATAACACCAATCACGGCCGACCGATCTCATCAAGGCCCTTCAGTATGTACTTCCTATGCAGAAATCTCCACCAAAATATGTATAATACCTTAGAAAAGAATTGGTCTGAATATAGGTGTATAAATCTAGTTTGTGACCTTTAGATAGTGTCCTTAACGCTTGCCTTCAGCCACCTTGCAATAATACAAAGCAACAGACGTCTTCCTGACACTTTCCACCACATTGAATCTCCACTATAGTTTTCTGTAGAGTATATTCCCCAGATACTTGACCTGTTGGGTCAACCGTAAATGTACCACGTTAACCGGTGGCGCTTCAAATACCCTTATATTATACCTCCAAGAAGACATTAATATATATTTGATCTGATTCTTATTTTTCCGCCTTTACTCTAAAGGAGTTTACAGGGTAGTTCTTTGGTTTCTCTTTTTTCTTTTCAATAAAGTGTTTTCAGAAAGAAACTTTCAAGCTTCAAAACATCTGTCGAATTAACTGTCATTTATTCAGTTTCAGTGCGTTAACCGCACGTATAACTGATACATTTTTTTAAAAAACTAGGTTCCTGTCGCATCGTTCCTTTTACGATCAGTGTAGTGATTAAATATAAGTTCACTTGCGAGTAAACAATAAATTAAGACCCTTACGACGACGTAGTGCAAGATCTGCCGGAAACATCATCGCTGTGCGTGAGACTGTACGGGAGAAACTGATGCAGTGAATTCAGCGTGACTCACAAAAAACTCGGCCATTTCGTAGACTGCAACTTATCAAATTTTCCAACGTGACTTGGGCCTGCACTAGTACAATATTCAACTGGCCTGAAAGCTGAAGGCAAATAATCGTAGACAACCGTGTGTGTTTGCTGAATGAGACATGGAATAGTTGGAAATTGGCCCTAATTTTCACTAATAAATCATTTTTAGGATAACATATCTGGAAGAATGGGTATTATAGCAAACCAAATTAAGTGAGACCCAAGAGCGTTCAAAACATACCAAAAAAGTTATTGTTTGGTATAGATTTTAGACTGCCCCGTAGTTTCTTGAGAACGACGTTGTTTTTTTGCCTAAATTTAATGATAAGAACACCAACGACATCTGGTTTCTACAGCATGGCTCCTTTAGCCGTACAGTTTATACCTCATTAGGCACTGTGTACGAGTGATATAACGAAATGATCATCTCACTTAAAAATGATGTTTATTGGCTACTGAGTCGCTATGCGATTAGGCCAAAAACCACAAAGCCAACATAACACATATCATTGGTCCAAATTTAAACTTATTTATGTGCCGGAGACATGGAAAGTTTAATATTTTTTATTATAGGATTGTTGTAGAGCCCAGGCTTAAACCTAAAAAAAATGCCGAAACAAAAATATTTGTTAAACAATCGCAGTGTACAAAAAACTAACGTTCGTAATAGTGAACTATTAGCGAAGAATTATCGAAACTAATTTTCGATCGCCCAATAAAGGAAATTTTTTTTCACTAACTAACTTTGTCGAACAAAAATGCTTAACGGAGCATAGAACATCGTTGTCACTTCTCAATTCGTATGTATTCTTATGCTTTGCTTTTAATCGTCACTGAAACAGCGACGAATGATAATTCTAATCTAAGAATTTTTTTTCGGATTTTGAACGCGATTTTGGATCAATCACCTTAGCTCCACAACAACTAAAATTAGCTACAAAACATCAGTGGAATTTTCAGACAAAACCACTTTTTTGGGCAATAAGAAGAAAAGGTAGGGAGTCTATGATATGTTATGCAGCAACAGCAAGACTTCGAACCTCCACAGCACTAAACAAAGTATTGTTTTTAGGTAATGAAGCCATCTGTGCTAGACGTCTGCTAATTGGTTGGTCACTGCGGATTGTAAAACACCATTGTTCCGTTTTGATAACACAAATTCCTATCCACAAAATAAAGAATACGGAGGTTAAAGAAGTGTCAATTTAACGACGATTTGTTATCTGTTGATGAAGAGGAAAATACTTCAAAAACCTGCTCGCCTTTATCTAGACAGTGAAGCTTAGAAGCTGTTTAATCCTAGATGGAACTATCTTTGTAGAAGTCCGCAAAAGAAAGTGTTGCTACTTGCTCTGTACATCAAGCGATGGACAGACAGATAATATTTTCAACAATAAATGAAAACTAACGACAACTTGTAAACAAGCTAAGGTTCGCTTTTCATGCGTCGACATGAAGAGGATTATGCAACTATTTCAGTCATCAAACTCATACAAATGGTAATAGAGGGTGTGCTGTCTTGCAGTCGTTTTAACGTTACCTAACATATCATAAAAAAGCATAGAACTCTTTATATAGATTTAAAGCTTACGCGCTTAACCACGATATTCGATAAGAACATTTTCCAAAAAAAAAAAAAACATTTGAAAACGTCTATTAGAATCGTAACGAAAAAGAATTCATAGAGTTTACCCGTCGCTCAGCTTGTGGCAGAAAATCCTTCGATATCGAAGATTTGCTTGGCGTATCATCAGCAAACTTTTAGCAATGTTCGCTAATAATATATTTCATTATTTCATATTGATATCGCTAAACAATCGCTTTTAATAGTTTGGCAATAGTTTGAGAACGAAAACTTTGCTTTCTTGTCGTATAATGCTAAAAACTAGAGAATAATATATAAAAACAAAAAGAGTAAAATAAAAAAAGTTAAAATAAAAAAATCGGCATATACCCGCAACGCATGTGCATTCGTCGCTGTTTCAGTGACGACTTAAAGCGAAAGCATAAGAGTACATGTGAAATGAGAAGCGACAAATGCCTTATGAAATGAGCAGCATTGTTCTATGACAATGGCTTATTACGAATCTTAGTTCAATAATAATAATAGCGTTTTCGTTAAGCATGGTTTTTGTTGTTCTCTGAGCAAAACCAATTGCTTTTAGTTGCTTGTGTTGCATGTTTTTTTTTGTTTTTTGTTTGTTTTCTTCGTAACTGTATTCGCTACATAATTAACTTACATTTGATTTGTTTTTCTCTAAAAAAATAAAGGCTTCCATTTGTTTTTTGTTTTATTTTTGTTTTGGTTTTGTTGTTTTTATTTCGATAGAGTAAAGATGTTTTCGTTAAACATTATTTCCATTTTGCTTTGTACAAAAAACAATTGTCTGTAAGTGTTTTAATTACTATTTCACTTTCTTGTTGGTAAAGAAAGAGAGTGAGTGTAACTGCGTTTGTATTTTGCTTGATCTTCTTTTTATTTTCTATTTTTTTTTTTTTCTTTGCAAGAAGTCTTCAGAAATAAAAACAAACGCATGCATGTGCTTGTATTTCTATTCGTTTTTGCTTTTTTTCACTTCTATTTTGCATTAATGGAAAGCAGAAGGAAATGTATCTTTGTTAAGCATTGTTATTGTTTTTGTAGGAGTAAAAACAAGTGCCTGTAATACTTACTGTTTTCGTTTTTTTCTTTACATAGAAAGAGAGTAGGAGTAACGAGCTGTGTCTTTATTATATACAATTTTTTCTCTTCTTTACGCAGTTGTTGTAGTTTTGTGTGTTTACATGGTTTTTTGTTTTTTTTTTGTTTACATTTTAAGAGAGTGTTGGTAAATATAGATACTTTCTTCTGTTTATTGCTTCATGTACTTTATTAACACACTGTTTCTTTCTCACACTTGACTATGCGAGCGTAGGAATAGTTTGTTTATACTTCTTTGTGTGGCTAAGAGATGGGAGTATGTAATTACTATTTATAAATAATATGTGTGCGAAAGAGTTGCAAATTGTCGGTAGATGGCTCTAAACTGTAATATCACTGCTAAAATTTAATGCATAGCAGAACGCTATAGCTTGTTGGAGAGGTGACATTTTAAGCTTAAAACATTACTAAAGTCTAGTTATTTAGTGAAAAGGTGTTTACGCTAAAAAATGAGTAAAAATTCGTAACATTCATCATCAGTCATATTTTATTTTCTATTATAGAAAAGGTAAGAACATAAAGCAAAATTTAAAGAGTTTTTGTTTAATTTCAGTCAAGTAAAGTATTGAAACAAATAATATAAACGAAAATCTAATCCTATCATTCCTTTTATTGAAAAAGGAAGGAAATAACTTTTTATGCTTTATTGTAAATTTTTGTATCCCATAACCTTTTAATTTAATTAAAATTTTATTACTGCAATTAAAATTTAATTCATTAAGGGAATAAAAAGTCTTCAAAAGAAACAACAAATATATATGTATCTTATTATTATTATTGTAAAACAAGTTATTAGTCTCTAAGTCATTGTAATTGTTTTTAAGAAGATTTTCTTTCTTCTTAATTTGCATAAACTCTTAATATCAAATTTCAGTTGTTAATTGCCATGGCAACAATATAGGAATTTAAACAAAAATTTTGTTTTTCAAAACAAAATTAAGATTTTATATGAAAATCATTTAAATTTTTGTTGTTAAAAAGAAAAATAAGGTTAAGCAATTACAAATGATATATAATATTGACATATGTTCGAACTCGAACACGTATTTTCCAAATAGATGCCGATTTATTTGTCTGAATTTTTCAAAAATATTTTGGCAAACTATTGGGATAGGTAGTTTGTTAATCGCATTAGAGACTTGGAGTGTAATGTTATCGAGAAACTTGGTTTGCACTGAAATCAATATTTCACTGTTCTATTGAAACCATATGCCAACGATATCCATATCATCAATAAGAGGTCAACATTCACTTTTTAACACCTCTCGTTATCATGATCCCTTCTTACTATAACAGCGTTTCCAGCCAAAATTTTCAAAAAAAAACACAATCAACCACATAGATGCTGCACTATGATAAATTCAAAAATTGGCCCTGGACTTTCAGAAGCCAAATGCAAAAATTGTACTTAGGCTCTGCTTGTGAACTGATTTTGTCAGAAAAACTAACGAATGAATACATCAAACCTATCTTCACGCAAAAATTCGTCGTGTGGTTGTAATGAATAACCCCAGTTATTAAGAACGTCTAGAATTTGACAAATTTGGATCTTATTTAACACTGTGGTTCATGGTTGCAATGTTTTTACTCAAACTACCAAATAATATACACGTTACTGTTGGTTATGTAAAGAGTCTTTTAAGGAAGAATCCTGAGCAACAGGATAAGCATTGACTCCAGTATACGTCAGGGTTGTATGTATGTGCTTGACACCATAATGATTAAAGAAACATCTCATAGAAGAGAATCGCTAAGGTCTATAGGGCAGACTACAGGATATGTACTACGCGGATGACATTTGTCTGCACACTCACACCTCCTCGGGCATGCAGTATCACATGTTGGCTTAAAGATAGATATCGAGAGGATGAAGATGATAGGAGTGAATATAAAAAGAGCAAACACTTACCGTCCACAATCAACCGCTTGAGGAGATGGAATAATTCTGCTAACTGGAAAGCCTATTGGACAAAAGTGGTGAATCCAAGACTGACATCTCCAGCCGTATGAACAAAGCTCATCAAGCTTTCAGACAACTCAAGCCAGCGTGGAACTCTACACATATAGTGGGGCGCAACCCCAAGTGCATGTTTTGCAGATGACAGCAACATTTGTCACTCACATTCTTTTGATCGTAGACCGAGCCTTTTGGAGGTTGGGGCAAGAAGGATGAATATGAACTTCACACTCACAAGTGACCTGGTGAAGGTCTCCGAGTGGGGTCGTGCCTACAGGGTCGATCTTAATACACATAAGACTCAATGTTGTTTTTTTAACACACAGACGTGGTGGTGTGCTATCATCTATGTCAATGGGTAATGTGGATATTGAGGAATCAGATGCTCTTGATGTTCTGGGCATGAGAATTCACTGTGACGTTCATTGGAATGATCACATATTTGAAGTGTCGAAAGAAGCATTCAAGTGCCTTGGTTTTTTGAGACGGTGTAAGAAATACTTCACTCCATCTGATCTTCTTAATATTTACAAGACCTATATCCGACCCAAAATGGAATACAACTCTCATGTATGGGTCGCTGCTTCAAAGTCTATTTTGGAGCTTCTCGACCGCGTACAGAAGAGGGCGAAGATGCTCATCAATGACGGTAGGGTAGCCAACTCGATTCGTTGGAGCACCGTGGCAATGTGGCGAGTGTTTCATTGTTCTATTGGTACTACAACGGAATGTGTTCTAACGAAATGAAGGAATTAATTCCTAAAAATCATATATTTTTACGTGGTACTCGTATTTTACGTAGAGCGCATCCCTTTGTAGTTGATTGTCCAGTAAATCGCACAACGCATTATAGGGAGAATTCGTTCTTTGGTCGCACTGTTCGGTTGTGGAATAATCTTCAGGCGGAAGTATATGCTACCACCTACGATATGATTAAATTTAAATCTAACGTCCATAAACACTACTCCCTCTGTCCTCTTTCCAATAACCTATTTTCCTAGTACCAGCACAATGCACTGCATAAGTAGGGGCCATCCCCATGGGTGGTGGTCTTATATAAAAAATAAAAAATAAAAAAAGTTGAACACAAAGGATCCTGTAAAAATGTAAGTACGAATTCAAATAAAACAAAGCTTCACATACGTATTTATTGTTATGTCCTCTAAAAAAAACATTACAAAAAGTGTGATACTCCAGTACTGTAATGAGAGAAAGGCATTTATATGAAAGAATCTGCTTTCACTTAGTTAGCACTTTTTGCTTAAATAGAAAGAAACTTATATTTTAACATTCCTCTTAGAGATGCTTATTATTGTGTCGTTTTTAAATATTTAGGCATACTTTCTGCAATACTACCCAAAAATGTAAGAGAAATCTGGTTCCATGCTCCTCAAAGCCGAGTTATACTTTTTCAGTCGCTTTTTACATTTTTTGTCCAAAAGTTCTCCATTGGATTACAATTAGGGCTTTATGGTGGCCAATAATTTACCTTAATTTTTGTTGCAATAGTCATGCTTTGACTTTTTCAGCAATTTGTCTTGGATCACAGTCTTACCCAAAAACGACTTTTTTTTTGTAGAATATGTACTTGATTTTGCTCCCCACTGTATGTATATCAAGAAAAACGAAGCTTAAAATACATATTTAACTTAAATTTAAAATCCTCATTGTTGCATGAATGCGAAACATGGAATTCAGCACTTCATGACAGATATTTTCAATACAATTATTGACAAAGAGTTTACATATGTTCTGGCTTAGAACATCAATTTTCCAACTTTGTTCGGAAGCTGGTTAACCACCTATCCATAAATGCAAATGAAATTTAATTGGACTTAAACTACGTAAGGAACTTAAGGGGCTATAGGCTGTAAGACCATCACTTACTTGGAAACGACAAATACTAGGTGTACCGGTATTAAATGAGAATTTTTTGTTTGGTGAAAGTAAAACAATAATTTTATTTAAAGTACTGACCATTACTGGCTACACATTTTGTCATCTTTCGAGCAATTTGTGGATTCCACGCCAATACAACTGTTCACCTTTTAAAGCAAACCAATTAGTCGCCCAATTTTCGACTTGCTCGTAGGAATCGAAGTGCTGCTAAGCCAATGCGTGTCACATCGATGAAAACAAATGGTAGTCGGAAGGAGCCAAGTTTGGTATATACAGCGAGTGGAGTAGCAGCTCCCAGACTAATGGTTGATTTGATTATTTCCCGACCCGAATTTGCTTTGTGTGCAGGTGTGCATTGTCATGTTGCAAAATTACCTTATGGCCCTTTCTGATCGTTTTTCGATTATTGCATATTTTAAATTGATCATTTTTTGTCGATAGCGTTCTATATTAACGGTTTCGCCAGGTTTTAGGAGCTCGTGGTACATTACACCTTTCTGGTACCACCAGACACACAGCATTGTCTTCCTGCCAAATCGATCTGGTGTTGTAGCCGAAGTTAATGGTTGTCCCGGACTAACCCTAGTTTGTTTCACTTAGAGCATGATCACTATATGCTTCGACAAGCATTCGATGCGATTCTGCAGCACGTTTCTTCAAATGAAAACAAAAAATGAATTCTTTCCGCAAATCCTCAGTTTCTGGTAAAAAATTCGCCATCTTTATTACAATGAAAAATATGATGTTGTTTGTTCATTGATTTAATGTATATTGAATGTGTTTGTTTGGTTTCATTGTCAAAACACAAAAAAGATTAAGGCTCGTTCGCAATAAATATTCCTTATGGAGCCATTTGGCTTCTCTGGGTTGCTCATATTCGAAATGTTAAACCTTCCATGACTCTGGCGCCGAAATCAGTTTGAATTAGACCGATGCTAAGGGTTTTATTATTTTTGGGAGCCGCTGTGGGTTGTGGCTTACTCATCTAGAACTGCAACACGCTAACTCCTTTACCAGTTCATATCACCTTCACGTGATATGTCCATGCTCTAAAATCGTTCATGCAGAATGTTCAGTAAGGCATAAGCTATTTGACACCTACTGCTGTTCTTTTGAAACCGCATGTCTTGCATGTCCATATGATCGAATTGAAGCCAAAGAAAGTAGGTTATCGTGGATCTCTAGCATCCGCTTTTGACGGTGATGATCTGGCCTACGTCGCACATTATGGTATTTGATACCGAAAGTGGGAACTATTTGTAAAAAAATTTAAGAAAACAGCAAAAAAGTACATAAAATTCTACATCATTAGGCGTAGAAATATTTTTGGTATCATTTTTTGTTATGCTGCTACGTTCTTCCAAAGTAACAGTTATTTTGTGTTTTTTTTTTTAATGAAAGTAAAAACAAAAATTTTTTCTATTCTTCAAAGGGCAGAATATGAACGACACGCTTACAAGCGACCTGGCGAATATCTCAGAGTGGGGTTGCGCAAACAGGGATCGGCTTTAACGCTCGCAAGACCCAATGTTTTTTTCTGACACACAGACGTGGTGGTGTGTTGTCATCTCTATCTATGGGTAATATAAATATTCAGGAATCAGATGCTCTTGATGTTCTGGGCATGAGAATTAACTGTGACTTTCGTTGGAACGAGCACATATTTCGAGTGTCGAAAGAAGCATTCAAGTGTCTCGGCTTCTTAAGACGGTGTAAGAATTACTTCACTCCCTCTGATCTCCTTAATATTTACAAGACCTATTATATCCGACCCAAATTGGAATGCAACTCTCATAAATGGGCTTCAAAGTCTAATATGGAGCTTTTCTACCGCGTACAGAAGAAGGCGAAGGTTCTTATTATTGACGGTGGGGTAGCCAACTCTATTGACTCATTAGAGCATCGTCGCAATGTAGCGTGTGTTTCATTGTTCTATCGGTACTATAACGGAATGTGTTCTGACCAAATTAAGGAACTAATTCCTAATAATCTTACGTAGTACTCGTATTTCTCGCACAAAGCATTATATGGAGAATTTGTTCTTTGGTCGCATTGTTCGTTTGTGGAACAATTTTCCTGCGAATGTCTTCCCTGCCACTTACGACATGAGCAAATTTAAATCAAACATCCACAGACACTACTCACTCTATCCTCCTTCCCACAACCTTTTTTCCTAGTACCAGCACAATGTACTGCATGAGTAGGAGTTAACCCCTGAGTGCTGGTTTTAAAAGAAAAAAAGTGAAATTTCTATAGTTTTTTAAGGATAATGTAAAAAGTAGTAATGGAACCATTAACTTCAGTCTAGTAAGATTATTTTGTTTAGTCAGTTATTTTTATGTGAATAAATAGCATAGTTGGTTCTGGGCAATGAGAAACCCTTAAACTATTCATCAGTCACCTTTGCATCCATTAAAAGTGACAGTCTGGTGTGCAATTTGGTCAGGAGGAAACATTGATCTTTACTTCTTTGAAACTGAAAACGGCGTAACGGTAACTGTCAATGGGGAGCGATACCGTAATATGATTGAAAACTTTTTAACGCCACAACTGCATGCTTTGCGCTTGACCAACATGTGGTTTCAATGCGACGTTGCCACATCGCATTCAGCCAGGATTACAATGGAATTACTGCGAGACCTCTTTCCAAATTATTTCAAGGAATGGTGATGTTTATTGGCCTCCACGATCGCCTGATTTGACTGCTCCGGACTTCTTTTTGTGTGGATATGTGCCTTATGCAAGCAAACCAGAAACGCTGGAAATACCGTGAGAATGTAATGAAAAATGTCCACAAAAAGGCTCGCATTTGTGAGACTAACAAAGGCGGGCATTTATCTGATATTGTATTCCATACATAATTGCCGATATTAAATAAAACATTTATCAATATAAGATCCATTCTCTTTCATATAATCAAAAATTATAAACAAACAAAGTAGTATACTTTCCCGGCGGACACCCTGTACTTTTATTTATTCGATATATTTCATAAGTAGGCAGCTCTTTTTGCTATAGCTTACATTGCGCTCAGTTTTATTTTTGAAAACGATTAGAGTAACCGTGTGCGGTTATATTATTTCGTGAACTTTTAAAGTTAATTTGATTTATAATTAGTTATTAAAAGCGGGAAGAGTAACATATCTGTATAAGTGTTCTTTGATTTATTATTAATTGCTTATTATTAAATGTGTTCCCTGCTTCACTGAAAATGAATTTTGATGAAAACAAGGGTCAGCTTCCAGTTGTATATTGTCTTAAATCAGTTGAATTTTGTTCAGCTGAACGCAAAATACGCTAAGTTGTGTTCTGCGAAAAGCTGAGTTCTTTTGCGTAAAGCGATAGCGACTGACTCGGATTCTTCAGCACACTCTCACGGGCAGCAGCGAGCGGCAGTAGTAGTGTTTTATCGTCCTATGGTTGTTGATTGGGAATGATGTGGTGTAGTGGTTAGAGCGCAGGTATACAACCCGCCTGACAATCAAACGAATTATCAGAAGAAAACGCCACCTACTGTGAATAAATTACAGTGCTCAGTACGGATCACCACCACCACTTAGCAAGGATCATCACCACTACACAATCGTATGGTTGTTAGTTCATTGTTTATTAAAACAGTGGACTATAATTTATACACCACACTGCGAATAGGCTTCTCTGTAAGATGATTAAGGCTTGCGTGAGAAAAGCACACGTAAACTTGGCCGAACAGAACACTCATTTTAATAAAACAATTTCATACTCCGCACGTGTTCTTGGGCACTTAGCAAAACAAATGGCATAAATGATAGTCAATTCAAAAATATGACCGCTATTAACTATCAAAATTCAAAAGTGCCTATAGAAAGATATTTTACATAAATAGCCCTAATTTTTCGAATCCTATTTAACATTGTGACTGCTATGTTTGCAGTTCAGCGACTTGATCAAACATGCGTTGCCATTGATACATTTTGTAGAGTGTCCTTTGACTTAAATTTATCGAACAAGTTATTAAAAGTGTTCTCAGAAGAACAAGGGATGTCAAAAACATCTCTCGGAAAAAAAAGAAGAAACCAAAGATTCCCTATAACTACCCCAAATACCCAGAGTGTGATGCTTCTAGCCCACTACAGTTCACCCATCAGCTACTTAGTTGGAAGGCAAATTCTATAACAAATTATTAAAAAGCTACTGAAACAAAGCAAATATGTAAGAAAAATGTAAGAAAATAGTTCTTTAAATAAATTATCTCAATAAACATATTGTTAGGAAAATGAAAATGCTGAAGAGAAATTTCGACACATTAGGGACTTACCTTGAAATTTTAGCTATAAACTTTATTGTCAAGGCTCTATAACTGCCATAATTGCCTGGATATTAAGAGTACTACCACCTGCGCTTATAACGGTGTTACAAATTCAATTCCTTTTTGTTTATTATAATTTTACACCATTTGAATTAAGAAGGTTTGAGTCTTTACTAGAAAATTCGAAACTATTAATGAAATGCTACAATAGATTGCGTATTGCGTTTGGCAGTAGTTGTTATCGTTTGGTGGTCATAAAGTAAAGTCTGTTTAGGCGCAAATAAAAAGTGTTGTATAAACGAATCTTAGGCAAACTGTATAAAACTTCAAGTGAAACAATAAAAATTGTAAAACAACAACAAAATGGTGTTTAATGTTATTTTATCGAATGTATATATATATAAAGGGTCCGCCAAATAATTTTTTTTTTTTTTTTTTGAAAATGCTATAAAAAAATACTGAATATTTTCTCAAATTTCTTTTTTTATTTGAAAGTACAATCCTTCCGGTTAATAATGGAAATTAATTTCATTCAAATGGCTGCCTCGGCTGGCCATAAGTAGTCTACACGATCGGTCCAATTTTTAAGCACATTATCGATTGTGTGCAGCTGTATTTCACGAATATTGTCCTTTAAAAGCGTCAATTGTCTCTGGCTTGTTGGCGTAACACTTATCTTTGACGGCAACCACAAAATAGTCCAACGGTGTCAAATCGCAGCTCCGAGGTGGTCAAACGACATCAGCTCTGCGGCTGATAATGCGATCTTCAAAAACAGGGTGCAAAACATCGAGTGTAGCTTCGGCTGTGTGGCTCGTAGCGTCGTCCTGTTGAAACCAAATGTTGCCAATATCCTCCTCTTCAATTTTTCTAAACAAAAATTCGTTCAACATGGCCCGATAACGATCGCCATTGACTGTAACGGCCACTCCTTGCTCATTTTTGAAGACAAATGGCCCAATTATGCCTCTGGACCAAAATCCGCACCAAACAGTGACTCTTCTAGGGCGTATCGGCTTTTCAATGTATGCGTGCGGGTTTTCTGTGCCCCAAATGCGACAATTTTACTTGTTTACATACCCGCCAAGAACAAAATGAGCTTCATCTGAAAAGATGATTTTTTCTGGCAAAATCGGCATCTTCTGTAAGTCAATCGCAGATAAAACTAATTATCTGTCAAATCAGACTTGAGCTGTGTTACCATTCACGAAATAAGCACTAGTTGAAAAAAAAACGTTAGATGGCGAACCCTTTATATTTTTAATATATATTTTTGGTTTATTCGTTTAATTCATATTATTTATATTAAATTTTAAATGAGTTCCTTTTCATCTTTCCTTCCTGATATCTTATTGTTACTTTAGCTATTTAATTATTTATTTATTTCTAATAGATTTCCTTTACTTTTTCTCTTTTGGGTTTTGCTTAAACGCAATCAAAACCAGATTTTCATTTGTATTAAAGCGTAAAAATTGGTTATAAAGAATTTGTTTTTATTTTTTTCTGTTTTGTTAATATAAAGAATTTTTTTGTTGTAGGCTTTTAACAAAATATCTCAAAAAATATTTATAAACAAAGGAAATATAAAATGTGTATACGGATATATGGTTACATATAGACCTAAAATAACTAAAAAGAAAACAGTAAAGCCTAATGAAATAGAATATTAATATTAATTTTTTATTACTTAAAAAGTTACATAAGTAATAGTTACTTAAAAAAAATTATAAACAATTTAAAGAAACTTAAATTTTAATGAAATTTTTGTTTAAATTTATATTTAAATATTTTGGTATTTACTATTATTATTAAATAATGTTTTATTGTATTTACTTAAATTTCAGTTCAAATAAAATGATTTAGTCTTGAAAAATAAATTCGTCATTACCAGCTTTTGTTGTTTAATAAACAACTCCCATTACTGTTTAATTATTTACACAGAGCACTTACTGTTGAACAATTTTAATATGAACTCATGTGTGTTATGTGTGTATTAACACACATAAAAACAACCAAGCAGAAGGAAAGAGAGAGAAAGAAAAAGCTAAAAATAAAAACAAAAAATAAATTTCAATTTATTGATAAGTTTAACAACCAAATATGGCTTAACAACAATCATTATTTGGTTGTGTTGTGTTATACGTAAACAGCACACAAAAACATAAACTACACAGCCAAGCAAGCACATACATACATATAGTATATGAAAATAATAATACAAAAACTCTCTCCTATTTAATGAGTCCAAAGAAATTGTTTTTGTTTTTTTTACACCCACAAACTTAATGTATTTGCTTTTATTGTTGTGTATGAAACTTGCTTTTATTTATATACAAGTATATTGTATTAGTATAAGTGATCGTCACTTAAATACTAACCAAGAGTGGGTTAGTTAAGGAGAGAGAGCGAGGGAAAGGAAAAATTTGCAAAACAGAGTATAATATTTGGGTGAAATTTTGTTTTTATTTATTTTTTTATTGCTACAGCTACTGTGTTACCTCAAAAATATATCTTTTTTCTCCATTATAGCGAGAGAGAGAGAGAGAGAGAGAGAGAGAGAGAGAGAGAGAGATTGAGACAGTGTATAACAGTGTTCAATATTATTTTTATTTTTTTTTTCTATATATATTCAGTTTGCGTTTGTGTTATTTGTTATATTAAGTCTTAAATGTGTAATTGAGTGAAAATTTCTATTGAAGCGTAAGCGTCACATAACTAAGGCATATTTAACCCAATAACACACACACATGCTTACACAACAGTCGCATTTTTCTTACTCCCAACTAAACACTGTTATATTGATATAAAAAGACATCTAATGTGGATTTTATTTTTTGTCTGCTGTCAAGCACTTATACACTTATATGATATTTTTTATATTTAGTAATAGACAGCTAGTTACTCAAAGCAGAGCTGGGATTGATAAACAGCGAGAGCAAAATTAGAATAAATTAGTGCTTTATTTAAAGTAAAAATTCATGAAATTGCTGGCATAGTTTTAGGAGTGGGAGTGCTAATTAACTCATGTTTTCTTTTTAAAGAAAATTTATTTTTAAAATCTTATTTTAGAATATTTAGAATAATTATAAGAACTTTTTGGAAGCGAATATTAAGAAAATACATGTTTTTGAGAAAAAAAATTTTAAAGGGTTTTTTCATAAAGCATATAATGAGCATGAGCTACGAGTATATTAAAATAATTAATAATCATACGACCCTTAATTCGATATTATATATAAAATATAAGATTTTTTCAATTTTAATTATAATTTATTTTTGATTTACTTAAATCAGAATTCGTCCTTGGACCTAATATAAGAAAAAGTAAAAAAGAAAACAAATTTTTTACATTTTTTTTTTTGGGACAAATACCCGTATGTGCACTATCAAGAGATGTATTAATGGTCGTGGCATATTATGGAAAAAGAGAAAGAGGGAGATCTAGGAATAAACAATGGAGAGCAGCTGATCGCCTTTCGCAATGTCTTAACCTAAAAACATGTGGGTGACCGCAAGGCTCACAAGGAATCCGGACTTTTTTTGGTTGGAAGACTTAAAATGAAATAAAAATAATCTCATTTTTGCATTAGAGGAAATTGGAAAAAGTGGTGTTCTTGACGTCCGTATTAAAAGAAGTGGGGATATTGGATCTGACCATCATCATTCAAGTGCATCAACGCGTATATAGTCGTTATAAAATATCAACGCCAACAGATTCATGTCCCTGAGTAGATTAGAAAGCAAAGAAACCTGTACAAACTTTTAAGAAGGCAACACTGCATGATGCATACAGATAATAATTCCATGGAAGCTAAATGATCGAAATTTATGTCTTAATTCATCAATGCTGGCAAAAAAATTGTTGGTATTCAGCCCAAGAACATGAAACGCTGGAAGAACAAAGACTCCTGAAAGCTTATAGACAAACGGAGATATGTTAAACACAAGCGCGATTCAGCGATGACGAGAGCTCAAGGACAACACGCGATATTGCGGTACACAAGCATTAATAAAGCTCTAAGAAAGGCCTGGAAGCAGAGGCGGTTGCGGAGGCAAAGAATTCGTCAAGATTGTACGAGATAACGCGTAAGATTGCAAAACACAAATTTCGTCAAAACCAACCTCGACTGAACAACAAATCAGCAGGTGGAAGAAGCATTTTGAAAACACAGTCAATTGTGTACCCCTTTCTGATATTCTACAGGCATCTTTTCCAAACCTAGTTCATCGATTGATGGTAAACTTGCATCACGGCTATCGACTTCATGAGATAACAGCGGCTATCTAGAAATTCAAGGCTTGAAAATCTTCTAGAGATTGATTGAGGAAAAGAGTATGATCGTCAAGATTCCAAAGAAGAGCGACCTGTCGGTGTGCTCCAATTATCATGGCTTAATAAAATTCGAAAATTCTCACATAACTGTTCTTAACCAGGATTTATCAGAAGGTGGAACCGTTATTACGCATGCAACAAGATGGTTTTCGGCCATATAAGTCTTGTATTGATCAAATCAACACACTTTGCATTATCATCGAACAGGTCAATGAGTGGCAAGAACCTCTTTTTATGGCCTTTATTTATTATAAAACTGCTTTCTATAGCGGGGCACCCAAATGGTTTTGGACGGCGCTACGACGACAGGGTTTGGAAAATTTTAATTTATCTACTTTATAAGGGCACAATATGAGGATTTTAGATGTATAGTTCTCCACAACACCAAATATTCTAAAAGCTTTAGCTCAGCAGCTGGTGTCAGGCATTGTTTTTAATCGTTCTCGATGATGTTCCATCTGAGGCATTGGATGGTCATAAATGCAGAATTCAATAGGACTTCAGGGAATATCTTGAAGACCTCGACTCCGCCCAAGGACATTTGTGTGATATCGTCTCATTATGTGGATATACAGAATAAAAACGACGATCTGAATCATACATTTAAGGGAATTGGTCTGACGATCAACCGTACCATTACAAAACTGTGTCTGCTTCAGCTAACAGGTTAAATAACCAGTTCTGTATCGAGAACGAAAGCACAGAACGCTTGAAAAGTTTCTGCCTTTTGGCAGCCTAATCACACCCGTATTAACAAGGTTAAAGCCGTTTTTGGTTAATTTAGAAAACTTTGGACATCAACAGCTTTATCCACGACCACAAAATTGTGAATATTTAGTTGAAATGTGAAATCCATCTTAGCGTATGGGTGTAAAACCTGGAAAGGAAAGATGAAAGGAAGATTGGTAAATAAGCTGCAAGTCTTTATAAGCCGCTGTTTAAGACATATATTGAGAATACGGTGGGCAAGAATTATCTCGAAATTAGAGCATAGCAAGTGGATCCAAAGAGTCTTTGGATCGGAAACCGCAGGGTAGTAGACGATGCGGGCGGCCAAGAACAACATTGAGTGGACACTAAATGCGGAAATTGAAGCTCCTGGCATAAGCTGGAAGCAGATAAAGGCAATTATCGGCAACAGAAAGAAGTGGAAAGAGTTTGTAGAGGCTTTTCGCTCCAAGTAGGAGCCTAACCAGAACACAAAAAGAAGAAACACTGCTTAGAGTTGGTTTTTCCTTAATAAGCCTGTGTAGCATAGTAGGACTTTATAGTCCATAGTACCAACAAAATTTTTATTAATTTACAAGCTGTGAATAAAAGGATATCAAATATCACACAGCATAAGCCACGTGTACCAAATACAATATTGTTGAGCGCCGCTCTGATATAATTTGCCGAAATCAAGTGACACTTTGTTTTAATGCAGCTAACGGCTGTTGTGCTACATACCGAAGCATCATGAATCAAATAATAGAGATTATGTTTCCCCGAGTATCGCTCGTTTTGCTCTCTCTTTAAATGAAAGTTTGCGTGACGCAAGCATAGACGTTTTTGTTTTGTTTTTAAAGAAAAATAGTAATTTTTTATACGAAAAATAAAAAAAAAAGTAAAACTTGTAACCTGTGCTATTTGATTCACGAAACTTCGAAACACTGTATATTGTTGTTGCACAGCCACCCTTATGCTCAAGGCTATGATTCGCTTCATAATTGTATGAAGAGCAGGAAACGCATTACACTTTGAGTAGCCCACACGGACAAACTAATATTAGGTATAGGAACACTGAATAAATGTAGAATTGGAGGGCTTATTTGGAGTTATCAAATCAGCCAAAAATATGTATAAAAGAAGGAATATGTTCCCAATCAAAATGTTATCAATTGCATTCTATAACAAACATACCTTGAGCTCTGACTAAGGCCCTCAATGTAAATATTAAAGCGAATATCTTTAAAAAACCAGAAATAGTAATAATATGTAAAAAATTGTAGAAAAGCCAAACATTAATAATCCTTAAAAATGCAAAATTTTTACTCTTTTAAAAAGTATATATGGGTCGAATAGGCATTCTGATAGCTTTATTAGTAAAAAAAACGCATGCTCACACAACTTGGTCACAGAATTAGTGCCATATTTTTAAATATTTTATCCTATACAACTGTTGGGTCAAGTTAAATAAAATTTATGTTTAACACATCTTTAGAGGGTAACTCATTTTCTTTATAAATATTAATCAAAAGCTAAATTTTTCGGATTTAAGAAAAGGATATATGAGCCTGATGGGCGGCATGACAGCCTTAGAAAAAATATTTTTATTTTTTATTTAGGCACATTCAACTTCGTTCATAATGCAAAAATCTAATGCCCACTGGATTATTTCATCCAGTTAAGATCACTTTTTCAAAGACATATTCTTTCAATTCTCTATGTTTGTTAAATTAAAATAAAATTTATGTTTAACATATGTTTGAGTTGCAAATTTTTAATGTTTCACAAAAGGATATATTAATCAAAATCAAGTCAGTAAAACTCTCGCAAATAAATTTATATTTTTACTTAAAATGAAATGCATTCGTATTCCAAAATTCTAATATCTACACTAAAATTTCGAAAAGTTATTTTTTTGCGTCTTATTTTTAATAAACTAAGACAATATTTAACTATGATTTGCAAAATTTTTGTTGGTTCAAAAAAGGATATATGAGTCCATCCGGCGTTGTGATAGTTACAGAAATAAATTTATGTTTTTGCTTTAGGCACATAATACTGCGTTCGTATTGCAAAAAGCTAAAGTATACAAGAATATTTGGCAGAGTTAGGTCCACTTTTTCAATGATATATTCTTACAATTCTGGATTCTTGTTAAATTAAAATAAAATGTACGTTAACATGCATATGTATGCATGTTTAAGATGCATGAGTTTGACTGTTTCAAAAATAACGATGTCCTTACAACTGTCATAGTATAATTAATATTTTTGCTTTGAGTAAATAAATTATAAAATAAAATTTATGTTTAACATGCATATGTATGCAGGTTTGAGATGCATGATTTTGACTGCTTCAAAAATAATGATGTCCTTACAACTGTCATAGATTAATTAATATTTTTAATTCTGTTAATTCAATTCTGTTTTTATTAAATTAAAATAAAATTTTCGTTCATACATACATATGTATGTATTTATGTTTGATATGCAAAATTTATTGCCTCAAAAAAAAAAACGATATAAGAATACAACCGACATCCTTTTATCTGTTAAAATAATCAAAATTTTCTCACTACAAGCAGTGTTTAGTGTTTTCAGCAAAAGAAATGCACTTTTTCAATAATATATATTCTTCCAATTTTATAATTTGTTTCCATTAAATTATAATAAAGGGTCCGCCAAATAAATTTTTTTTTTTTTTTTGAAAATGCTATAAAAAAACTACTGAATATTTTCTCAAATTTCTTTATTTAAAAATACAGTCCTTCCGGTTAATAATGAAAAATAATTTCATTCAAATGGCTGCCTCAGCTGGCCATGCAGTAGACTACACGATCTGTCCAATTTTTAAGCACATTATCGATTGTGTGCAGCTGTATTTCACCAATGGCTTCACGAATATTGTCCTTTAAAGCGTCAATTGTCTCTGGCTTGTTGGCGTAACACTTATCTTTGACGGCACCCCACAAATAATAGTCCAACGGTGTCAAATCGCAGCTCCGAAGTAGCCAAACGACATCAGCTCTACGCAAAACATCGAGTGTAGCTTCGGCTGTGTGGCATGTAGCGCCGTCCTGTTGAAACCAAATGTTGCTAATATCCTCCTCTTCAATTTTTGTGAACAAAAATTCGTTCAACATGGTCCGATAACGATCGCCATTTACTGTAACGGCCACTCCTTGCTCATTTGTGAAGAAAAATGGCCCAATTTTGCCTCTGGACCAAATTCCGCACCGAACAGTGACCCGTCTTGGGTGTATCGGCTTTTCAATGTATGCGTGCGGGTTTTTTGTGCCACAAATGCGACAATTTTGCTTGTTTACATACCTACCAAGATCAAAATGAGCTTCATCTGAAAAGGTGATTATTTTTAGCAAAATCGGCATCTTCTGTAAGTCGATCGCAGGCCCTCTTAGCGAAGCGTTGTAGCGTATACAAAACCCTATTAAGCGAAGCGTATACAAAACCCTATTCGTTCAGCAGAAGGATAAAACTAATTATCTGTCAAATCAGACATGAGCTAAATGTTGCCATTCACGAAATAAGCACTAGTTGAAAAAAAGACGTTATATGTTCAACATATGTTTAAGATGCAAAATTTTTACTGTGTCAAAAAAGGATATATGAGTCCAACCAGCGTTATGACAGCTACAGACAAAATATTTATGTTTTTATTTTGGGCACATTAATCATCGTTCATTTTACAAAAATCTTATTTCTACACGAATATTTCGTAGAATTAGGGACATGATAATATGATATGTTTTTTCAATTCTGTATTTTTGTTAAATTGCAATAAAATTTTTGTTTAACATGTGTATACATACATATATTTGACATGCAAAAATTTTATTGTCTCAAAAAAGGATATATGAGTCCAACCGACGTCCCTGTAGCTGATAAAAAAAAAGTTAACATTTTTGCTCAAAGCATAGTAAACACTGTTCGTATTGCAAAACTCTTCAGTCTACACAAATATTATGTTGAACTAGCTTCACTTTCTAAACGAATTTTGTTTTTTAATTCTTTAGATGAATTAAAATACCAAATTAATATAAAATTTATGTTTAGGCCCTCTTAGTTTATAAAGAAATAATAAAGAAATAATTCAAGGCAAAGTTGCGATAATTCATTAAAAACTTAAATCAAATGTATTTAAAATTTACATTAAAAATGCAAAATTTTTGTTGATTCAAAAAAAGGATATATAAATCCAACCAGTGTCCTGGTAGCTATAGAAAAAAGATGCATATTACTGCTTTAGGCGCATTAAACTACGTTCGTATGGCAATAATCATATATCTACACAAATATTCTTCAGAGTTAGAAGCACTTTTTTAAAATATATATTGTTACTTTTTTTTCTTAATACAAAACCTTAAAATTGATAATTTTAAATAATATCAGGAGGAAAAAAGGATATATGTATGGTGCGGTACCATAACCTGGCAAAAATTTGTAAACATTTTGTTCGTTTCATTAAACTTAAACACTTCCAGGTTCCTTCTTCAAAAACCTGAGTGTTTTATTTATATTTACCATGTGTTTTAGTATTTTAATCAATAAATTATAATAATTCATAGGGTAAATGTATTTTGATAAATGTTTTTTTTTTTTTGTCTTTAGCTTATTTCCCTCTTAATACATATTTTATTTACTTTTAGGTCTTTGATCTTAGTTCCTTATTCACTGTGTTTATTATCTAACTGACCAAATAAATAACCTTTTATATATGTAAGTGCTTAACACGTGTGCATGTATGTTTATATCTGTTTTGTTTTTATTTTGCCAATATTTGTCTTTTATTCTCTTTTATTTTTCTGCTTATTTGATTTTCTTAAGCTCGTTTGGGTCTTCTGTTTTTGGAAAATTTTTTGCTCAACTTAAGGTCAATAAATGTATATTTTATAGCCAATATTACAACTGTCACAGTAGCAAAATAAGGCATTGAATTTGAAATGCTTAAAAAACCCTTTATATATGATTTACATCTTAAATAAGTAGCCTAAGTAATTGGATAGCTTACAAGTGGAAAAGAACATTATAAAAGCTTATATATTACAAATGGTAATATTGAAAGGTATATCCAAATAAAGACAGAATGAAAGAAAATTTTACAAGGAAACTGAATTGAATTATTTGTAACTTAAAAGCTAAAGAAATCATAATTCAAAGCCTATTTAATTGAAAATATTAACAAAAAAATTGGTTTTCTGGGTTATTATCTAAAGCCTATATTTGGGAGCTTATGAAAATCTTATAAAACATTTTTTGAAATTGTTAAAATTATATAATTCTATTAAAGAAATGTAGTTACATATATAACTACTTCTTAAAATTCAAAGCCTACTTTCAGGGTTGCAAGCTCACCCCCTAACATATGCTATATAAAAAAATTGTATTTTTTTGTAAATAAAAACATCTTATTTTTTAATAATTTTACAAAAGATTTTTATTTCAATATTTCAACCTACTTTGGTTGTGCCGTGGTATAGAAGATATTAAGGAAAAACACTAATTGGCGGTTTTCAAGTATTTAATTAAGAGACTTCAACCGCTCCAGGAGAAAACATCCAAAGAGAAACCTTCCTGACATTCCAGCATACCTCTGGCGAAGGTAACAATCATCACAAAAATGATCAGGAGAAAAACGCCACTTACTGGGAAAAAAGAAACGGTAATGCTAAAGTATGGATCACCACACACACACTTAGTAAAGTTCCTTCCCGTTTCCGTCGTTTCTAGGCGGAAGGTGGCAACGCCATCATCCTGGAACGAGCTACAGTAGACTAATCATCTACTTAGCTTGAAGAAATAAAGATTAGAGAAACTGAAACAAAGCAGAGCAATGGACAGAATAACACGGTAACGACCTTTGGCACACGAAAAAGGACGCGCATTGCGCAATGGAATGTACAGATAGCATTCGTACATCAGATAGCATCCTATAAGATTGACATCTTGGTTATAAGTGAGATGAGATGGAATGGTAATGGAAATTACTAAGGCGAATGGTAACCTTGTGCTGTACAGCGGAACAGAAAATAGTAGCGAAAGCGGAGTCGGAATCATAATGTCGAACAAAATCATGAACTCCCTTCACACATGGAGACCAATATCCGAACGTGTGATAATGGCTCGATTCAAAAGCAGAATAAGACACATCACTATAGTACAGTGCTATGTGCCGACAGAAAATGCGGAAGACGCTAAGAAGGACGAATTCTACGTACAAGTAACATCGGCACTCAGCATTATTCGAACTGGAGATATTATCGTTCTCATGGGTGACTTCAACGCGGAAATAGGAAGCGACAACACAAACACCCGCTCAACCATGGGACGCACGGTTGTGGAGTTAAAAATAACAATGGAGAACGGCTAATAGAGCTATGCCAGACATAGCAACTACTCATAGGTGACTCCATCTTCCCGCATAAGGAAATTTATAAATATACAGGGACATCGCCAAACGGCAACTCACGCAATCTGATCGATCACATATGGAGAGTTCTTTGGTGGATGTAAGAAATAAAAGAGGCGCTGACATCGGTAGTGATCACGAGCTTATCACAGGCGAAATCAAGCTCAAATTGAACTGTCGAAGAAGAAACATTGGAGTCACAAGACGAAAGCGAACGCACTGGCCCTGGCCATGACAATAGGTGAGTTGTTACCAATAAACCAACATCACACATGGCACAATTGTATCGAATAGTGAAGCACAGATGCAAAGATGGAGGGAACATTTCGAGGAAATTAGCAACGTAACGGACACAGATGAAGACATCGAAATATACCATAACAGCCCTATGCAAAATACATTGAACATAGCATGTAGGCCTCACAGTTTAAATGAGATAAAAGAGGCAATAACGAAGTTGAAGAATAATAAAGCTGCAGGCGAAGATGGGTTACAAGCCGAAATCTTACGGGCGGACATTACAATTGCAGCTGAATTACTACGGCCTTATATCACATCAGCATGGGAGGAAGAGAAGCTGCCATCAACTTGGAAGAAAGGCATATCATTGTGAAACTATCTAAAAGTGGCAACTTTAAAGATTAAAATAACTGGAGAGGAATTACTCTGCTTAACACCATATACAAGATACTAGCAGTCATAATACAGGGAAGGCTTCAAAGCACACTAGAGAACATATTGCGTGACGAACAGGTCGGCTTCCGGCCAAATAGAAGCTGTGTAGACCAAGCCAACACCCTACGCATCATGATAGAATAGTCTCTAGAATGGCTTACACCTCTATACCTACTATTTGTCGACTTTAAGAAAGCCTTTGATACCATCAAAAAGACTGCTAAATGGAAAGCATTAAGAAAAAAAAGGAGTACCCCAAAAAATAATACGAATAATACGAACAGTGTACGAGGATGCAGAACTCTCGGTTCTTCACAATGAGAGCATCAGCCAACCGTTCCATACTAACGCTGGAGTAAAGCAAGAATGTCCACTCTCATCTCTACTATTCACCATCGTACTCGATGAGAGCATGAGCGAAGTCTGTTCACAAAGGAGAGGTATAATATGGAGTCTCTCACGACAACTCGAGGACCTGGATTATGCGGATGATATTTGTCTTCTCTCACAAGAGATCTCCAACATGCAGTTAAAATTAAATTACCTGTAAAAACTGGCTCGCAATGTTAGCCTTGAGATAAATATTAAGAAAACTAAAGCTATGAGAATTAACAACAATAGCGCAGAAAACATCATACTACAGTGCTGGCCAATATGAACGAGTGTAAAGTCAATTCTGTTGTACGGCAGTGAAACCTGTCTTGTGTCTAACACCATCACGCCAAATCTACAGGTATTCACCAACAAGTGCCTTAGAATCATATGCAAGATCTTCTGGCCTAACATCATAAGCAATGGAATTTAACAAACGAAGAGCCCATACTGAAGCAGTAAAGGCAAAGAAAGTGGAGATATATCGGTCATACCTTAAGGAAAAATCACGGTAGTATTACAAGGATGGCACTTGAGTGAAATCCTCAAGGATCAAGCAACCGCGGTCAACCAAGAAACACCTGGCGACACACAATTATCCAAGAACTAAGGCAAAACAATCTCACACGGGAAGAGGCAAAGACAACAGCAGCAAATCGTGTAAGATGGAAATGCTTTGTGGAAGCTCTATGCTCTCAAGAGGAGTAAAGGAGAAAAAAAAATTCAACCTTTTTTAAGCATTTCTTTAAATTTAACCTGCCCCCTAAATTATGCTTATAATCTTACAAATTCCATTTACAAACTCTACGATTCCTCAGCAGTATCTTTATTGTTGTTTCGTATGTATATATTTTTCCTACTAAAATAATTTTACATTTTCATACTTATGTTTTCTTCCTCCTAAAACTTTTACCTACTTTTAGGCTTTGTTTGCACATACTTTCGAGCGAAAGTATGATCTGCATATACAAAAAAAAACATAAAAAATCTCAATTCACAGGAAATTGTTTTCAAGAAAGTAAAATAACACATACCCTGTTCAAAACTTGAGCGTTGCTTTTCAAAATAAAATCTCATTTTTTTTCTTTGTTGCATAAAGCATACTTTTAGGAGAAAAGTTAAATGGCATAACTTGCTACACTAAGTTAAAAGAAGAAAAAGAAAAAGAACACAAGATGAATAGTTAAGTGAATAATAAAGATAAAATGATAAAATTAACAATATTAATGGTTTTGTAAAGAATCTTTGGTATGGAAATTTTATCGTTAGATGGGTGTTAATAAATACTGTTGTAAAGCCGAAAAGAAAAAGAAAAAACGGTTAAAAGAAATAGAAAAAGTTTGCAGTAAGAGTTAGTAAAATATATTGTGAATCAAAAAAAAAAAAAAGGTTTTGAGAAAACTATTAAGAAACAGACAATTTTTGTTTAAAAATGACACAAATTCGAAGCGTTAAAAATTTCTTAAAACTCTATAAAAGTTGATGATTTTCTGAGAACGAACGTAGTTATTTATAAGCTTTATAAAGCCAAAAGAAATGTGAAAATTTTTACAAGGATATAAAACCTCTGCATATATCCTTTTTCTTATTATGTTAATTTAAATGAAATTTATCTTAAAATTGTTTGATTTTTCTACAAATAATTTAAACCTCAGCTTGAAATTTATTTAATTTATTCAATTTTAACAAAATATCTCTGACAAAAGTCCTTTAGCTTCAGAAAAGTTTTCAAACTTAAAAATTTTAAACTACGAACTTAGTTTAATAGGCTTTAGACCAAAGTATAAGAAATCCATTGGTTTTCGTTAAAATACTGAGTAGTCTCATATATCAGTTTTTTGAAATACTACGAGTTTAGTATATAAATGCAGTTTTATTACCTTAATAAAAAAATTAAAAATAGTTTTCGTTTACAGTAGAGATACTATACATCCTCATATATCCTTTTTTCTGGCTACAAGATTTTAAAGCATTTTACTCACTTTGCATTCTAAAACGTTTTCAAATTCTTTTATTTGAGACTATACTTTGGTTTCTATAAAAAATATTAGCATTTTTGTTGACTTTTTTTTAAACGAGTTTTAAAATGTGGCTGGAGGCCGAAGAATTTTGGTATATGATTGTAGTTGTTGATTATTTATACAAAAAACAAATAATTTCTTTATTAACTGTAATATTATAAATAGGCCTCTTATATCCTTCTTATCTAACATAAAAATTTAAGTAAATTTTCTTTAACTATTACTAAGGTTCGGCACTGTTGTCTGATATTATGATTTTAAACTTGGCTATGCTAAACAAAATTTAAGTTATTCCTTGTAATACTTTCGGCATAAATCCCTTTTGACTTAAGCTTTCTGTAATGCCACGTATTAAGCGTACAATTAACAATTTCTTTGGTTTCTCAAAAAACGCTTCTTATATATCCTTTTTTACTTTATTAAACCATTTTAATTTTTTCTATAATTTTTCATAATTCTTTCTTAACTTAACAAAAATTCTTTACGACTAACGAATCTCAGCATATGAACGCAAATTTTTCTTGTTTATATTAAAAGCAATAAAACTGTAAACTATCGTTAAGTATTTAGGACATCTCCATATATCCTATTTTGACACATAAAGCATAACTACTCTAAAATAACTTGAATAACGTTTGTCTGCCATTAAGTCTTTTTAATTAAGTCTAATTTTGAACTTTATTGCATATCCTTTCTATGCCAAATGAAATTACCCAGTAATTTTATAAAACTCTAAATGTTATTTTTGTTAACAGTTCTTGGAATCTTAAGCAAATTAGTTTCAAAAAAAATCTCTTTTTGTTAAAATTTTGTTTCTTTTTTATGACTTTTTTGGTTACAAATTTCCACAAATAATCCAATTACTGCCATTTAAATTAAAATCTTTGTCGAAAAAGAAAGTCCTTGTACAGCTAATGAGTAGAGTTGCATGATGTTTGTCATTAAACGAATTGTAGAATAAAACAGAAAAAGGTGTCATAAAACCAACACTGTGCACGATTTAAAAAGGACCCTGGTTGTGGCATAAGCACACAGAGGCAATGAACGTTAAAAAAAAGAAATCAACAAAACTAGACTGCCAAGTAAACTAACAGACTGACTGACTGGCCCGGAAATATCCACTGGCATGGGACATATATCAGAACTATACATGACTTTTGTTATATTAAAAAAAAAAACGAATAAATAAGAGAACAGCGAAGTGTCGTTTATAATGACAAAGACGATGGTACTACTGCGATTTTCCTATTACGATTACACTACTACGATTATACCATTACGGTCAGACTACTAAAATGCTCTATTACGATTACAATATTAGAAATTCTCTATTACGATTAAGCTATTAAAAATGCTCTATTACGATTACGCTATTACGATTACACTTTTAGGATTACACTATTACGATTACACTTTTAGGATTACACTTTTGCGATTACTCTATTACGATTACTCTTTTGCGATTACACTGATTCGATTATTTAATTGAGTTTACACTATTACAATTACTCTATTGCGCCTTCACTATTACGATTACACTATAACGATATCAGTATTACGATTACGCTATAGCGATTTCACTATTACAATTACACTATTACAATTACTCTTTCACGATTTCACTGATTCAGTTATTTCATTACGTTTACACTATACGATTACACTAATACAATTATTTTATCACGCTCACACTACAACGATAACACTATTGCGACTACACTATTACGAGTACAAAGTTTCGCTTATTTTATTACCATTACAATATTTCGATTTCACTATTACGATTTCACTATTACGACTACACCATTACGATGACACTCTTACGATATCAGTATTACGATTACAATTTCAATATTACGACTACAGTTTTACGATTACACTATTACGATTCCACTATTACGATTACGCTATTATGACTACACTGTTACGATTACACTTTTATTATTTCAGTATTACGAATACAGTAATTCGGTTATTTTATTACAATTACACTATTAAAACTTCTCTATTGTGCTTTCACTATTACGATTTCACTATTACGATTACACAATTACGATTACGCTATTACGATTTCACTATTACGATGGTACTACTGCGATTTCTCTATTACGATTACACTACTACGATTACACTATTATGATAAGGACATATAAAAAATGAACTCGCAAGAAAAGCTTTCAAACATCTAAAATAGCTCTTTTAAAAGATTTTTAATAGTATTTTTTTAAAATAATAAGACTCTTCGAAAATAAAACTCATATAAACTCCTTTAACTATTTTAAAACGTCTTGAACCTAAAAATGCAATAGTTCCAAGAGGCTTAAAAGCTAAACGATCTAATATGCTTACAAAAAGCTCTCAAAACTCCTAAAATCTTTTAAAACTCCTTAAAACTCTTACATTCGTTTTTTTTTTTTTTGAAAGTATTTGAAAAATTAAATGTGAAACTTAAAAACTCTTATAAAATCTTTAAAGAGTTGTATAAGCTCTTATAACAGCTTCTATATAAATTAGGGAATTTAAAAAAATGCATCAGTAAAAATTTTTTTAGTTGAAGTATTTTGCGGCATTTTAAATAAACTGAAAAATCTTGGAAAACTCTTATACAACTTAAAGTCTTCAAAAAAAACTCCAAAAATTTGTAATTGCTTTCCGAAAATTTAATAAAAATTACCCTCTCATAGATGGTAAAAGCTCGTAAGAAAAAACCTTTTTAAATTGTAGTTACTTTTTCAAAATTTTTTTGGTGAGACAAGGGGGACTTCTTTCAATCAATAAGCTGCACCCGATTTTATATTTAGACTTATTGAAAGAGACGTATAATTTAACGCCGGCTCTTAATGGCATATGCATTGGTTAGAGAAGTATTTTATATTGTAAATTCTCACAGCCACTCGCTAGCAGCGCTATGAGGTGATAGCGCTGTTGAAAATTATCTGATAGTTTGGTCTAGTATTAAACCAAAGGCCTCTGTCTTACCTACCATATCAGAGCGGCACAATTAACATTGTTACCCAAAGTAATAAAGGGCGGTCCAGCCATAAGGCACTATGTTAATTGTAGGTCAGACCTTAACGTCAAGTTTTTTGCCCAACTTAATTTGTCATTTCTTTGTTTCAGTTTGAAAAATTCAACCATGAAGAGCTACACAACTGAGCAGCTCCTTAAGATTGTTGAAGCCTTCTAAGAAAATGAGCGTTCAAATCAGAACGCATTTTGTGCATATCGTGATTTTTTGTTCAGCATAATCGACCAAATGTGTTCACAACTGGGGGGGAGGTTGTGCGTAAATTTCAGAAAGCCTGGTCTGTAGGAAATGTGAAGACACCTGTGCATGCTCACCCAGCTCGTTCTGGGGAAAACATTGCTGTCGTTTGCGATAGTGTTGCAGGAAAAGCGTCAACCTCGACTGATCGTCGTGCCCAATGATAAGGGACTTCTTGAGTATAGAAATTGAGGGTATGGACCTGGATGATATGTGGTTTCAACAGGATGGTACCACTTGCCACATAGTCAACGAACAATCGTTTGCGCTATATTTTAAATGGCAGTGTTATCTCATGTAGTGGCGACTTTAATTGGCCGCCACGGTAAAGTGATTTGACACCGTTAGACTTCTTTCTTTGGGAATATTTAAAGAACAAGTGCACGTCAATAAGCCAATAACAATTCAAAAGCTTAGGGATGAGATAATTCGGCACATTAACGACATTGAACCTTAACTATGTCTTAGAATCATTGAAAATGTGAACTGATGGTTGGAAGTATGCTGTGGCGAGTATTTAGCCGATATTTTGTTTCACACGTAATTTTCATAGATCCTTCTAACATAACAACAAATATTAAGATAATTCTATAAAAACTATTTGTTTTATTTACAATTAACATTGTACGCTTTGGTCAGATCACTCTTTATGTAGTATAAGAATTTGTCAGTTGGTTTTATATTCGTGTTTAGTTCTTACGGGTATATTCTTAAGACTTATCTTTTATTTAAAAATAATAATTTTTATATCCTTATGCAATTCTGCAAAAGTGCAGAATTTTCTATTCGTTATATAACAGTTTTAAAATACATAGAGTTCTGAAAAGAGTTTTTTTACCACTTTCTTCTAAAAAAAACTCTTCTACTTATCAAAGGTAGAGATAAGTATATTTTGTATCAGCAACTTCGGAGAACACGAAACCAGTGCTTCGATACTTATGGATTTGGTGTAATTATGTCCCCTAAAATTTATTTACTACATTCTCATTTGGACTTTTTTTTCACAAACCTTGGATATATGAGTGACGAGCGAGTTTTTGGAATCAGCACGTGATAAGTGATTATTGTTGAAGTTTTTTTGGGGGAACAAATGAAAATGTATATAAAAAATAACTAAAGAGCCTCGTCCGCCACTGTATAATTGCAATGAGAACTTGTCCAACATCGGCCTTGGAGGCCTTGATTGGCTTGACACCGCTTTTCATCTACGCGATGAGGGTGGAGGTTTCTCGAAACGCGTCGGGAAGTCTCTTCATTCTACGTAGGGTGGTCATAGAACCATCTTCGGTCCTGGATGTTATGCCTTTGGATCTGTGCTTTGATAAGAGATTCAGACTTGAATTCCGGAACCGGGAGTGTTTGTCTAATGAGGCCTTAGTTCGGAGTGAGTTTGATCTAAATGGGTATACCGATGGCTGCAAAATGAATGACTGTTTCGGTGCTGCTGTTTGTGGACCCAACCGTCACTTGTCGATTCCACTATGAAGACCTATGAGTGTCTTTCAGGCTGAGATATAGTAATCTATATGTGCGGAGATCGGCCTAGACAGTGTGCCCAAAGGTAAGACCATTAATACTCGTACATTCTCTGACAGCCAAGCTGCCTTAAGGACGCTTGGCTCGAATCGTATGGTTGTGGAATAGATAGTAATGGAATGGCATTTGCCAGAAAAGGTTCCGTGATACCCTATATCGGTCCGGAACCTTGCTGTGCAGCACCACTTACTACCATATTCAATCTAGTCCAAAATTAGGAAATTGTCAGATGCTTGGAATAATGGTAGGCTTAAATAGGACTTCGCCACTTTAAGTCAGCGATCAGTCCACAATTTGGGTGTTGCACTGAAGTTCTTAAAAATAGCAGGCTGGGTTTGAAACTCTGAATGAAATTTCTTATGGGCCACTGTGGACTAAGAGTGCATCTAAAGAAAATGGTGGATGTCTGTAGACTGTGCTCATGGGCATCAGAGACAGCCGAACATATATTGTATGAAAGTGGAGTTCTTGATAGGTTTAGGTGGAGCTATTAAGGTAGGCACATGGTCTCACTGGGTGACATACATCATTGCGGTTCATATCTGCTGATGTTCATTAAGAAGACAGCAGATTTGCTGTATAAATTATAGACCGGAAAGGCCGGTTCTAGAAGTAGAGTACCTAAGACGATATGTCCGTTATAATGTAACAGACCAGCGTCTCTTAATCTTAGCCACGAATCGCTCGACGACAGACTACCTGTAAAATATTGAATGTTTTTCTTTTGTATAAGAGTTTTTAGAGGGGTTTGTTTTCATTTTGTATATAACTTTATCTAAAGGTTCTAAAAAGAACCTCCATTTAGTACACTAAAGCTTTTAATATTCCGAAAAATATATTATTTTTTTGTGCAAAACTTTTTAGATGAAGTCTTTACACTTTGTATAAGAGTTTCTTTTTCAATTTTGTGTTCAATTTCGAATAAGATTTTTTCAAATTTTCAATTATTTTTGAAAAATTTTAATCTCATTATCAAAAGTTTGGAGACAATTTTTAAAAAAAATATTTAGAAGAGTTTTTATATTCTTTCCACGAGTTGTTTAAATTTGTTTAAATTTTGTGTTTCTATTAAGATTTTACAAAAATTTAACACATATTTAAAAGTTTTTCTCTTTAAATTTTTCGTAAAAGAACTGCCTTTATAGTTAGTTTTTACTGTCCTTTGTATTCATCGTTTAATTTTTTTATTTTATTTTTCTCTTTTTCGCTCTTTGGTCTCCAGTTACCATTCAATGTTGAGTATAACAAAATTATCATTGAAACTCAACTGGCACACATTTTACGTGTAGTTAACTACAATGATAACAACAACAGCAACGACTACTACTATAACAAAACTAGTCATTTTAGCAAAACTACGAGTATATACCCAGATGGCAGCAAAAATAATAACAACTACTACTACTACTAAGGGCGGCTACTCGTACTATACAACAGAGTGTACAAAAAATGGTAAATATGTTATATGTCCACATTCTATAGACATAAATTACTTTAGACCAGAGAGCGGCAAAACAACACTTTGAGCAACTTTTCCCTTTTACTTTTTCATACGTACGTACTCACACGCATAGCCAAAAAGTGAAAAGAGAGGAATAAAGAGAAAATAAACAATCAAATACAGAGAAAAAAATTTTTTACTGCTGAGCTGATGTTATTTAAAATTTTATTGAAAATGTTTGCGGTTTTTCCTACTGTTTTTAATCACTGTTTTTCGTATTAATTTTGCTGCTGTTTTTCGCTATATTTATCATTATTATTCTTTGTCGTTGCTGTTTTTTTTTTTTTTTAATTAAAAATTAAAAATTAAAAATTAATATCTAAATATGTACACTTAAGACGTGAAAGCATTCTTTCTAGTGTACACAGTCATTTGTGTGAGAAAAAAAGAGCATTATTTCTTGCAGTAAGCTCTCAAATTACTCACACAATTGTAAAATGCAGTTTTGCCATAATTTTTTTTTTAAACTTAAAATTTTGTAAAAAAAAAACTGATTTTCAAGTAAAAAAAAAACACATATAAAGGGTGTTTTTTATGCAAAGTTCCATATTTTTGTCTTAAATGATCGTTTGTATTGACTGGCAAGTTATTTAAGCCAAATTTAAAAACTTCAACTCTAACCATTCTTAAGATCTTCAAAAATGATTATTTAATTTGTATGGGAGGTTCCAGGCACACTTATCCGATTCAGCGTACTTTTTAATTGACAGTTTGTGCTATCTAAGAAATCATTTAGACCAAATTCAGAACCCTGCATCCTAATACGAGTAGTTCTCTAGATATACAAAAATCTATATTTACTTTGTATGGAAGGTGCTACTCCCATTTATCCAATTCGGTCCAATTTTTGACAGATGATTTGTATTGATCACAGCTGTACATGATTCAACATCTAAAACACCTGCCAAGATTATTTTTGGGACTGATCTAAAACTACCTGGTGACTTAGAGTTTGGTTTTAAGCCTACCACAGAGAGAAATACCACATATGCTGAAAAACAGGAAAGACTCAATAAACTTCACGAATTTGTGCGCTCACGAGTTGAAATGGTCAGCCATAGAATGAAACCCAGATATGATCGTGCAGCAAATAAAGAGGGCTTTCATGAGGGATAACTGGTGGGATGAACCTTATATGATAGTCAACAGATTAAACGATGTAGTAAACAGAATACAGAAAAACAATAGCCCGCGATTACAAATCAAAGTGGTACATCTAGAGCGACTGGCGAGCTATGGAAAGAAAGATATTTAGCCGATGCGGGATAAGCAGGCTTAAATGAGAAGGCAGTGTTAGGAAAATAAAAATGCAACACATCAGCGCTTTCAAAATGTATTGCAGGATTTTGGTATATTTTGTGTCACCAATGCCGTACATTTTTTTTTATATAGAAGACCAGCACCCAGGGGATGGCCCCTACTCATGCGTTATCTGGCAGCACTATTAGTTCGACCATCCTTACGTTACATTTGAATTAACGGATATAAAATAGAGGGTATGAGACAATTCCGGATTTTTCCAAACTGTAGGTAATTAGATATATAAAGAGAGCGTGTCGCTGTCATAAGATAAGGACGTGCTTAAGCGGAAATAAAATTATTGTATAAGCGAATATTAAGTTGTTGTATTATAAACTGTATAAAAGTTATAGTGTAGTAAATAAAACTGTAACAACAACAAAGTGGTGTTTTATTTTATTTTAACGCAATTTAAAAAAACTCAAACGTTTTAAAAAGGTTAAAACGTAAGAATATATTATAAAGGTTGGGCAAATTTGAAGTTAGGAAATAAATTTGCTTAAAAACACATTTTTTTTACCAATTCAGTTTTATACATATCAATATAAAATAAAAATATGGGAATTAATAACGGAATATGACGTCCGTTCTTTTCGCAAAATTTTGAACCACATTTACCAGAAAGCTACACTTATCTCGTCAACGCAGCGCCGAATTTCATCTTTCAGAATGTCAATTGTTTGTGGTTTGTTCACGTAAACGCGGTCTTTCAAATGACTCCAGAGAAAATCATCCAGGGGCGTTAAATCACAAGAACGAGGCGGCCAATTGACATCGGCAAATTGAGAAATTACGCGACCGGAAAATTTGCATGCAATAACTGAAACGTTTGGTTGTTTCGTGGCAACAAAAAATTGGTTATTATGGTTTGATAGCGCAGAGAATTCACGCTGACGACGTTTCCTTGCTCATTTTTGAAAAAATACGGGCCGATGATGCCACCTAATCACAAACCGGGCCATACAGTCACTATCTTTGGATGTAATGGTTTTTCGAGGACTGCTTGTGGATTTTGTGAGCCACATATGCGACAATCTTGTTTGTTTACATAACCATCTAATTGAAAATGGGCCTCATCACTAAAGATGATTTTGTCGAAAAATGTGGTACAAAATATGTGTTTTTAAGCCACCACATTTGCCCACCCTTTATATAGATGATATAGTGACATCGTGCTCCAATTTGACACTTTTTTTCCGACAATCGTATCACCCGGTGGATAAACGGGATTCTAGTACGCTGAATCCAGTTGTGGTAAAGGTTTTTTAGGTTAGTTCTTGTTTTCGAGATATATAGTTATTTCGAAATTGGAGAAGATTTTACAACATGTATTCGCGTAACTTAAAAACGGTTTAATTTATTGAAAAAACTGAAAATACTGAAATTCCGCAATAAAATTACCTTTAGATTGAATCTTTTAAGCCAAACCCTTTTAAATCTGCTCATTTGCGTAAGATATATACATTTTGTGGCAAAATAACAGTGGATACACATTACTTCGTACATATGTAAGTACCTACGTATGAATAATATTTTATTAGTGAAGCAGATGTACATATTACTCATACGTACCTACTTACTTAGTATGTAATGTAATCTCACTATTATTTTGCTCAAAAATTTTTATTTCTTTTTTAGGGTAGGATCACACGATTGTCGCAATGCACCAATAATTAGTCTATTTTATATACCAATCGTGTGATTATACAATTTATTGGTTCATACGATAACTCACAATATTATTATGCTTATTAATCCCAATTAAATGCAATCCTGGTGCAACAATCGTGTGAAGGCTTTAAAGGTAATCATGCATTAATGTAAATGCCAAAAATACACCAATATTTATTGTACTCTTGTGCGGCAAATGAAAAAGACAATACTCAACAATTTTTATTTTTAATTGCTTTCTTTCTAACAAAAACACGTGTTTGTAAGGTATTAATAATTGCCATCCCTTAAAATGAACATTTTTAATTGCTTCACAAACTTCTACCATTTTTTTTTCATTAAGTTTACTTTTTCTATCAAGCGGACACATGATAATCAAATTCGATGCAATTTTTATTTTTTTTTTTTTAGAGAACAAAACATTTTTACTTTAGGCGATTAAATATAATATGTAATTATATTTCAATTTAAATAAATAAATGTTATAGTGAATTAATTTTTTAATTTATTCAAATGTTTTCTCATATGCACCATCAATGGCCCATCTTGCGAGTCAATCTCTGACCCACACACTTCTTTCTTTTTTTTGTATTCGTTTTATTTATTTGTTCATTAAATGAGCTCAATATAAATAAATAGGACGCTATTTTCTTTCTTTTTAAAGAACGAACCATTTTGAACGCCACAAAACAAGTAAATTTATTTTACCGCAGCAGCTGATACACACAGTTGCCGTAAACTGGAACAATCGTGTGACAGCTTTCGAACATCGCTCCGAGCCATCTTGTGACAATAAATTTTGTATAAAATAAGACAACCGTGTGAATACAGAATTTTTAATTGGAACAATTTTATTATTCTGCGCTAATTTGCCACAATAAATTTTGTATCAGATTGGTGTATGTGAGGCAATCGTGTGATCCCAGCTTCAGACTTAAATGTGAGCATTATACAATGTATGAATCCTCTCTTTCTTTGTGATCAGTGGTTAAAAAAGTTGTAATTACATTGTTACATTAAAAAAGGCACGAATAAACCTCACCACAGTTATATTAAGCAAATGAGGTGAAATTCTTATTTAAGCATTGTGGTTAAAATAACAAAATTTAAAGTTAAAAACTGCACAATTTGCAAAAAAAAAACTTCAAAACTGCTCATTGCTTAAAAAAAACTGCCAAATACAGATAAATCTGCACATTTAGCAACACAGCGTATAAGTGTGCCGTACTCTGCTTTAGACTATAATATAAACATATATGAACACACACTTTCAAAAACACAAAGAGAGAAAGAGAGAGGGAGAGAAAGGCAGAATGAGTATCATTAGAGACTTAAGAGTACAGTATAACAGATGTAGAACAACTTATTTATAGTATTTAACATCCGGTTATACTACTACTATTGATTTACAAGAAGGAAAACAACAACAAATACTACAAAACCCATAAAAGAGCAGCAATAAAGTTCTCAGAAAAAACACAGAGAAAAAAATAAGAGTTGTAATGCAATTTAATAAAGCTAGACAGTGTTCTATATAAAAAAATAAATATAACACATACACACACTTGCATAAACACTAACGGACGCTTGTATGCTGACTTACAAAAGAAGAACGTATGAATAACAAAATTTAAATAATTGTAAAGCAACAAAAAAAGAAAAAAGTAAAAAGAAACATCTTTTGTGTGTTATTTTACTCTTCTACTCTGCTTGTCTAAGTTCTATTTCTCTTAGTGCTTGCAACTGTCTGCATATTTAAGAAATTTGAAAAATTGGTGTGTATATGTGTGTGTCTTTATCAGGCTTAAGCATGAGTAAGTGTTTTTATTAAGCCCTATATGCACACATATGTATATACATATGTGTGTTTAGTAAAAAGTTCCTCGAAGCTGGGAATTTATTTTTAAAAATAAATATTTTAAGATCTGTTTGAAAAATAACAGATTTTTTTTTTGATTCTCAAAAAAGAAAGAGAATAATTCAGAAAGAAACAAGAGCTTTGATGGCCAAAATGATTTAAATATAAAAAAGTAAATAAAAAATATTTTTTTATTAAATAATCACAAAAATATATAAAAAAGAAAAATATATTCCCCCTAAAATGTTGAGTTAAGATTTATGCATAAACACGGTAGCTTTTAGAATACTAGAGAACTTGCTCTGATACGAGTAGAACGAGTATCTGTTTTTGAAATTTTCAAAACAGCTCTAAAGCCACGAGTATGGGTAAAAAAACCGTTCTTTCGGAACTTCATGCACTTATGAGCTAATAATTTAGCTGAATGTTAACAGATTTTAAGTCTTTTTTTTCAGATTTGGAAAGTTATCAGCTTATAAGTGCATAACGGCCCGAATAACCGATTTTAACCCGTTACTCGTGATTATGGAACTGTTTTGAAAATTTAAAAAACAGATCCTTGCTCTACTTGATAGCGCCTATCAGAAAAACCAGGTATTTTTTTACTAGCGCCGTGTAATTAATATGCCCAAAGCAACCATTTGCTTCAACCATAGGAGTATAACCCTACTGATTATTGTCAGTAAGGTTATAGGCTACAACCTGAATAACAGGCTTTCATTTGCACTCTCACCCATATTAAGAAATGCGCAACCTGGCTTTAGAACGAACTATTCATGTGTGGACCATACACCCTCAGGATACTTAAAGAGAAGTCAATTCAGTTAGAAACGCTTTTGTTTCTCATGATCTTCCACAACTCTATCTGAAAGGTAGACCTACAAAAATAATTAATCCTATTAAGCGTTTCTTACTGACTCATCTCACACGACAGGCTGATAAGCTACTAAATTTAAATTAGTACGGGCGTAAGACAAGAATATGCTCTGTTCCCTCTAGGTTGGTAGGTAAGTTGGCTAGATAACCAAGACGGGATCAACTACAATTAGCAATAAAATGCCGTCTTAGAATCAAGCCAAGACCACGGGTAAAGAATAACCTAAAAGCATAATAAAAGGAAAAGAAGATTATAGCCACCTTTAGCTGCTTATGAAGAGGAGAAAATCAGTGGGATTCAGACTTGCGCCAAACCATTGAATAAAGGTACGCCAAAGTAACGCAGTCATCTCGTCATGTCGTTAGACCCGAACATTCACATAGAAAATGAACGATTGTCTCCCTCTCAGAGGTGCTTTTGCGGCTTCTGTAGTGAATGTTGAAGGGAAAACACATTTTTGCATGTGTTATGATCGTCCAATGACACGTGTACACCGAAAAGACTTTGGAAATAAAGCGGCAGGGGGTTCTCAGCCACAGCGTGCTTGAGATAACACAAGAGGAGAGGGTACTCCATCTGTTCTGTGCCCTCTCACAAAAGAAACTTTAGATTTCGCCTTAACTGCAGTCATAAAACAGCAGATGTCAGAGTAGTAGGTGATAGATTCCACATCGATCGAGGCCCTCCTAGAAATATCATCAGCCTCTTCATACCAATCCAGGAAATGGCACATGTACCACCAAGGAACTTCATCTCCCAGAGAAAAGTCTGTACATTCCATAGATCCCCGATCTCTCAGTATCCTATAACCTCTGGCAGTATAAAGGATTCCGCACAAAGTCTGCAGACTCGGAGAAGTTCAGTTTTTTGATAGCCAAGTTTATTCCCAAATATCTTGGAGACAGAGTGAGATGGTCTAAAATGCTACCGTGGTCACTGAGCGACAGTCTTATTGATCTCTGTGGAGATCAGAAGTGCGAAAGACGTCTAGGGCAGCACTGGGACATGTCCTGCAAGCACCAGTGACAACGAAACCCGCAGTTCTCTGAACTCTCACCAGTATAGTGGTGATAAGGCTGTTCCGCCTTATTTTTATATTGAGATTTTTGACTATGCATATGACATAGTAGACCAGCAGTATTGTGCATGTACCACCAACTCAATCAAATTCAAAAGTTACCGAAAAAAACATGGGGCGAAACTGGGCAATAATTATCTCCAAAATCAAATCCATGCGCACAAATACTGCAAATAAATACAGGACCGTTAACCATAGATAACACACGACTAGATGAAATTATGGAATTAAGCTGTCTCCGTAGCATTTTAGCATCAACTGAGGGACTGGAAAATATATACAAATAGTAGACTGGAAAAACTATGAATCCCTGAATTAATGAAATCCACAAGGCAGCGGCCGATGCAGAGGCAGAATAAATCAAACATGGAGACAAGACAGTTGGTAGCATTAAAAGGAAGTGATTAAAGTTGTCATAGTGTAAAGGTTAAATTTAACTGGCTTTGGATTAAGTTCAGAATCAGAGCACATCTTTTGCATTTCGGGTTTCTGTATAGGAGCTCAAACGCGTGGTGATTTCCATGTTCGGAATTCGAATTGGCTACGCCATTGAGGCAGCACAACTCCAGAAGATATTTTCCGCCTACAAACACCTTGCTCAATTGGTGAATGAACCTACTCATATGTCTTGTGTATACGGGCACCAAAATAACACCCTCGGCCTTTTCCTCAATTCACAATTGGTTTAAATTTTAGGAAAGCTCTTTGGGATGAGCTCAATGATTTCTACAGACATTTTCATTAAAATATGAATGTAGGCCGACGGTTTTCGAGATTGGGGCAAAAAGGCGGAATATGAACGACGCGCTCATAAATGATCTAGCGAAAATCTCCGAGTGGGTCATGCGAACAATGTCGACTTTAACGCTCGCTAGACCCAATGTTATTTTCTGACGCACAGACATGGCGTTGTGTTGTCATCTATGTCTATGGGTAGTCTAGATATTTTGGAGTCAGATGCTCTTGATGTTCTGGGCATAAAAATTTATTGCGATGTTCGTTGGAACCAGAAATACTTCACTCCGTCTAATCTCCTTAATGCTTACAAAACCTTAATTCGAACTAAAATGAAATACAACCTGCATGTGTGGCTCAGTGCTTAAAAGTTTACTTTGGAGCTTTTCGACCGCCTACATGAGATAGCGAAGGTGCTTATTGATGACGGTAGGGTAGCCATCTCTATCGATTTATTAGACCAACGTAGCAATGTGGCGTGTGTTTCAGTGGTCTATCGCTACTATAACGGAATGTGCTCTGATGAAATTAAAGTACTAATTCCTAATAATCATATATTCGTGTACAGTACTCGTACTTCTTGTAGAGTGGATCCCTTTATAGCTTATTATCCAGTGAATAGGTTTTATAGGGAGAATTCCTTCTTAAACACCACTCTATCTTATGTCCTTCCGACAAGTTATTTTCGTAGAACCAGCACAATGCAATGCATGAGTAATGGTCATACCCTTAGTTTTTGCTATTAAGAGTGCTACCACATGCTTAACAGTGTTTCCAGTTCAATTCCTTTTTCTGTATTAAAATTTTGCATCTTTTGAAATTAACGTAGATAAATAGAAATAAGTAGTATCTAAAGGTCTGTCAAATAATTTATTATATTTTTTTTTTTTTTGAAAATGCTATTAAAAAAAACTACTGAACAGTTTCTCAAATTTCTTCTTTTATTTGAAAGTACAATCCATCCGGTTAAGAATGAAAAATAATTTCATTCAAATGGCTGTCGGTTTAATTTTTAAGCACATTATCGATTGTGTGCAGCTGTATTTCACCAATGGCTTCACGAAAATTGTCCTTTAAAGCGTTAATTGTCTCTGGCTTGCTGGCGTAACACTTATCTTTGACGGCACCCCATAAATAATAGTCCAACGGTGTCAAATCGCAGCTCCGAGGTGGCCAAACGACATCAGCTCTGCGGCTGATAATGCGATCTTCAAAAACAGGGCGCAAAACATCGAGTGTAGCTTCGGCTGTGTGGCACGTAGCGCCGTCCTGTTGAAACCAAATGTTGCTAATATCCTTGTGAACAAAAATTCGTTCAAAATGGCCCGATAACGATCGCCATTGACTGTAACAGCCACTCCTTACTCATTTTCGAAGAAAAATGGCCCAATTATGCCTCTGGACCAAAATCCGCACCAAACAGTGACTCGTCTTGGGTGTATCGACTTTTCAATTTATGCGTGCGGGTTTTCTGTGCCCCAAATGCGACAATTTTGCTTGTTTACATACCCGCCAAGATCAAAATGCGCTTCACATGAAAAGATGATTTTTGATTCTGCAACATTACCATGATTTTCAAAGTAATGTCGCAATATTTCCCAGCGTTGTTCAAGCGTATACACAACCATATTTGTTCAGCGGAAGGATAAAACTAATAATCTGTCAAATCAGACATGAGCTAAGTGTTACCATTCACGAAAGAAGCACTAGTTGAAAAAAAAACGTTGGATGGCGGACCCTTTACAAGAATATTAGAAATTGATGATGAATTGCTATAAAAGATACATTGCGGTTGGTGAGTTAGTTATCGTTAAGCAGTTATAAAGTAAAGTCGTGTTTAGGCATAAATGTGTTGTATACACGAATATTAAGTGTAAGATAAATAAGTCGCTGTATTAAGATAAACTGTATGAAAATAAAGTGGGAAAATAAAAAGAACTCAAACATTTTAGAAAGGTTAAAGGTTAAAGTCGAAACATCAAGACTAAATACCCGAATCCTTTCGCAGTTTTATCAATGGCTTAGACTCCGCCCGAAAAATGGTGCAGTTGTAAGACAGTCTCAAAGAGCACAATTACCATAAGTATTCCTTATTGTTCTATTAATGGTTGGTAAAGTTATTACATAATTCCTACTTTGTCCTAAGGTTGGTTTGCCCATACACGTATCATCGTATAGGGTATAAAGCGTTTTAATAGAAAAAAATTTGTTGTTGTTTATTAATTACAACATTTCTTGGTAACCCAAACTTTTTACAGATATTTTTTCGATAAATGAAATTTTCAATATAAATTGTGCGATAACAACAATTTTTTATTGATTTTTTCGATATCTTAAAAGCTTTTAGATTTTTTGTAGAGAACTTTTGATCAATAACATTTTTTGTAAATAGAAACAAAAAAAAAAAATTTTTGCAAAAACAGATTTTGTAAAAAACTTTTCGTTATAGAAAAATAATTCATAAAGAAACTGTAGTTATCGAAATGATTTTATTTTTACAAAAAATTTAATTCATCAAAAGTTCGCTACAAAAATCTTTATAATCGAAAATTTCTTTTTTATAGAAAACTTTTCGACAACTAAAATTTTTTACAGACAACTTTTCGATAACAAAAATTTTTTGTGGATAACTTGTCGATTACTAAAGCTTTTGTAGAGATCTTTTCGCTACTAAAATTTTTGGTAGAAACTATTGTAGAGTACTTGTCGATAACTTAAACTTTTTTAAGGATATTTTCGTAAACTAAAATTTGTTTGTTTGTTTGTTTTGAACGATTTTCCGATAAATATAAGTTTTCGATTAGTTGAATGATTTTCGATAACTTGAAAAATATTTTCGGATTGTTGATAATAAAAATTTAAAAAAAAAACAATTCTTCACTGTAGAATTTCCAGTTTCTGTTACAATATTTTCTAATATTTTAAATTGTGTGTAAGAAAAAAAAGAGGAAATTATTGAAAAACTTTTGTTGTGGTGCTATGTTCCACCTAAGAACTTGGATAATATTAATAAAACCAATTTGTATAAAGCAAAGTAAAAACTTAATTTATTTTGCTTTGTATCCCTAAAAGTATAATTCATTTGCTAGTTTTCCATATATCATTGCTTCTGTATTATTGTTGATAAAAGGAATGCTTTTCCCCAATTATTTTTTGTTTTTGTACTTGCCATGACCTGCTTTATTTTGAAGTTTATGAAATAATAAAGTTGTAATTATTTTGTTTTTGTTTTTAATTTTTCTCATCTTCTATGTCAATATTTATTTGAGTTTCATATTTGATTTGTAGTTTTTGCTAAAAAAAAATTATCATTATTTTTTTTTATTATTATTATTTTTTTTTTTTTTGTTTCACAATATTTGTTACAATTGCTTAAAATTTTCTAAGGACATTTTTAATGATTTTTTGAAATCCAATTTGGGCTACTAATTTTTTTATTTTTATGCACATTTTTAAAAGGATTTTTACAAAAATGTTACTTAAATTCTAATTTAAAGACAAAAAAAGTGGAAAGAAATCCTTTAGGAGACACACAGTAAAGTAAATAATGATTTTTTTAAGCTTTTTTAAGCAAAATTTTGTTTTAATATCTATAGAAAATACTCTCTGCCTTTTCATATAAACCTTGTACTGCAAGTACAGTAGGATACTCTATTTGCTGTTCGTGTTGCTTTTGGTTAAAATTGATCCATGATTTCTAGTATCCTTTAAATATAAATTTTTTGTTGAAATTTGACTTAAAGGATTACTTTTTGTGACGCTGATAGTGCGTCATGCTTTTGAGCCAGTTTTTGCTAGATTAGGTCTACAGGACCCTAAAGAAGAGTGGAAAGCAGTATTACCCACTTGGTTTCAATAAATAATGGTCCCATTTTAAAGTGTGGAAAGCGAAGTAGAATACGATAGAAAAAAATATAAATAAAAGAGAGAGAAATCTAAAAAAGGGATTGAGATTGAAAGACTTCTAATGAAATTTAAAACCATAAAAGAATTTATCTTAGAGAGCATGAGATGTTCAAGAAGTCAAAGCAGGGAAAACATGCCAAAAGGGCAGAAAAAAATCAAATCAGACCAAACTGGCTATGAGAACCTTTCACTGACCCTAATAAATGACACTACATCTTCTTAGTCCCTAGACCAAGAAGGCTGAAAGTTCTACACAGTACCACAATCCCAGAAACCAAAGGTGGTATTCTTTGCAAAAGCAAGCATTGATGAAGAAAAAAAATTGTTTTATTCACTTTCACATCGCGTCAGCTACAATGGTAGGCGTCAAAAGGAAGATTCAATCTCTTAGCAGGGGTTTCACATCTATAGTGTCTCTTTACAATGGCCACCAGATCACGCTCTTTTGATTTAAAAAAAACATAGAGTTGCTAGTCTTAAGCCTATCCGAGCTTAGTAAATGCTGTACTATTGAGTCAAAAATATCTTCAATGGTAAACTCTAAGCTATTTACAGCGCATAATAACCTTGTTAAATTAGTGAATGTGAATGAGCTTACACATACATATATTTTGTGTAAATGAGCACTACAACAACATCCTCGACGTTTTCCTTACTTTGCACCCTGGAAAGTATGAAGTTGAGGATTTTGCACCCCTCGGTAATTTCGATCACTGCCTCTATTTCGTTCTCTTTTCTCTACGAAGAAAGACTAGTCTGCACGTCTGATTAAACCAGTCAGATCTAGAGAGGAGGCCGTCAGGAATTGTCAGTATTGATTTCCTACGCAAAGAGGCGAGATGTTCGAATGCTTCAGTACTTAGGCGTGAAAAGGCTCTATACGATCAGCGCCTTAGTGCTAAAGTTCTTACTTTTTCGCTGGAAAGTAAACACTTGTAGTCAGTCGTTAAAAGGCTAAGGAACAGCGCTAGCGCGGTTCTTGTCCATATAAATAATGACCAAGCATTTAAACCCGTTTGAAAAGGCAAACATTTTGGCTGAAATGTTTGCAAGTAATTCTCACTTGCTGGAGAGCGCTTAGCCACTGCTCGAACTTGAAAGAGTTTTAGTAACTATGCCTAGTAAATTCTTTCCAGCCCGTGCTGATAAAGGCGTTCTCGCAAATCTCAACGTTAAAAAGTCATCTGGGTCGGTTGGCATCCCAGCACACGTCCTGAAATAGTGCTCGTCAACATTTGCGCGTCCATTAGCTAACCTTTTCAGTGCGTCATATAGTGCCTGTGTTTTTTCGTCCTGCTGGAAGGTTGCTAATGTAACGCTAATCCATAAAAGGGTGTAGCTAATAATTATGAGAACTACGGCCCAATACAGTTATAAAGAGTATGATAAATCACCACCTTGTGAGATATTTGGAGTCCAATAATATGCTAAGCGATCGTCAGTACGGTTTTCGCAATAGCCATTGTATTGGTAACCTGCTGGAGTTGATCTCGAAGAAGTAGAATAGGTCTATTCATGGTTTTGTCCAGGTTATGGTTGTAGCTCTGGATATTTCCAAGGCGTTTGATAGAGTTTGACTTGTGGCAGTGGCTTATTTCGAAACTTATTACTTTCGATTCATATCGAGCTTTCTTAGAGATCTCATCAGATGAATTCAGAATAAACTTAGTTGTGCCGCAAGGAATTGTTCTTCCAATCTATTTCTAATATATCTTAACAACTTTCTTCTTTTCACTTCCAATACTATCTACTCTTTCGCGGATGACAGCAGCATTTGTCATTCCTATTCTTTTGATCGTAGGCTGAGCCTCTTGGATATCGGGGCGGAAAGAATGAATATGAACGATACATTCACAAGTGACCTGGTGAGTATATCCTATTGGGGGCGTGTGAACTTGGTCGATTTTAATGCATGCAATATTGTTTTTTAACACACAGACGTGGTCGCGTGGTGTCGTCTGTCAGATGCTCTTCTGTTCAGCGCATGTGCATTCACCGTGACGTTGACTGGAACGATTACATATGTATTTTAAGTGTCGCAAGAAACATTTTAATGCCTCGGTTTTTTAAGACTGCTCAAGAAATAGTTCACTTCATCTGACCTGTTTAATATTAACAAGACTTTTATCCGACCCAAAATGCTATACAACTCCCATATGTGGGCTATGTGGGTCTGTGCTTCAAAGTCTGTTTTGGGGCTTCTCGACCACATACAGGATAAAACAAAGGTACTCATTAATGACGGTAGGTAAGCCAACTCTATTCCTAATAATCATATTTTCTTATGTAGTACTCGTATTTCTTGTAGAGTGCATTCTGTTGTAGTTGTTTGTCCAACGTATTATATAAAGAATATGCGCACTGTTCATTTATGCAACAATTTCGCACGAAAGTCTTCCCAGCCACTTACGACATGAGTAAATTTAAATCGGATGTCTATTTTCCTAGTACCAGCAAAAGGCACTGTATGACTGAGGGTTAGCACCTGGGTGCTAGTTAGGTAGGTAAGTAAGTTAGCTAGTTAATCAAGACGAGATCAACTACAATTAGCAACAAAGTGATATTTTAAAACCAAGCCAGGCTACAGGTAAAGAACCAACTAAAAGTTCAACGAAAGGAAAAAAGATATTATAGCCACCTTGAGCTGCTTATGAAGTGGAGAAATTCAAGTGAATCCAGGTCTGCGCACTGCGCTAAACCATGGAAGGAAGGTAGCCAAAGTAGCGCAATCGTTTGCATCCCCATACCCGGACATTCACAGAGTCAGTGAATGATTTTCTCCCTCTCAGAGATACTTTTGCAGCTTTTACAGCTTTTGCAGTGAGGATTGATGGGCAAACCTATTTTTTCCGCTTAAGTTTAGGTCAACCAATGACTCGTTTACACCGCAGTGAGTTTAAAAATAGAGTAACGGGGAGTTTTCAATAGTTTTAGTGTCTTACCGCTGTCATACCGAGACCACAGCACCCAAGCTAGCACAATAGGAAAGGGAACTCCACCTCTTTTGTGCCCTCTCAAGAAAGAAACTATAAATTTGGCCTTTAACTACAGTAATAGGGCAGCAGATGTCAGAGTAGATGGTGATAAGGTAATATATTCCACATCCATCGCGGCCCTCCTAGGAAGTTTATCAGCCATCAACCATCAATACAAATAGTACATGTAGCACCGAGGAGCTTCATCTCTTCTTTAATTGGAGAACTAAATCCGAGTTACTACTAGATGACACCAGACTACTGATAGCGAGCTGACTGTCAGAGAAAATTCGAATCTTTCTTACAGATCAATTAACATCCTACAAGCCCGCATAATGGTAAAAATTTCCGGCTGAAATATGCTAGAGACCTCTCCCTGAGTGATCGTCTCAAGAAAAATAAAAGATAACTTTCTTCATCTATGCTGCACCAGTGGCAGTTTTTGTATGGGATTATTCCGAGCTTGGTAGCATTTTGTATCCTGACGTGCCAAGCCAAAGGTGTGGAAATCATTGATAATCCAACTGAGGTATTTACTTACTGAAGGTCAGAGCCTGCTTTGGCAGTTTAATAAAAAGCTCGATAAAGCTATAATCCTCTTAGAACATTTAATCCTCTTAGAACATTTTGTAAATGCTAAAGGTAAGGGTTTGCTTAAATCAAATTGATCCATAATTGAATTTCTCTCTCTAACGACTTCAGCTGTCTAAAAAAATTGGTTAAATTTGAATTCTAAAACTTTTATTCTAAGTCTTTATCATTTTGTTAAATATTTAATGAAAGTCGGTGCTTAAGTAACTGCCCAAACTGCCATAGAAATTATTATCACAAAATTTGTAAAAACAAACTCAGAATATCTTTAGGTTGACAATTTTCTAATTTAGGTGGAGTGGTGTAATGGTTAATTGCTTGAATACAAAACCTATAGTAGCTCAGGTACGAATCTCGACGATGATAAAGAAATATCCTTCATCCTGGTATCGAATTTAAAAATTAAAAATAAAATTATAAGAGGCTTGGATCTCTTTCAGATAGATTGACCCTCCATGACCCTCCCGTAGAGGACGAAATGACTACATCAACTACAAAAACCATATGGGAAGGCCAGCCGATGCCACCTCTCGGGAGAAAAAGAAAAAAGTAGAAAATATAGTAGTCTATGATAAGAAAATACTTCGTACTATTGCACTAAAATCACAGGGGGTGTTAATTCTAGGCAACAATAAATGTCAGCCCCATCATTTAACCCAAGCCTGCAAAAGTAGACCGATCATCTGCTTTGCTGGCAAACAAATTGCATACCAATGACCACAGAGTAACTGAAATAAGTCAAATATACTGTGTGAAAGCCATGTGCGCCCAAGAAGAATAACGGAAAAAAAGTACTATTAAATTGCATTAGAAAAAAGATTGTTACAGATATGCTTTTCGTAATTCAATACCTTTGTGCTTAAGTCATATGTGGCCAAGGTAGTTCTGAAGTGTATAAATAAAAATAAACAACAATTTCATTCAGTTGTGTGATAGCTTGAGATGAAAGCACATGTATATCGCTTTGCATACTAAAATTGCTTATTTGTCTTATGGTTTACTTTTTTCATTTTTCTCTTCAACGAACACTACAACAATTTTCCACTACTACTATTACTACAAATGCAGTTTGCTCTTTAGCCAGCCTTGGCTTAAATGCAGTAAAAATAAATTGAAAAATGTCAAGTAGATAACCTCGACGAGAATGACAAAGAATTGAATTTGGCTCTAGTAACTACTGTATAGATCTTATCAGCTCTTCGGTTATAAAATATTATATAGTCGGGTCTTTTCAATTACATCATTATTTATTGTTTCTTTACCTTACTTTCGACTATTCTTAAAGGATTTCTTTCCCTGTTTTTGCCTTTTAAAAAACACTTAATTTATTAATTTGATTTTTTTTTAATAAATTAATATCTAAAAAGTAATACTTACATATTGGCAGCTTTTCGTTTAACGTAACTCTATAGGAATGTAAGTTCTTAAGAACAGCCTCTTCCTTTTCTTTTTGCCTGAATGAACGTAAGGTGACCACTGCGTTGTTTAACAATTAATTTTAATTTAATTTTTTTTATATATTTTTTTTTAATTGAAACAGTTTCTTTAAAATGTTAATAATTCTTTCGTTACAAAAAAAATTGTTTTTTAAGAGTTTTTTTAATTTATTAAGATCCTGTTTTATTAAAGACTTATTTTTTTGATGTTTTAAAACAATTGTTTTTTGGAATTTGCTTAAGTCTTATTTTAATAATTAACATGTTACATTTAGGGAAATATTATAAATATAAATAAAAAATATACTAGAGCAGCTTGATTATCTTGTAATTTTTGTATTTCCAGCTGAGTAACTTTCAAGAAATCACTGCTTCCGGTTATCTGTTACTGGGCTATTTGTTGAATTTCGTAGAAGCTGTTTCTATTAGATTGTTTATTGACAGCCATTGAAAGCAGATAACTTTTTTAATGTTAAATTAAATGGTGTTCTAATAATTCCATAACAATGTTAAAATCCATAGAATATTATTATATATTATATCAATAGAATATTATTATTTTCAGGGAAACCAGAAATATGCTCTTAAAAAGTGTTTTATGCGCATAGTATATGCTCTCAATATTCAGAAATATAAGCAAAAATTTTAAAAACTTGTTCTAAAAAATCAAAAATTTCTTCCTTGTAAACAGAAAAGGCTTTATTCTACAATTCAATATCGTTTGTAAAGATACGTACATACATATCGTCACATAAAATCCTAAAAGTACTAAGTTACAAAATATTGAAAAAAAAAACTTTAAATTTATTATAATGCATCCTTTCGGAGTACAACATTCTCCTGTCAGTAATATTCTAAGCTTAACCTAAATGTTTTTATCAATGTCTGGCAAGTTTTTTGCTTCTTCTGTAACTTCTTGAAATGCAACTAAGGGCTTCTTATTTAAAACAATTTTCAACTTAACTTTAACTTTGATCTAAATTTTCAAATGTAAAATGTCTATTACGTTTGTACAAATCTTGATATATTGAAAACGTCCTTCCAAAATCTACCTTTTTAATGGGAACATACTTAAAGGAAAATTATATTTTAAAACTCAATTTGAAGAAGATACGTTAGGATCTAAATTTTACTACATAAGTTATTCGACTTTTGCTGTAATTTTCTTCAGTTTAGTTTCAATATTAAGTTTTCATCTTGCCAATATTCAGAATCTCCCCAATTAACACGGCATATTGGTCAATTAAATTGAAGTTTCCGATTGACTACGATATTCGATAATTCGAAGTTTGGCAAACATTTTTCTGATAAAACATTCGAAAACGATTATTAAAAGCGAAACGAAAAATAGCTCATTAAGTACAATCGTCGTTCAGTTTGTTTATGATTTCAACAGTAACAGCAATAACTAAAGCGAATAACTTTGCTTTGCTCTCTTTTGTATTTACTTGCCATTGTAAATTTTTGTTTTGCCTCTCAATGCTAATAATATAACAAAAAATAATAATATAATAACAAAAAAGACAATCAGCATAGACTCGCTAAGCGTGTTCATTCGTCGCCGTTTTAGTGACAACTAAGAGCAAGAAAATAAGTGTTAATTGAGAAGGAACAAGGGTCTTATTAAAAGAACACCAATGTGCTATGCTCTGTTAAGCATTTTTTTACAACAAAAACAAATATTTTTCTTTCGAAAATTCTTCGCCAATACCGAACAATCGCTTATTGGGTATGTCATGTTAAGTGAGTTCCTGTTTTTACATTTTCTAAATTATTTTTTAATGTGTGTGTGAAACTAAATTTTGCAGCAACAAAAATTAATTTAATTTTGTTTATATTTTGTAATCCATCTATCAGGTCCATCTAACGTTTTTTTTTTCAACTAGTGCTTACTTCGTGAATGGTAGCACTTAGCTCATGTCTGATCTGACAGATAATTAGTTTTATCCTTCCGCTGAACGAATATGCTTGAACAACGCTGGGAAATATTGCGACATTACTTTGATCGATCGACTCACAGCAGATGCCGATTCTGCCAAAAAATCATCTTTTCAGATGAAGCTAATTTTGATCTTGGCTGGTATGTAAACCAGCAAAATTGTCGCATTTGGGGCACAGAAAACCCGCTCGCATAAATTGAAAGGCCGATACACCCAAGGATGAGTCACTATTTGGTGCGGATTTTGGTCCAGATGCATAATTGGGCCATTTTCTTCGAAAATGAGCAAGGAGTGGCCGTTACAGTCAATGGCGATCTTAATCGGGCTATGTTGAACCAATTTTTGTTCACAAAATTTGAAGAGGAGGATATTAGCAACATTTGGTTTCAACAGGACGGCGTTACGTGCCACACAGCCGAAAATACGCTCGATGTTTTGCGCCTGCTTTCGAAGATCGCATTATTAGCCGCAGAGCTGATGTCGTTTGGCCACCTCGAAGCTGCGATTTGACATCGTTGGACTATTATTTGTGGGGTGCCCTCAAAGATAAGTGTTACGCCAATAAGCCAGTGACAATTGACGCTTTAAAGGACAATATTCGTGAAGCTATTGGTGAAATACAGCTGCACATAATCGATAATGCGCTTAAAAATTGGACCGTTCGTGTAGGCTACTGCATGGCCAGCCGAGGCAGCCATTTGAATGAAATTATTTTCCATTATTAACCGGAAGGATTGTACTTTCAAATAAAAAAAGAAATTTGAGCAAATATTCAGTGGTTTTTTTTATAACATTTTCAAAAATATAAAAAATTATTTGGCGGACCCTTTATTACAATTTTAGTGTATTGAGACTCCGCACTATACAATGCGCTCAGAACTTCTAAAATCGTTTCAGAACTCTAAGCGTAGGAATTAATGGTTGTAACCCAAATTCACCAATGAGATAGAACTGGTTGAGCTGACAACAAATAAATATTTTTCTGAAACTGTTAAAGACACTTTCTTTACGTTTTTTATTTTTTTCTAATTCGTTCGCACAATCAATGCAGTCCATGAGCAATCCATGTTATTCGTGTTTGCTTTGGCAGCTTTTAACATACACGCAGCTGCATCTATCGCTAATAGCAAAATTCAGTTCTTACTCAATATCTAACGAAACTTAACGAAACGTGTAAAAGTTGTACAATGCGCCGATGAATAAATTTTTTGAGAGTTTTGTATTTGAAGGTTCGGTTCCACGTAATAAATTTCAAATAACAGATAATTCATAAAAGCCTTGACTTGGTCAGAATTTAAGGCAAAAATTTTGTTTTCGTTGTAAAAATATTTTACAGCAGAAAGAATTAAAATACGCTCTAAAAATAACTCCATGTGACATATATATCTATAACAAATAGCTTTAAAATACATACATATGTGGTATATATATAAAAAAAAATTTGTTGATATAAATCGTTGCAGCATATATGGGAACGTGTTATTAAATTGCGTTGTTTGTAGTGAACACTTCAGTCGGCGTTGTTAGGAAGTTATATGACTGTGAAATATGGAAAACGGCCAAAGTAAGAAAAAAATAAGTTTTAGGCCATATATTAAATTCTGTTAACTTAAATAAAAAGTGAAACAATTTGTTAAATTTTTCTGCGGTATAGCACTGCACTACAACTAGCAAAACTTATTCATGAATTTTCCCATTAAATATAAAATTTGGCTTTTTAACTCAATGTAATAGCCAGCCCTTTACGTCCTAAAACCACAAATAAAAAATTAATCACCCCTTTTCTGCGTTTCGATTCGAATCTTAATTTTCTCCGTTTGGCAAACTTGTTATTCTTTCAATTGTATGTATTTTACATAACGACCGTAGCAACGTTGTAAAGCAGAATCTTTTATTTTCGTTTTCTTAGTCCAAAATGTATTATTTGGAAACAATTTTTATTACATTATTTATTTTTAAAAAATAAAAATTCAAAATATAAATTTACGCATATCCATTTGCATGAGAAAGACAAACATAGAGTGCATGCTTTGTTATTGAAGCCCTTTGCATTTGCACTATATTTCTTTAGGTTTTATTACAATTTGGTTATTGTTTGTTTCTATTTTATACGTTCCCATGCTTTTGATAACAGTGTTGCCAATTTATATAATTATAGCTTTTCGCGCTATACTTAGCGTATTTTAACTACCGAAAAGTCGCATTTTGTCTCTTTAGCGCTTTCTTTTAAACACGCTAGGTAAGCGCATTTCTATTTGGAATTTTTGTAAGAAATAGGAAGTCACCAAATTGAATAAACTCATTAATTTATATAAACTATGAACGTAAAATACTTCATCCTGTGAAAATTACGTTATTCCCGATAATACATATTTGTGAAAAATTATTAAAAAAAAATAGCGTTTTTACAACATATCTCAACTCTAAGGGCCCATTTTCCAGACTTATTTTAGTTATCTTAGGTAAAAAAGAAAATTTAATAAAAAAAAAATTTTAAGAAGACAGTTAAAAATTTAATTAACCATAGAGCCATAACAAATTCTTTCCATCTACGCCTATCTAAAGCCAATGATGTAATCTGGCTTCAAGTTATTCTATGGGAAACTACTACTCTTTCAATCTGTCTTCTCTAGGAATGGGCTGGCTCTTCGATTTTTCTGCTTTCCTACGAGATCTATTCAAGAGTATGTCCAACCATTTAGAGTGTGTCCAATCCATTTTCATTTCCTTCTCAAAATTTCCTTAATTTCGGAAGGAAATATATATATTTCTGACCAGGATAACTTCAAAATACACCGTAGACAGCAGTTTATAAATGCCTTAGTGAGTTGACATCAATCACACCCGCATTGTATAAACTCCCAACCATACAAAATAGACTTCACACGAATTAATGATACTAATTTTCGTTTTTGGAGAAATATGTGGAAAATGCGCTGTAGCATTCGGTCAGTTGAAAGACTGGCTGCCTAGGTTCAATCTGTTTCTAAATAGGAAAAAGATGGGACATCTCACAAATTTCTGTTTACAATTCGAAAGAGCGTTGTGCTATAGCGTTGAGTCGCATAATGTTGGCTTATCCGCAAGTCTACGCTGTATGTTTTTCTTGCATGTCGCAATGTCTGTGAGCCTGGACATAAAATTCGTCTCTGTGTTAAGTCTTTAGTTTGTACCACGTTGCAACACACAATCAAGGACAACTTCCTCATATTTTCTTTAAATTTAAAAATTATTTTTGAGCAATCGTTCAAATTTTTAAAAAATCGTTGTAAAAATGATTTTTTTTCCAATTTCAGTATATTTTTCAGTTTTTAAATATCCTTAACGCTTTTTAACGTCTTTTAAAAAGTTGGCGACACTCTTTGGGTACATTATTGTCTTCTGCTTTTTCTTTCGATACAGTTTTTTTTTATATAACAATTTTCAATCGAAAAGTAACTGAATGCGGAGTAATCGAAACACAGAACAGGGGTCAATAATATCTATCACTTATTAAATTTCATAAAACAAAACTTTCTTTATTTCCACAATAAATAAATTAAATAAGTATTTTAAAAAATATGAGCAAAAATGTACCCTAACTGATCGATACAAAAATTCATATACCACCTTGATCAAAAAGTTCCTGGAATAGCCCTCATGTGGCGGGGGATTCCGATTTGAATCTTATTTTGTTAAGTTGATACATCTGTTGCTGATATTTCCCGCTAAATCTTAGCGTCATAGCTTGACATTTGTGAAAGCTACGTAGTGTGTTGGCGATTTTTTAAAATTTTAGAAATGGATTAAATTTCCAACAACGAACTTGTATTAAATTTTGCGTAAAAAAGGATTTGATGGTGCGCGAATGTTGGAAATGTTAGAAAAGTGTTTCAGCAAAGATTTTCTAAAAGAAAACGGTCGTTTACCAGTGGCACGAGTAGTTCAAAAGTAGTCTTGAGTCAATCAAAGATGATGAACGCAGTGGCCGACCATCGACAATGAAAGCCGACGAAAACATTATTAAAATAAAAGAGTGGCAACAGAGGACTTGTACATTGCTTATGGATGCGTCCAAGAAATTTTGGTTAATGATTGAGATTTCCGTCGTGTAGCAGCAAAGTTGGAACCAAAAGGCCACAATTTAATGCAAAAAAAGATACCGTTTTGAGTTCGCAAAAGAGATGATTTGTGTTGCTTAATCCGATCCCATGTTCACGTTTGCGTGTAGCAATTTGCCGAAAGAGATCAGCATTGTGGGCAAAAAACAAACGTAGCGTGGCACAGTGCCATCATTATTCGAAATTTTTTGACATAGAACGCATCATTCAATAGCCACCGAATTCATTTGATTTGGCACACTGTAACTTCTTTCTTTTAAAACCATTTAAACGACCATTACGGAAAACGCGTTTCAGCAGCCGAGAGGATATAATTGAAAATTCGCAGGAAGCACTGATGGACATATCGAATACGAATATAAAAAATGCAAATGTCAAGCAATGACGCTAAGCGGCAATATAAACAACAGATGTACCAGCTCAACAAAAAAAAAATAAACTCAACGGTGGGACCGCCACACGGGGGTTATTCCGCAAACCTTTTGGTCAAGGTAGTATGCTAACGATGGACATAAACAAGTGACTTTACATAATCAAAAAAAATATAATCCAATAGGCTTAAATCGCACGATCTTGGTGGCAAATTAATTAGACCATCAGGTGAAATTACTCTTTCATCAAAAGATTCTTTGAGTTAATCAACTGTAGCGCGTGGAAAATTTCTAAAAATGTCACTATACCGTTCAGCATTGACAGTAACATTCTGATCATCATAGATTTGGAAAAACATATGAACCAATGATTCCGCCAACCCATAACAGGGCACAGTAATTTTCTGTGGATGTAATGGTGTTTCGATAAAAGCTTGTGGATTATCCTCACTCCAAATGCGACAATTCTGCTTATTTACATTCAACTAAAAATGTGCTTCACTACTTATCACTAAATTTCGAGCCATTATTCCAACACAGAATTTCAGCAATTTGCAAGCTTTGCTCTGGTGTAAGTCTATCCATAATGAAGTAATCAGTTGTCAAATAGAATAATTGCCAACTCAAGAAATGAACCTCTAAAAAACATCCGATATATCTTTCATCTTGCCACTATTCCGAAACGTTTTAGTTAATACGATTAATGATATAGGCCATTGGTTTGCAGTTTTTTAAGCAAATTTTCAATCAAACCGAAATTTGCAGCAATCAAAATCAATTCACTTTTTGTATTAACATTTTTTAGTTCATCTATTATCATTTTAATGTATTGAGGTTTTTCACTATTTAATGCACTAAGATTTTTTTCCAATTGAAAGCATAGTAATTGATGGCCACAAGCCGAAATCCCCAGCGAGTTATAATTGGTTCGGGCGGCAATGGAAAGCCTGAATACACTTCATGATCTCTACTGCGTTCACATAAATATGCAGCTCATAAGCATTAAATATATTAAATGTGTGTTACTCTAGGGCCGTCTGCCACAAAGTGCAAAGTCAAGTTTAAATTTTTGTCCAATATCTCTAACGAATCGGCAGAAAGTTGTGCAATTGTGAAGTGATTGCTTTTGTCCAATTAAGAATTTTGCTTTCTACTACTGAAATCCATAATTAAAACAAAAGTTTTATTTTTGCTGCAAATATAGAAATATGCGCTAAACAAATTTTAAAATGCGCTTTGAATACGAAAAAAATTTCAACAAAAAAACTGCTCTTGAAACTGAAATATGAAAAATGCTGTTATGAGCAAAATGTGCACTAAATAATCGATGCCAAAATGCATAAGAATTCATAAAACCCGAATGTTAAGTGGCTATAAAAAATTAAAAAATTTATTAAACAGATAGTTAAAACGAAAATATTGTTTTTGCTGTAAAAATGTTTTGTAGCACAAAAAATTCTAAATAAGCGCTAAGAAGCTTTAAAAAAAGGAAAAATGTCGAAAATATGATTCAAGAACTGAAATATGGAAAAAATTTAATATATGCAAAAATATGCACTAACAAATCAATGCCAAAATTCGTAGAACGTACATAACACGTAACATCCGACATGATTGGTTGCATGAGAAAAAACATGCAATTGCATATTTATGATCTTCCTGTTAATAATAATAGCGATTCTTACCACTTTGTTATTAATTGTAATTTTATTTAATTAAGTAATTCAATATTTCGTTAAATTTATTATTTTGTTTAAATTTTTAATATAATAGTTTAAGCTTAAGTTTAAAACAAAAGTTTGATTTTTGCTGCAAATATACAAATATGCGCTGCAAACTTTTAAAATGCTCTTTGAATACGAAAAAAATTTCAAAAAAAGGCACATAAAACTGAAATATGCAAAAAGTTGTTATGAGCAAAAAGTGCACTAACTAATCGATGCCAAAATGCATAAAAATTCATAAAACCCGAATGCTAAGTGGCTATAAAAATCTAAAAAATTTATTAGACAAAAAATCTACTGTAAAAATGTTTTGGAGCACAAAAAAGCTTCAATATGCTCTTTAAAAAGAAAAAATTTCAAAAACATACCCTTAAAACTGCTATATGCAAATATGTCATTAGCAAAATATGAAAAAATATGTACTGATAATTAAAACAAATTTTCTGTTGTTGTCAAATTCAAAAATATGCTCTAAAAGAATTTAAAATGCTCTTTAAATACAAAAAAATGTCAAAAATGTGCTCTGTAATATTCAAAAAATATTCTAATGAGGAAAATATGCAAGAATATGCAGTAACAAATCGATGTCAAAATGAATAAAAATTCATAAAATTAGCCTGTTAAGTGGTAATAAACTATATTCAGATGTAGATGCCGCATTAAAAATTTTATTTGACAAGTGGTCAAAACGAAAATATTGCTTTTGCTATAGAAATGTTTTGTAGCACAAAAAATTCTAAATTAAAAAAAATACTTTTAAAACTGATGTACGCAAAATATGTTATCAGCAAATATGAAGAAATATGTAGTGATAATTAAATACATTTTTTGTTGTTGTCAAAATTCAACTAAGCGCCAAAAGTGTTTAAAATGCTCTTTAAATACGAAAACTGACGAAAATATGCTCTGAAATATTCAGAGCAAAATATGCAAAAATATGCATAATATGCACTAACAAATCGATGCCAAAATGAATAAAAATTCATAAAACCAGCCTGTTAAGTGGTTATAAACTTAATTTAGATGTAGATGTCGCATTAAACATTTTATTTGACAAGTAGTCAAAACGAAGATATTGCTTTTGCTGTAAAAATGTTTTGTAGCACAAAAAATTCTAAATAAGCGCTAAAAAGCTTTAAAATGCTACATAAAAAGGAAAAATATCGAAAATATGATTCTAGAACTTAAATATGGAAAAAATTCAACATATGCAAAAACATGCACTAACAAATCAAAGCCAAAATTCGTAGAACGTATAAATATCTAACATCCGACATGATTGGTTACATGAGAAAAAACATGCAATTGCATATTTCTGGTTTTCCTGTTTATAACAATAGCGATTCTTACCAATTTATTACTATTTTTTATTTTATTTAATTAAGTAATTGAAGATTTCGTTAAATTTATTATTTTGTTTAGATTTTTAATATAATAAATTTAAATTTAATATTTTATTTTATTATATATTTTTTTTATTTTGTTACTATAAAAATTTTATATTGTTTTTCATTTCAGAACATAATTATTGTTATTTCAGGTAAGTTCTTGTGAAGTTTTAAGGAAAAATGTTTTTGAATTATTTAACGAACTGGTTTTTAACTATTAATGTTTTGTTTATTTTTAAATCATTTTTTTAATTATTTTTTACAATATTTTCATTCTTTTTTTAGTATTGAAGATTGTTTGTTTAAATTAACTGAGAGTTCAATTAAAATTTTTTCATAGTTTTGTGGGATTTTTTTTATTATTGTTTTCATTATTTTTATTTATTTATTTTATTTTATTTTTATTATTTTATTTACTTATTTTTGTATATTAAGTTTATTTTTTTATTTTATTTTATTTTATTTTATTACTTTTTAATTTTTTTAAATGGTTTCTAATTAAAGTGTTTTGTTTTCATTCTTATAAAAAAGGTAATGAACATCCTTATTTTTATTAAAATTGTTTTCTTTTTTTGCTTAATTTAATTTTTGTTTTATTTAGTTTTGGTTCATTAAAAACTTTTAAATCTTTAGCCATATAATTAATGTTTTATTTACAATTTATTATATTTTTTTATAATTTAAGCTTATTTACATATATAAGTATTTAAACATTTTACGTTAATTTTAAAACAATTAAATAATTTCTAAACTATTAAGTTCTATTTGAAAAAATTTTTTAGTGTTTCTTACGATTTTAAAGTTTAGTTTCTTAAATTTTATTTATTTTATTTAGAGATTTTATAAAATTTAATATTTTTTTTAAATATATTTTTTTTGTTAAATTTTATTTCTTTTATTAAAAATTTTTATATATTTTTTTCTATTTAACTATTATTTTGTTTTCTTATTTATTTTTTATTTTGTGTAAAATTAGTGTTTAATTTATCATTATTTTTAGTTATAACATATTTGATTTATTTTATTATTATTTAAATTTGATAAAGTTTTTAACACAAATAAAATTTGTCTTTAATATATATTTAATATATAAAATATATAAGTAATATGAAAAGTAAATAATATTTTATTTAAAAGCATTAATTTTTAATGATATTTTTACTTCAGTTATTGTTTTGTTATATATTTTTATGATTATTATAGAAGTTTCTTTTATTTAATAGTTTCATTTTAAATATTTTTTTATTTTTTTAATATAATTTTGTTCCACAATGTTCAATATTTTTATAAGCTTTTAGTGTAGTTATATGTCTTTAAAGCATGTTTTCGTATTTATTATATTTTTTTTATCTATAAATTTTATTAATTTTTTTATTTTAAAATATATTATTTTTTAAATAATTTATTTTTTTATAATGCATATTAGTAAAAGTATTTAATTAATTTTTTTTATTATTATTAAATTTATATGTTTATTTTCTTATTTAATATACAATTTTATAAGCATTTTTAAGTAAAAAAATGTCTAATTTTTTTAGCTACATTTTGTTTATTTATTTTTTTAAAGCTTTACAAATATTTGTACTTCAGTATCCTTGTTTATTTGATTATTATTTTAAATTTGACAAAAATCGTTTCTTTGAAAAACAGTCACATTTCTTCTATAGAATGTTGTTGTTGTTTTTTCCTTTTACTACTTGTTGCTTTATTTTATTATAAAACCTTTACACAGTTACTGTTGCTTCATCGCTTTTTTTTCTTTTCTTTTTTTTTTTGGGGGGGGGGAGGGGGGGGGGAGAATTTTATCTTAATGTTGTTGCTTTAAGTTTATGGGTGATATAGTAAAAGTTAGCCGCTAAACAGCACTTGCACAAGCAACAGTCTAAATGAGTCTAAACATAATGAGTTTTTGAAAAATGTAACAACACTTGTCCTTTTATTTACTCTCTTGTTCTCTTTTATAACACAAACACCATTAAATTCTCTTTTGCTTTTTCTGTTTCTTTTATACTGTTACCGTTACCTATTTGAGCCACAAATTAGTGTTTTAACAAGCCCAAGCGACTACTTAAACCACCAACGAATCAACAGTAACTGTGTTAAATTCACATGTTGCACCTGCTTTTATAGATTTCTTTATCTGGTTAAAGACAACAACAGGTAAAAGGATGCTGTGTAAAGCTTTTTTCCGTTTGTAATCCATCTCTTGTTTTGTTTGGCATAAGCCATAATGCTCATGGCCAATAAAAGCTTTTCTTGTTTGTTTGTTATTTGTTTGCCTTCTCAAAAGCTTTAACTGTTGCTTCTCGTTGATTTATGGCGTAGGGCTTTAGCAAAAGAAAACAGAACAAAAAAGCTCAAGGATTTCTACCTGTTGGACTTTAGTTAGCATTTATGCAAATTACATTAACCTTGAATACAAGTTATTATCACATGTTTGATAGAGAAAGTATAACACTTTAACTCTCTATTTCTCTCTCTCTCTTTCTCTCTCTCTCTCTCTCTTTGTCTGGTAAACTCTATAAAAATTATAACAGTTACGAATACTGTGCTCGTTTTCTAACTGTAAAAAGGCATACAAAAACATAAAATACTTGTTGCAAAATTCCATGTCTTATAGAAAAAAAAAAGAATAGCCGAGACCAGCCTTTGTCGAGGCCGTATCAAATAAAACCTATAAAAAGAAAAACATATGCAAAAGCAACAAAAAGACAACAGCAATGGCAACAGCAACAATAGCAAACATTAACTGAAATAAAATCAGGCTGCGTGACGTCTAGCGCATCCTTGCCTTAAAATACTCTATACGAACGATTACAGCCACAACTACATTAACATCAGTAACAATGTAGCCCAGCAACAACAATGGTAATTATTATACACCTCGCCCCCCTACACGCTTTTTGTTTTTCTCGGCAAAAGTATTTGAAGATTTTTTATATATTTTTTTTTGTACAAAATGAAACCCTTGTAATTTATCCATCCTGTTAAACTTTTTTTTTGTTTTTTTGTAGATGCGTGTGTATGAGAAAGAAACAATTTTTTGTTTATTTTAAAATTCTGTGCTGAAAACAAAAAAAATATGAAAAAAGTATTTTATAAAGATTCCTTTGTAACTGGGAATCAACAAAAATATTTTTTTTTTTTTTTATTTTTTGGTAATTATTTGCTTTGTTTTAATAAGTTACTAACTTTAACTATCCGCCAGTGCCCAGAAAGCTATATACAGTGGCACACCGTCAAAGTGAGACAGGTTATATTTTGTAATTTTAATTAATTAATTTCATAAAATTTATTTCAAATAAAGTATCTAATTAATATGCGAGGGCAGTTCGAAATGCGCTTAGCCTAACAATGAAAAACAAGAGCTAAACTATTTAAATTGTTTTAATTTTCAGTATAATATCCTGAAACTTCAAAACGTTTTTTTTTTTTCTCCTTCACTCTTCTAGGGAGCATATTGGCTTTCGACAAGGCATCCATTGCTTTGCTTTAATTCTATTAATTAATTAATGATCTTACAAGCTAAGCAGATGATTAATTCACTGTTTTTTTTTTCCGTTACTTCTCTTGGGAGCATATGGCTTCCACAAAGCATCTCCATTTAGCACGGTTTACAGCTGTTGACTTTGCCTCTTCCCATGTTAGGTTGTTCCGTCTCAGTTCTTGGATAATTGTGCATCTCCAGGTGTTTTTTGGTCGACCACGATTTCTTGAGCCTTGAGGATTCCACTCGAGTGACGTTCTAGTGATGCTTTCTGGACTTTTTCGGATGGTGTGACCGATCCATCCCCACTTTCTTTTCCTTAACTGTTTCAGTATGGGTTCCTCTTTTGTTCTGTGTGACTTATTGTGTTAGGCCAGAATATTCTGCATATGATTCTGAGGTACTTGTTAATGAATACGTAGAGTTTCTATGTGATGCTATTCGATACAAGCCATGTTTCACTGCCACACGGCAGTATCAATTTAACACATTGTGGATGTATGTGAGCTTCTCCATATTGACTGCAGGTGTCCAAATGCCGCTCTCACTTTGTTGAGCCTGTTATCTACGTCTATTTCTGCGCCACCGTTTGTAGTCATTGTACATACTCGACTGGCTGACTCTGTAGCATGATGATTTCCGTGCTCGTATTGTTTATTCTCATGGCCTTGGTTATCTTGATGTTTATCTCAAGCCCAAGACTACGAGCCAATCTTTCCAGCTCCTCCAGTTTCGACTGCATATTGGAAATCTTATGCGAGAGTAGACAAATGTCATCCGCATAGTCCAAGGCTTCGTGAGAGACTCTATGTGATCCCTCTTCTTTTCGAACAGACTTTGCTTATTATGTCATCCAGCACGATAGTAATTAGCTGAGGTGATAGTGGGCATCCTTGTTTAGTTCCAGAATTGGTGTGTAAAGGTTGGCTGATGTTTCCGTTGTGAAGAACTGAAAGTTCTGCATCCTCATACATCGCTCTAATTATTCGAATTATCTTCTGTGGTACTCCTTTGGTTCTTTAGTGCTTTCCATATAGCCGTTCGCCTGATGGTATCAAACGCTTTCTTGAAATCGACGAATAGTAGATACAGGAGGGTACGCCGTTCCATGGACTGTTCAATGATTATTCGTTGGCCTGACCTACGCAGCTTCTATTCGATCTGCAGCCATCTTGTTCGTCTCGCTGTATGTTGTCTATTCTGCTCTGAAGCGTCCCCTGTATTATGACTGCAAGTATCTTATATATGGTGTTAAGTAGAGTAATTTCTTTTCAATTATTACAGTCTTTTAAGTTGCCACTTTTTGGTAACTTTACAATGATACCCTTCTTCCATGTATGAGGCAGCCTCTCCTTCTCCCATACTGATGTGATGAAGTTCAGCTGTGGTTTGGATGTCCATCTTCGCCTGCCTTATTATTTTTCAATTTACGAATCGCCTCTTTTATCTCATTCAAATTGGAAGGGTTGCATGATATTCTTAAACTGTTTTCCTCATCTATGTTCCCAACTGTTTCGCTGTCCTCAGTAATGTTCGTGACGTTACTATTCACTGTACTAATTCACTGTAGCTTCCTCCATAGGATTATTGCGTAGTGGTGAAGATCCTTGCTAATTGGTGGTGATCCTTACTTTTGGCATTGTAATATTTTCCTAGTAGGTGTTTGGGGGATTGTTCGGGGAAAATTTGTTCTTTATTCCTTTAGAGCTACTTCAGCACTGATGCCAAAAGATAGTTTTTTTTTTCGTTAATTTTAAATTTAACAGAAAAATACAATAATATAAGAGTTTCACAACGCTGTATAGTTGTATATAAGTGAGCAGAGGAGACTGTAGGGTCTAAAGGCTGCTGTGGCCACGACCTGACCGCTTTAAGTCAGAATGAGTCCCTCAATCTGAGGAAGGAATCTCTAAGGATGACTGGGCACTGCGCTCTGAGGGCGAGAACTGGGACTTGGAAAGCAGGCTCCCCTATTTTCTGCCGAGTTTGCGGAGATTCAGGGGAGCCGGAGACTGTGGAACACATCCTCTATCACTGCCCGGCTCTTTATGGGCGCAGGCTCAGGTTGTTTGACCGGGGCTCTTTCCATGGCCTTGGTGACATTGCGACGGCCAGGATATGCGACCTGGAGGGCTCTCTGTCAGGTCTCAGCTGGTTCCTTAGGTGATGCCTGGTCCTGTTTAGGCATCCGTCTTTTTTTTCTGTATGCCTCTTTTGTCTCTTTTTCTTCTCCTATTTCCTTCTCTGTCCTTCCTCTTTATCTGTTTTCTAATTCTTCTCTTCACTCTCCTTCTTATCAGTTGAAAGGTTGTTTCCACAATTGACCACTGTGTTCTGTGGGTATATAAGTAGTATATACAAAGTGTTGCCACAAACGTTTGTCTCATGTTTGTCATCGTTGCTAGAGATATGCGGGAAGACCAAGAGACTTCTTCTTCTGTTTTTTTTTTGGATGGAGTTTTCTGGAGGGAAGTTGAAACCACTTATTATACTTTCGAAATCACAATTATTTTTCTTCATCATGTCACTCTGCTGGGGCGAACCTGGGTCGTTTTTGGTCATATGCATGCGCAGAAACCACTACTCCACGCCACCCTATACACTTCGTCCAACGTTTTTCTAGCATTTTTTCCCTCGACTAAAATAATTTTCCTGAAGCTCTTCAAAATAATCGTTTACAGCTGCCAGTACATCTTCATTCGAGGTACAGCGTTCGCCAGCAAGGTATTTTGTTTAGATTGTGGAATAGCTGGAAATCAAAGGAAGCTAAATCAGGATGAGGGTGATCAAACAATTCATACACCAATTGGTATAATTTTGCCATCGTTAGAACACTCTTGTGGAAAAGTGCGGTGTCTTGATGAACAATTGTTTTTTGTGGTGTTTTAAACAAAGTCGTTTTTCTCGAACTTTCAAATTCAATTGATAAAAAAGGTTACAAAAATATTCCGAATCTATTGTTTTACCTTTTTGAAGATTGAACTCTTTTTGCCTTCTTCGCTGTATTTACACCAGCTTCAGTCCATTGCACTATAGGTTAAATGAGTACTTTTTTTGTGTAAAATTAATAAATAATTTTAAATTTTTAAATTAATCCATAATTTTAAGGAAGATTCATAAAAACTCTAGACCTTCTGGATTTTGTTGTTTACACTGGCATTCCAAGACATCACTTAGATATTCTGGAAAGTTTCGATTTAAGTTCTGATCACTCTCCGTTATAATTGAATTATAGCACTACTCTATTCTATAATAATTACAACACATTTTCTTTTAAAATTGACATTGGGTCCTATAAATATTGGATAGGAAATAATCTTAAGCTTAACGTTTCTTTAAAAACTGGTTCTGAAATAGACGACAACGTTGCGTATTTGACGCAATTAATACATGAAGCTGCTCATCTTTCAACACCAAAAAATAATCCATGGAATCCTAATAAATTAGTTATATCATCGAAAATCAAAGCTCTAATTATCAATAAAAGAAAGCTAAACAAAAGCTAAAACAGTTTAAAAACAAATCAGTCGAATGCTATTTACAAAATGTAGATCCAAGTAAAAACACTGAGTATAATATATGGAAAGCTACAAAAGGTATAAAAAGGCCACAAAAGAAAGATCCTCCTATAAAAGACGAACAAAATAAATGGCATAAATCTGATGCAGATAAAGCATTCGCATTCTCTAACTATTTAAAAGCTGTTTTTATTCCTTTTAACTTTAATTATGGATCAGCGGACGAAGAAGAAGTTTTAGAGTTCATTGACTCACCAGCCTGTATCCCCGACCGAAGTACAAATGATAATCGGCCACCTTAATACGAAAAAATCTTCCCGGATATGATCAGGTAACAAGTTTTATGGTTAAGCATCTTCCAAAAAAGCCATTTTATTTCTAACTTATATTTTCAACGCGATATTAAGATTGAGTTATTTCCCATCACAATGGAAGTGCGCAATGGTTATAATGATACCAAAACCAAATAAACCGGAAAATCTAGTTTCATCCTACAGACCTATAAGCTTGTTGGCGACTTTCTCTAAAATATTCGAACGAATATTTGTTGATAGATTGTCGCCTCTGGTGGAAAGGACAATTATAATTCCAGAACATCAATTCGGTTTTCGTCATGAGCACGGAACACCTGAACAATGCCACAGATTTGTACAGTAGTGCGCATTGGTTATAATGATACCAAAACCAAATAAACCGGAAAATCTAGTTTCATCCTACAGACCTATAAGCTTGTTGGCGACTTTCTCTAAAATATTCGAACGAATATTTGTTGATAGATTGTCGTCTCTGGTGGAAAGGACAATTATAATTCCAGAACATCAATTCGGTTTTCGTCATGAGCACGGAACACCTGAACAATGCCACAGATTTGTACAGTAGTGCGCATTGGTTATAATGATACCAAAACCAAATAAACCGGAAAATCTAGTTTCATCCTATAGACCTATAAGCTTGTTGGCGACTTTCTCTAAAATATTCGAACGAATATTTGTTGATAGATTGTCGCCTTTGTTGGAAAGGACAAATATAATTCCAGAACGTCAATTCGGTTTTCGTCATGAGCACGGAACATCTGAACAATGCCACAGATTTGTACAGTATGTTACGGAAGCTTTGGAGAGCAAAAAATACTGCTTTGCAGTATTTTTAGATGTTCAACAAGCTTCCAATCGAGTATGTCAACCTGGTCTATTGTACAAGTTAAAAAAAGTTCTTAGCAACACCTTACTACCTTTTTATTAAATCATATTTGTCTGATCGCTTCTTTTATATCAAACACAACAACAGTTTTTCCGACTTTATACAGATCAGGTCTGGGGTACCTCAGGGTAGTGTTCTCGGGCCTTTGTTATATACTATTTACACTTCAGATCTTCCTATAAACCGAAATGTACTAGTGGCGACATATGCTAATGACACGGCGATACTTTCTGCAAGTGATTCCAATACAGAGGCATCAACTACTTAACATTTTTCATAACTGGTCAACTAAATGGAATATAAAGATTGCTAAGAAAAGGAAACTGTTCACCCGTCAAAATAAGTAATGTTTCTATTCCCCACACCAATTGTGTCAAAATTAAAAAACCATTAAAAAAACGTATTTTTGATATAAAGAATAATTTTGAATAACATTTTTTATGTTTTGATTTATGTACTCACTCCAACTAAATTTACGCAATTAAAATTAAAGGTGCGCAATATTATACGCATTAAAATAGTTTCTAAGAAAACAATTCTTAATGGAAAGAATATTTCTTTTGTATCCGGTTTCTTTTTTTGCGCTTAAACAACAGCATCTTATCTTCGAGAAATATATTTCACTAGACTTGGATGAGATTTTCTGTAATTCCTCGTTTTTCAAATTTGAAAGGGTATTAGAAAGAATTCCACTATTCCTTAGAAGTGAGATGCCATTGTTCCTTAGCAGGAACCATTCATTGACTTGTCTTGCTGTGTGCTTAGAATTATTGTCTTAATAAAGAAGCCAAGATCCTTGCAGACATAATTTCTTCACAGTAGTTACCAAATTACTTTCTGAATATTTGGTACTTTATAAAGAGTCCGCCATCTAACGTTTTTTTTTTCAATGGTAACACTTAGCTCATGTCTGATTTGACAGATAATTAGTTTTATCCTTCCGCTGAACGAATATGGTTGTGTATACGCTTCAACAACGCTGGGAAATATTGCGACATTACTTTGAAAATCACGGTAATGTTGCAGAATGGAAAAAAGAAAAACATCTTCTTTTCAGATGAAGCTCATTTTGATCTTGGCGGGTATGTAAACAAGCAATATTGTCGCATTTGGGGCACAGAAAACCCGCACGCATACTTTGAAAAGCCGATACACCCAAGACGAGTAACTGTTTGCTGCGGACTTTGGTCCAGAGGCATAATTGGCCATTTTTCTTCGAGCAAGGAGTGGCCGTTACAGTCAATGGCGATCGTTATCGGGCCATGTTGAACGATTTTTTTTCACAAAAATTGAAGAGGAGGATATGAGCAACATTTGGTTTCAACATGACGGCGCTACGTGCCACATAGCCGAAGCTACACTCGATGTTTTGCGCCCTGTTTTTGAAGACCGCATTATCAGCCTCAGAGCTGATGTCGTTTGGCCACCTCAGAGCTGCGATTTGACACCGTTGGACTATTATTTGTGGAGTGCCGTCAAAGATAAGTATTACGCCAACAAGCCAGAGACAATTGACATTAGATGGCGGACCCGTTATAACTAGTTATTACGATTCATTAATATGCTTTGTTTCAGATTATTAAGTTAAATTAAAAAACAAAATTTTATTGAAATTGAGAAATTTACTCTTTTTATGAAAAATGCCAAATTTACCATTAGTCGACACGCTATGTTCATATTATCGGCATATCATATTTTAGTACAGAAAATAATAAATCGAGACTGATTTCAAACTGTTACTTATTAAAAACAAATTCATGTCAAAAAACTATGAATGTCATGTGTGTATAATTCGGATTTGGTGCATAGGCTAAATATTAAAGCTAAAATCGAAAAAAGTAGGTCACAAAGGATTATATTCTACAGAATTATATTATATAGCATCTGAAAGCGAACCTTTAAAGCTTAAGTCTATAACTGGTATTTCAAAATGTGTCAGCTGTTACCGTAGACCAGTCACATGATGAGCATCCTCTCAAGTCGCTCAGTTCGAATATAGCATGTCATTAAAGCCGCCAAATCAGGAACCCTGCGATGTCCTCCTCGGAAACAGAAAGTCATTGCACCCAATGAAAAAAACAGCAGGAGTCCAACTAAAACAACGTTAACTCCACAAAAAACCACTATGAAAATTAGCCAAGGTTTAAAAACGTACGCCTTAAAATATATTTTTTGGCATTTTAAAATCGACTTGAAACATTTTCAATTTGCGGTTGTCGTCTTTGATATTAAACTAATTCAGAAATCCAATATTGAACATTTCCAAATTAACAAAAACATTTTTGTTTAAAAGCTGAATTAACGTTAAAAAAAATCAAGTTGTAAAATTTTAAAGTCAACAAAGACCCATTTCGATTTTAAAATGTGATATTTCTCTCTGTGTAAACGTAAAATGAGTATCACGCAAAAGTTCATGAATCGAATCATCGAAATAGACTTAAATTTGGGACTTTAAAACGTGACACCGAACACTTGTTGACCGCTACTTAAAGAAAATGGGGTAGAAAAATCCAAACGCCTTTTAGAGAAGTACGAGGATAATTTGGTCAGAAAAACTTTGTTTATGGATGAAAAATTGTTACTGAAATATAATAAACGAAATGACAAGATGTAAGCACAGTAGTCTAGAGAAGTATCTGAGCTCACCCCACCCATCGAAAAGGTAATCCAGTTAACTATGAGGTCTCCCACTCTGTGCATTTTTCAGCCAAAGTACCAGAAATTCGTTTTGAAAGCGGTTATGAAGCCACATATTTAATCATTCCCCTTTTCAAAACCAACTATAGATTTTACAACAGGTTTTCGAAACTGCCCGTAAGACTAAAATGACACAAGCGTGGCTTCCAGAAGTATTACAAATTGATCCTTGTAATGAGATCAGATCTGATCTGATTATAGGCTTGTAATGAGATCAGATTGTAATATGACTGATTGAATACAATTATTGATGATAGGCCGATGCTACTTAAGACGTGGTTGAAAAAGATATGAAGGCTTAGTAACTTGTTATTTCCAGAAGTCTTAACGTATTTTGAGATCTCAACCTTAACAAAACTAATAGTAAACGCCACTGCCGACCATAGGAACAAATGGTTTTTAGTGATGTTCTAGTAGTCGCCACTCCAGTGGTGACAACTACGATTTTACAAAATTTTTCGTTCCTATTGCCATCACTTTTATAGTCATATTTCAACAGTTTTCTATATTTGGAAAACATTTTCGATTGAAAATTGATTATTTTAAAGTAGGGTTGGCAATAACCCGAGTTTTATAAAAAAACTCAACCCACCGGGTTTTATTGGGTTTTTTGGTGGTTTTTGGGGGGGGGGGGTTTTATTGGGTTTTATAAATGCTATGTTTGTTCGTACAATAACGTTGTTTTAGAATTTATATGGGAAAAACCCGAGTTTTAAAAAAAAAACCATCCCACCGGGTTTTATTGGGTTTTTTTGAGGTTTTATTGGGTTTTATAAATGATTCAAAATTGTGTTCAATACAATCGACAATATTTTTTGTTTGTTCGTACAATAACGTTGTTTTAGAATTTATAATGCAATTTTGTAGTCTTGGTGGATCAATGCATCATCGTGTACTATGAGCTACTAAAGCAGACCGCAATTACTTTGTTTGGATCATGCTATATGAGAAAGACTGCTGTAATATAAAATCTGATGATTATTTAAGTTTCAAAACAATTATTAGAAACGATCAAATGCCGCATCTGCCTTGTTCTCCGAATACTGCTTCGTCGGCTGTTGCGACGGATACGTACGCACTTCCCTTTATACATGACATTTCGCTACAACGACCTGTTTGTATTATGGAACACATTCGCTTTAAGCGCAAATTACCGCGTCCACGTTCACAGTTAAAAAAAAAATGTATTCAAACGCAACATATCTCGTTTATAGGTATTTTGAATTACGGTCTGTATTTTCAAAAACTACCTAGGCCGTATAAAAAGGTATAAGTTTATCTTCTAATATGTCACCGCATCACTCCTTTCGAAGAAATTCAAAATCGCCTTCAAAGTTAGAGCGCCTTAAAAGACGAGAAGTTTTTCTTAGACGGGATTTTGGAATTGGTTTAGAGGTGGAGAAAAGATGTCATCTGTGATTTGATACATTTGTTATTTCATTATCTTTTTAGGTCAAAAAAGGAACAAGAAAATTTGTAGTCCCAATTCGTAAACTACATCTATTTTTGTTGGAAATAAACTACGAAAACCTTTAAATTAAAAAAAACCCACCAGGGTTTTTTTAAAAAACCAGCACAGGTTACCCAGTTTGCTGCCAACCCTGTTTTAAAGTAACTATTGGCATTATTAGTTCGTCTTCGCACTAATTTTTTGTTAAGAAATCAAACCCGAAAGACAATCACTAATTAGAGAAAAATAGTGTCAAAAATAACTAAAGGGTCCGCCAAATAAATTTTCTTTTTTTTAAATACTATAAAAAAAAACTACTGAATATTTTCTCAAATTTCTTTTTTTATTTGAAAGTACAATCCTTCCGGTTAATAATGGAAAATAATTTCATTCAAATGACTGCCTAGGCAGGCCATGCAGTAGCCTCCACGATCGTTCCAATTTTTAAGCACATTATCGATTGTGTGCAGCTGTATTTCACCAATGGCTCCACGAATATTGTCCTATAAAGCATCAATTGTCTCTGCTTGTTGGCGTAACACTGATCTTTGACCGCACTCCACAAATAGTAGTCCAACGGTGTCAAATCGCAGCTCCGAGGTGGCTAAATGACATCCGCTCTGCGGCTGATAATACGATCTTCAAAAACAGAGCGCAAAATATCGAGTGTAGCTTCGGCTGTGTGGTACGTAGCGCCGTCCTATTAAAACCAAATGTTGCTAATATCCTCCTCTTCAATTTTTGTGATAACGATCGCCATTGACTGTAACGGCCACTCCTTGCTCATTTTCGAAGAAAAATGGCCCAATTATGCCTCTGGACCAAAATCCGCACCAAACAATGACTCGTCTTTGGTGTATCGGCTTTTCAATGTATGCGTGCGGGTTTTCTGTGCCCCAAATGCGACAATTTTGCTTGTTTACATACCCGCCAAGATCAAAATGAGCTTCATCTGGACAGATGATTTTTTTGGCAAAATCGGCATCTCCTGTAAGTCGATCGCAGGCCCAGATTCCCAACGTTGTTCAAGCGTATACACAACCATATTCGTTCAGCGGAAGGATAAAACTAATTATCTATCAAATCAGACATGAGCTAAGTGTTACCTTACCATTCACTAAATAAGCACTAGTTGAAAAAAAAACGTTAGAAGGCGGACCCTATAGATCACATTCCGTTTCTGTTGCGTAACTAGAATTTCTTAATTTAAATCATAAATAAATTTGTTCTCATTGTTTTTGCTGTTACTGTTAAATATAACAACTAAATACATATATACTTTGTAACTAACTATGTATACTTTTCTGATATTTTATAATAAGGTTATAGAAAAAAAGGATGGCAACCAATTTACAAATAGCAACATATACATATACAATCCTAACAAACGAAAAATATTCTACCAACAGTGGCAACGCTGTCTACGAATGCTAAAGTTTTATTTTGTTGTTGTTTATTACACTTTTGCTAATATTTACTCATTGCACTCTCTTTGTTTAAACTGTCATACAATAATATCTTGTTTTTAACTATTTTTTCTTAGTATTTCAGTGAAATTTGGTGTTAGTTGCAGAATAATTAGTGAAAAAATAAGCATTTGAAACTAAATTATTAAAAAAAAATTTGAATACATACTTAATAATTTAATAAATAAAGTGTTAATTAAAATGATTAAATTATAGTTAAAAACGAAAGCATAATCCCTGATAATTGTTAATGCCTTTGGTGTTTTTTTTTTAATAAAAAAATCAGTGTTGAAAAACGTCATTATAAGCGAAAACATCAATGATTTCTGTATTAAACAAAACATGTATGTATGTATCATGTATAAACCTTTTTTTGCTATGTTACGAGTATATACATATAAAATTATTTCAATGATTGAAAGTAGTTTAATATTCTAACACGTTAATCGCTATTTGGTATTTTTCTCAAGAACAGTAAATTTCTCAATTTCAATAAAACAAATATTTAAATTTAACTTTATAATCTGAAATAAAGCAAATTAATTAATTGTAATAAATAGTCATCAATTCTATAGCACATTCACATGCGTAAGGGCAGTAGCTTGAAATAAACAAAAGTCTTAAATTGCCGACTATTGGTACATTAATCTTTTAAAATCTTAAGCAAAAAAGAAGACAATTCGGTTCAAAATAATTAAGAAATTTGCAAAAAACAAATTTGTTTCACATGACAATACCAAGTCAAATAACTCTTTACACAAGAATTAGAATAGGATGTGCTTACATTAAATTTAGCGGCTGGTCTCCTTTTGCACCTCTTACAAATTAGTCGTTCTTTCATAGAATAAACCGAGACTTTTAAGTTGGGTTGCCATAAACTCAGGTTAAAAACCCCAACCCACCTTGTTTTATTATGTTTTTAATACGTTCTTTGGGTTTTATAGGATTTGACAACTGCTTCCAAATTTTGTTAATTCCAACAATATTTTTTGATGGCATGTTGTTGCATAATTTATTACCCGAAACAAGAGCCATGGATTTTGCATCAAGAAATCATTTTCGAAATATATATTTATGAGGTCTTGGGTGATATATTCGATAATTTCTCACAGACTAGCTCAACCACCAGCAGCAGCGGTAGTAGTGCAACCTCCACTTTCCCGTCTGATTCGCCTTAACTATTAGTTAATCCACTCAGAAGTCACTTGCTGGAATCTTCCAGCCGAACTAGTAATCATAATACCCCAGCAACACTAGCACGTTTAGCCAACATATCATCGACAGTAAATTCTGTTTCTTCACCTTCCACAACATCTTTTGCCTCAGTACCTATAGCTAAAATTGGAGCCACCACACATTCTTCTTCATCGAATACGTCTCGTGTACGTTTGGTTAATCCAATCAATATTGTTATCATACCTGCACAAAAACCGGAAGCAAATTGACACCTTACAAAAGTTAACTTCCGAGTATTCTAGACATGGCTTGTGTTTTTACTTCTACTGTAGCTTGAATTTCTGTATTTATGTAAGCGTATGTCTGTAATCAATCGTAAGTCTAGAGTACTATAAGAGAGAAAACTTCTGATAAACTTACAAGAGTTCGAAAGTCTTTAGTTTTATATGCGTATTAATGTTTTTAGTAAATTTGTTACGTAAATTTGTTTTAGTAATATTGTTACGTTTTTACTTTTTTAAAAACGTGTATTTGTGAGTTTATAGATTGTAGTTAAAATACAAGAAATTTTGTGTTTGGTTTTAATTAAAATATCCCTTTATTCAACACAGTTTTGTGCACCACTGCTTGTAATCTTTCTACAGGCAATAACAATTTTTATTCTTATTTACTTCCTTTGTTTACAACTTTGTAAACAACAACAATTACTCGACAGATCTTTCTAGCTAAAGATCTTCCAACCCGATTGTAGTTATAACTTAGATTGGATTACAACTTTTTAAAAGGTTGAGGTTATCCATACTTAACTCTCCTTACTGAGTTAGCTCCAACTAAACTGGTTTTTTACTTCACGATTCATTTTAGGACTCCTTATAAATTATCTTCACAGAGAGTTCAAACCAACAAACTCTCTTTACATAAACTGTACTCGCTGAGTTTACTACAAATTGAGGTTAAAAGAGTTGGTACAATTGTACTATTTTTGGTACAATTTAAGATTCAAAAGTACCCTGGTACACCAATTACTCATTTGGTACAATTTACGAACTTTTTCATTTCTTTTGTTAATGGAATATCCCTAGTTTATCATTTAATTGATTTATTAAAACGAAAGAAAGAAATAGGCTTCATGTGCCTACAGTTTACGGTCTTATTTAGACAAAATGTTTGTTAGGGTCATCAAATTCTTGCTGCTTTAGTTTTAAAATACCAAACAATTTGATCTCATTAATATGAATGTATGTATATCGATAGACTTTTTTGTACCTTATTTTACGTTTAAACATGTACGAGTACTTATACCTCAATGTAGTTTTTTTAAAGTTACCGCCTTGATCAAAAAGTTCCCGGAATAACCCCCGTGTAGCGGTCTCATTGTTACGATTTGAGTTTCTTTTTTTTTTTTTTTTGTTAAGTCGATACATCTCTTAATATTCACGATAAATCTTAGCGTCATAGCTGGAAAAAAGCTACGTAGCCTATGTGTGCTGGCGATTTTTTACAATTTTAGAAATGGATTTAAATTTGCAACAACGAACTTCTAATAAATTTTGCGTAAAGAGATTTAATGGTCCGCCAACGTTAGAAATTTTTGAAAAATGTTTCGGCAACGATTCTTTAAAGAAAACGGTCGTTTGCCAGTGGCACGAGCGGTTCAAGAGTATTCGCGAGTCAATCACTGATGATGAATGTAGTGACAGACCATCGACGTCGAAAACCGACGAAAAGATTGATAAAGTATAAGAAATGTTAGTCAATAACCGTAAATTAACCATCAGAGAGATAGCGGATGACTTGAACGTTGCCTATGGATCTATCAAAGACATTTTGTTCGTTTTTGTTGGTGCAAAGATATCTCAATTTAATGCAAAAAAGCCCAGAAAACTCAAGACCATGCAACATGATAAGGCACCGTCGCACGTGCCATCATTATTCGTAATTTTTTGAAGAAAAATGAAACAAATACCATCCAACAGCCGAATTCACCTGATAGGGCTCTTTGTAACTTCTTTCAGTTCACTCGAGTTAAAAACCATTACGGGGAACGCGTTTCAGCAGCCGAGAGGAAATAATGAAAAAATCGCAGGAAGCACTGATGGACATACCGAAAACCGAATATAAAATATGCTTCGAGGATTAGATTAAGCGCTGGCATAAGTGTGTTGCAGTCGATGGGGATTACTTTTTAATTTTCTGAATAAATTCCGAGAACTTTTTGATCAAGGTGATATACTGCTAATATATAAATGAACTTTCAACTACTAATGTTAATTTTATTATAAAAATTAATTTTTATGTACGATTTTGCCGCTTTTTGGTGCTCTGACTTAAAATAAAAAAATAAAATAATTAAAAAAATATTTTTGGTACAATTGGGGTCGAAAAAGTACAATTTTATAAGCTTCTGAGTACAATTTTGATGTTCTCATTTTGCAACCCTGCTAAAAATAAACTGATTCTTTTACTTTCTATTTAGTTCTTTGTAAACTTTATTTAGTTATTTGTAAACATCTACTTCTTTCAGCTCTCAGTATCTGTTGCTGTTGTTATTGTCTTGTTTTCTTTACTGTTAGTTTTTGTGGTTGCTGTGTTATTTTTATTTACTTTATCTCTGCTAATGTTTGTTGTTGTCGATTCTAGTTATTTATAAACAGCACGTATAGTTGTTCTTGCAGCTTTTGTTTATTTATTTTAGCGATGTAATAAACGCAGGGGTGCCCAACCTGATTTTTGTAACAACAATAAAATAAATAGTATTGGGTATACAAGTTAATATGTCCATTTTTTGCTGGAAAATTGCATTTATTATAATGACAAAATGAATTGATACATTATTCAAAGTATAGTCCATCGTCAGCCGCTGCTTTTTCCTATGTTCCTGGGAGCATATGGATTCTGCGCCCAAAGAATTGCTCCGGTTTTGAGGTAAAGAATGAATCAAGTAAATTTCTGACGCACTGTTCTGAAGTGAAGCGTATTCCAGTAAGAGCGTTCTGCATCGAACGAAACAAATGGTAGTCAGAAGGGTCAAGGTCTGTGCTATAAGACGGACGAGTCAGAACTTCCATCCACTCTTTTCCAAGTAGTTTCTGACCGGTCTTGCAACATGAGGCCGAGCGTTGTTATGATGGAAGATTATGGTATCGTGTCTGGTCAAATATCCTATTCGTTTTTCGTTGATTGCCCTCTTCAAACGGATCAATTGTGTTCGATACAGGTTCCACATGATCGTCTGACCAGATTTCAATACAATACTCCCTTCTGATAATTAACTTGGTGTAGATTTGGTTGGTTAGGGGGTTTTCAATATGACTTTGGATGCTTGGGGTTATCGTAATGTTTCCGTTTTTCATCACCAGTAACAATATGATGCAAAAATGAAAAGGCAAAATCGCCTTATACCGTGTCTCGGCTTCAATTCATGTAGGACCCAATAACCTTGCTTTTGAATGAATCCCAATATTCTCGTGTTCTGCCATCGTCAAATGAAATATAGCACGTCAATACAATGGATCAGTGATATGACATTCCAGCTCTGAATATAGATAAGTTGTCTGAACGCCACAAGACCTTCGTTTTTTGATCATTGTTGTGGGAGCACCACCTGCCAGCAAATATCCGATGCATGCATCTAATTCACTTGCGGTCAAGTCTTCCCAAACTTTCCTATTTTTTTCAGTATCGGCGCTATTAAGTTTTTCGATTTCATTTTTCTATACTGATATGTTTCAGTTATGATTATAAATGCAATATTTGGTGTGTGTTTTCGGGCCAGATCGAAAGCTTATTATGTTATGTTGACGTAGGCATACACCAGAGTTTGGTTCCTGTTTATTTCACTCTGTTCCTTCCTTGCCATATAAATATCTGTTTTGTGGGCCAGTTGGTGCAAGCAGTTCTTCATAGTTGTCCTCAGAATCATACAGCTCGTTTGGTCAATGACCACGTTATTTTCAATGTCGGATGCATCATTATCATTAGGAACGTAATCCATATCTTCAGTGCCTTCCTCAGCAGCTCGTACATGGTCTAAGTCATCAGCTAAAGCCTTAGCTATTCGCATGTAAAAGTCGTCATCTGGATGTGTGGAGCGTGACGAATTCAAAAGCGATTCCAATTTATCATATATTTTGTTTAGAATTCACAAAAAATAATAGAATAACCTAACAAATATCGTTGTAGTTACTTTTATACATATATTACATCGTATGACCACACTATAAACATGTAATGTGATCTAACTGAAAAACTACAACAGCCACTATTGACATATTTGAATATGTTAAAAGGCGAATCACAAAATTTTAAAAATACGTCACCTACAACACAAAAGGTGCATGGGTCTGACCAGACTGCATGTATTACGAATGTGATGTGTGCAATTAAATATTCAAAAAAGTATCCTTCTAAAGGGCCCGCCAAATAAAAAATTTTTTTTTTTTTTTGAAAATGCTATAAAAAAACTACTGAATATTTTCTCAAATTTCTTTTTTTATTTGAAAGTACAATCCTTTCGGTTAATAATGGAAAATAATTTCATTCAAATGGCTGCCTCGGCTGGCCATGCAGTAGCCTACACGATCGGTCCAATTTTTAAGCACATTATCGATTGTGTGCAGCTGTATTTCACCAATGGCTTCACGAATATTGTCCTTTAAAGCGTCAATTGTCTCTGGCTTGTTGGCGTAACACTTAGCTTTGACGGCACCCCACAAATAATAGTCCAACGATGTCAAATCGCAGCTCCGAGGTGGCCAAACGACATCAGCTCTGCGGCTGATAATGCGATCTTCAAAAACAGGGCGCAAAACATCGAGTGTAGCTTCGGCTGTGTGGCACGTAGCGCCGTCCTGTTGAAACCAAATGTTGCTAATATCCTTGTGAACAAAAATTCGTTCAAAATGGCCCGATAACGATCGCCATTGACTGTAACAGCCACTCCTTGCTCATTTTCGAAGAAAAATGGCCCAATTATGCCTCTGGACCAAAATCCGCACCAAACAGTGACAGTGAGTTTAAGAGATGATTTTTGATTCTGCAACATTACCATGATTTTCAAAGATATGTCGCAATATTTCCCAGCGTTGTTCTAGCGTATACACAACCATATTCGTTCAGCGGAAGGATAAAACTAATTATCTGTCAGACATGATCTAAGTGTTACTATTCACGAAATAAACACTAGTTGAAAAAAAACGTTAGATGGCGGACCCTTTATATCCTTTTAAGGATTTTTTTGCTTTTTGCTATAAAAGCCAAGTAAATTCTAGGAGGGTAGCTGAAATTCAAGTTTCTTATTAAGCATTGAATATGTTACAACAACATTTGAAATTGCAAAAGGCTGGCCAGGCTCAAGTGTAAGACGAAGGATTATTTTAAATATACTAAAATATATTTGGTCTTAATTCTTTTAAAGTACTGCATAAATTATGGGCAACAATGTATCATGTACAAACAAACCCCGACAATTTATTGCTAAAGAAATTTAAAAAAAGCTCATTAATTATACGTGTGAAAACTCATTCTTGACATACTGTATGTTTGAATTGGCTAAACATTTTTCAAAAGAAACCCAATTTTTAAAAGTATGAATATGTTATACAATTTAGAAATTAATATTACATATAAAAGCATTTATAAACAAACAAACGCTATTTCTTATAAATTTGGAAACAAATCATAAATTTAAAAATAAAGTTTTGCTTTGTTTTTCCCATAATCGTACTCAATTGTTTTTTCTACTAAAATCTTTAAAATTCTAGTTTATTAACACGCTCTAACACAACCAGACACACACACAGCCATACTCACCCACATTCATAAAACCATTCTCCAAAATTAGTTTAACTGCACAAGATAAGGGGGAAGAGAAAGAGTCTCATTACTAAACTTTATACTCAACACAACGAGTTAAAGCCACAAAACCACAAATTGTTATGATGGACTACTTTAAACTTTGTGAGTGAGGCAGGTAACTGTGTTAATGTAAAAAATGCAAGGGCAACACTAACAAAAACTACAACAACACAACAATAGAAAACAACTATAAACAGGATAGAAGTAATGCGTGTCAAATTATATTTGCAGCGAATACAACACCAACTATACACTTTTAATAGAACGAAACTTAAAATAAACTATTGCATATTTTAAGGGGCAGAAAGGGTAAAAAAGTAGTAGAGTAGTAGAGGATAAAAAAGGGAAGCGCTATAATATCTCTATGTACTTATAAGCATAAGTATAACAGTATTTTACTAAGCCTGAAACCTATATAAATAGTTACATGTTGCATTTTATTTGTTTACCTATTGTTTTAGCATACTTTCAGGGTTAATGTAATAACATTACATGTGTGGGGCTTTGTGTACGTTTTTAAGTAAATGAAGGCTCGTGTTATAGTTTTGTTGTTTTTTGTATAAAAAATATGTATTTGAGACTGGAAATTTTTATATTTTCTACGGAAATGCCTTAGATTAAGGTAAGATAAAGAATGAAATGAGGTTTGTTCAGTTAAACAACCTAAACTTTGTGAAAAGTTCGTATAATATTGTTACGTTAATTATTCAACAATAATTGCGAATGCTATAGTACATTCTACGAACTTCTGTTCATCTACGTTAATTCAAATTTAAAGTCTTAATACCCATAGTTGAATTGATAGTACTCTTCAGATAAATACAGCCATGGCATGGTGATGGTAGCCTTGACATCAACCAATAGAATAACTTCCACAATAATAAGTTTATAGCTTTAAATGTTGGTGTACGTTTTTAGGTGTTTTCATTTTCGTAATACTGCCACTTAAGTCTATATGTACTAATTTCATTTTGTATCGTTGACTATTGTTCTTCTGTATCCTATAGACAACATCGTTTAACCTTTTGATTAAGTGAAACCCTTCCCAGACATTCTGAACTTGGGAGATAGTTTTTTCTTCCTCTGTGGGTTGTTTTTTCTTCCTATATTTGTCGCCCATGGAAACCCCCATCATTTGCTGCTCGATCATAGCTGGCTTTCAACTTGTCACGCGCCATTTCTAGTCGTGTGTTCATCGATCCATGAAGTTCTTCGGGGCTTTCTTCTTCCTTAGTGTTATTGATAAGAAAAAATCTTGTTGTGTCCACCGCTACCTGGTTGTCTGGTGCTCTTGATTCATATAGCTGCAGCTGACTTTGGCTTATTCTAAGTCCATCTTTAACCGCAATACAGCAGTGCAGCTCGCCATCCATTCGACGGCAGCTTGTTGGCAACCAATCCAATAAAAACGCTGTTTTAATTTTTCAACGGTCTTTACCATGCAAAAATGTCCTCTGCTAGGTTCCTTATGACACTCATTTAATATATCACTCATTTTAGAGGAAGGGAACGCTATTGGCTTGGAAGCCGTTTTGGCGTCTGCGCTGTCCTAGCTTCTGCCCAATAAGTCCTTGTGGTGACACAAATTTGGCACTTGGGAGCGGCGCCCTACAATGTCTTGGAAAATGACCGCTCTTGCCACACTTTTGACACCTCACTTTTCCCTTTGTTCCTTTCAGCAAAAGCCGCTCTACCATTTTTTTCATAGCGTTAATGAAATCTTATTTTGTAGCTACTGTTTCCATGCTACACTATTATTTAATTCCAACTATTGATCGAACTCCAATACGTGAAACTAACCTTTAGGTCCCACAAGACAAACAACTTACGTCCACGTAGAAAAAAAATTAACCTAGATAAGCTAAAGGATAAGGAAGTCAGTGAACGGTGAATAATCCGAAACAAAGTACAATCGTAAAAAAGCACTTGTAATAGAATGAAGCAAATAGTGAAAGAACAATTAGATCTGAAGCAGAGGTCCAACAGAAGACAGTAGATTGCAGACAGATCATAGAATCTGATCGAATAGCGGAATCTTTTAAATGTTCAACGATCCGCAAATTAAGCAACAACGCTTATTTGGCTAAAAAAGTTAGGAAAGCGATTGGAAGTGATAAACGCTCATATATATAGAATCCTTGGATAATGACGCCGAAGAGGCAGCTGAGGCATTCGAGCTATGCAGACGGAATGCCAGCATAACTCTTACTAATTTGTACAGAAATCGCGACTAACATCATACAACCGCATATTGCGCTAGCCTGGCGATCATAAGCCATAAACTGTAGGTGAACAATAGCTACTATTATGAAGCTACCAAAAAAGAATGATCTTAGAGATTCACTGTAGAGATAAGCATGCGAGCAGTCGAGTGAGTGGAAGTCATCTCTGTACCTCCTTTTCGTTGATTTTAAGAAAACGTCCGAAAATGGAGAAAAGAGCACCAATCATGGCTATGTACTCCAATACGAAACTGCAAATACTACACAATGGCATAACTATGCAAATACTCACGAGACATACAGAACAGAAATTAGATTACTATATGCAGTCGTAATCGACACTTTTGTGGAGGAATTCTGCAGGAGGAGAAGAGGTATTTCGTGGAGTTTTCATATATATATCTCGAAAATTTGGAATATGCAAATGATATCTACCGTCACGTCACATAAACTGTCGGACAACCAAAATAAGACAAGTGATCTTAGGAGCCCAGGAATAAATATAAGAAAGACGTACACCGACAGCTACGAGCATACCGCTATGGACAACCACCAAGTTGATTATCTTAAATCATTTTGTTACATAGAAATTGTAGTGTCGTGTAGCGATAGAACTAATGAGGATATCGCGAATAGGCTCAATAAAGCAAGAAAAGCATTTGGCAAACTTAAAAATACTTGGCAAACTCCAGCAAATCACAAGAACAACAAAAATCGGTATATTCAATGCATGTGTAAAATCGTCCCTTTTATACTGCAGTTGAACATGGCTTTACGGTGAAACGCCACATCTGGAATATGGCGAATAAAGAACGAATACATCATATAAAAATATAACCCAAAAAGAAGAAATTGATAGGACTAACCTTAAGAAAGCCAATAGAAAGTGTATCTCGGTATCCCTAGAATAGAACCCATAAGGTAATAGGCAAAGAGGAAGACCAAAAGATACATGGTGCAGAATTTTAAGGAAGAAGCTAACACCAACCAATCAAATCACCAAATCATGCAATGAAGCGAAAAGAACTGCGTATAATAGATTTAATTAGAAATATCTTGTTGAAGCCTTATGTTCTCTCGAGAAATAAATAATGGAAAAAATTGGACTTTGTTTTCTAAACACTTTTTCATTTAATTCTGGACATATCTGGAAAGAACTGCTCATTTCTTTAATTAAAGAGAACCTACTACAAAGCAAGAAATATTCTAGTAAGAGCGATCTGCATCAATTGAAACAAATGGTAGCCGAACTACTATTTGCTTCTTCTTGGTCTCATATTCTGGGCGTTTTTCGGCCAATGCTCGCATTAAAGGAATGAATTCGGCACAGGTCCACTAGGAACGTCTGAAGCGGTTAAAATAAAAAGTATTACCTTGGCCCGATGGAAACTTAGCTTTGGCGTTGATTCGAATGATTGGGAGGACTTTACATACGCTAACTTGTGCTCGGATTGTTTTAGTTCGAGACCAACACTCAGTGGATGACCACTACTTATGCTTCACAATAGACATTGAAGTAACAGCCCAAGTTATTAGGGCAGATGCAGTGAAGTATTTCTTGCACCATCTTAAAAATTCGAGACACTTTAATGCTTCTTTCGACACTCGAAATATGTGATGATTCCAATGGACACCACAATTCTCATGCCCATAACATCAAGAGCCTCCGCCTCCACAATATTCACATTACACATTGAAACAGATGATCCGACACACCGTCTATATCCAAAGAACAACATTAAGTCTTGCGGAGTTTTTTGCCAGGAGATGTGCCAGGCTCTTCCTACGATCAAAGGAATATGAATGACAAATGTTGCTATTATTTGCGAAAGACTAGATAACCGCTTAGAAACATGAGAAATAAAATGGGAGAAAGAACAGAGTCTTGTGATACCCCTGAAGTAATCTTTAACTCGTCGGAAGAGATCCTATCTATAACGACTTTTATAGTGCGATTTCTGAGAAAGCTGAATATAAGTCCAGAGAAGTGACTACCGACACCAAAAGTAATTAATTTATATATAAGCGTCTGCTGCTAAACACTATCGAATGCCTTGGAAATATCTCGAGCCATAACCCAACCCTCACCAAATCCATGAATGGATTATTCCACCGCTCGGAGAGTAACGCCAGTAAATCACCAGCAGAGCGCCTCCTACGGAAACCATTGACCATCTAGCAAATTGTTGGACTCCAAATACTTTACAACGTGGTAATTAATCATACAATCCATGACTTTGGAAAGTGCTGCAAACTGCTATTTGGCAGTAGTTTTTCGGGTTGATAGCTTCGGCCTTTTTAGCAAAATGGTAAAATACTGGCACGATGAAATGCACTAAAAAGGTTAGCTAGTAGACGCGCAAGTGTCGAAGAGCATTGCATTGACTTATTAACGTTGAATCTTGCAAGAACCCTTTTGACCGCACTGGCAGTGGTTGAACTCTCAGGCAAGTTCGAATTACCTGCAAACATTTCATTCTTTATAAGGACTGGAATCGAACTATCGCTGCTCTTAAGCCTTTTAATGAATGACCAAAAGCTTTTAATAACCGAAGACTTTGTTCATATAGAGCCTTCTCGCGTCACACAACGGTCTTGCCTGTTTGTGCAACGAATCAGTATGATCGCATTTGTTATTACGCAGATTTCTGTATTTAATTGACAATTTGCAAGTCCGTTTAAACGATGTTTTATTCCTGGCTTAAAAAAAATGGAATACAAATATTTGTCGCCAGTCTTATCATATTCACTACCATTTTAGTCATGGCATCGACGTTAGAGTCAAGGAAACAGATGCATTTAAAATCCGTTGAGCTCAGCTCAACGATCTTATTCGTAATTAAAAACGAAGCGTTTCGTGGGTGTAGGTGAAAAGTAATGAGAAAAGTGATTCTTTTTATGGAGTTCGAGGAGCATTGTCAGCATGAAATATCGTCTTTCAACTTCTCTCATAGTTATACTTCTCCTTGCTTTGGGATGTAAAGTACTGCTGCCTGCAAATATTTTGGATTATTGATTAAGTGGCTCACACCGAATTTGCAAGTTACTGTTAGGCCTGACATTAAAATTCATGGAGTAGTGCATCTCTCCCATGTTAAAATCGATTAAAATTATTCAGGTTAAACTTGGTTGAGCAATTGATTTTTTTCAACAAGGGTAAGTAAAGCAACATTTCCCGTAAATTAAGCTTTTTTCCACAAAATTTGACATTTTCGCAGCAAAAAAATTACTACGGGGGACTTAATGGCAGCTATTTACCCTCTAAAATGCACTATAAGTTATTAAAAAACCAGACCTTGTGTAACAATGCACTATTGTTATCTCATATTTAAGTTATACACCAAAAGAGAATTAAGGGCCTTGTCCTTTTTAAGGGTATTTTTGCTTTGAAAGAACCGTTATTTGTTAATTTTTTTCTTTTATTTGTGTTGTTTTGCCCCAAAAGGAAATATTTTTTTTATTAAATTTGAAAAGGAAACGGATATGCATAAAATTTGTATTGACAATATAACTTTACCAAAACCAAAAATAAAAGTTATAAAAAAAATTTGTAAAATTTCTTCCGGGAAAATACATACGTAGCCTTCAAGACAAAAATATTTTATTTCCTTATATTTATTTAGCTTTTCCACCCTCCCTTCAATTTCGCCACAAACTTCTCTTTTTCAGCCTCCAGTGCTTTTTCTTTATAAAATATAAAAAGGAAGACACTACGAACACGAATTACGGTGTAAATAAAGCATCTCTTGGAAGGTATTTAATGTATCGGATTAAAATTAAACCTTGTTTTCTAATAGGGACATGTTTTTCTGCATATGCGGTAGGGTTAAAAATGCCTTCGCACTTACAGTAACCGTCGTCATCCTATTGGCTCATCTTCCTGAGTCTCGATTCGTTGCTGTCTATCGAAACCTTGCTTCTTTTTTCGCAGTAAGCATTCTGTATATATTTTTACGGCATTTCATCCCTTCCCGCCCTCGGATATTTTCTCACCAGATTATTGGGATCGAAATCACCAATATTCAGCCTTAAATTGTTCCTTTCAGTGTGCCATCTTATTTTAGCTTAGGTAGGGTGGTTAGACTTCCTAGAGGAAAGTTGTCCCACTTAGGCCACAGATTTGGCCCATTGTGTTACCGCAAGCATAGGAGCTAATCGTGGATCAAATGGTCTCCATAGAAAACAATTTTGACTCCAAAATAAATGTTGACATTGCGGTGACCTTCATTTTAGAAAGTTCCGTCCAAGATGACAAGAAATAATAGGTCAAAAACTTTCGTCGTCTGATAGCAAGGGCTGAACACTGACATATTAGATGTGTGCACCTCTTCAGAACCACAATTCTTGCAAAAATCATTAAAGTTCTTTTGAGTCCATCGTTCTATATTAGGGATGAGTTTCGCCGTCCATCTGCCTATTTTCTTCGCGCACCATCTGTCCTGCCATCGTCGCATGGCTTGTGATCTCAGTTCCTCGGCACTAATACTGATGTTTCCACTCTTCGCATCCCGTGCTCTTTTGCGTTTAAGGGCCAGGAAATCAATGGAAGAAGACTGTCGCACCTAATACCTTACGATAGGCCTTAAGCGCCGCCATGCTCTGCACTTCCTCCAAGACTTTGCCCTTAATCTTTGTCTCCAGCGCATCTCTCCAAATATCGATCTTATGGCAGTCAGTGCCTTTGTTGGGGTACCGATATTTAGCGTACCCGTCACCTTGGCCGCCTTTGTAGCCGTATTCTATATCTGAGCCTGCAGTGAGCCTTTCTCCCAAATATTTTACCACCAGAGCATATAGTTCGACCGCATGTCGATTTCAAGCTGTATGTGACTTCTTGTCATCAAAATAACCTTCGTTTTCTCATTGGCAAGTTGCAGATATCCGAGTTCTAATAGGGACATATTAGAATAATAACTTCGATGTTTTAGATTCGAAAATCGTTATTAAAATCTTAAAATCCAGTACAAAAATGAGAGAAGATCAGAATTTGTCAATTCAAAACATTCGTTTTAAAGATCTCAGTCCAACCATAGCATATGGCTTCCACAACGCATCTTCGTCTTACACGGTTTGCTGCCATTTTCATTCTTGGATAATTGAGGATGCCAGGTTTCACTGCCGTACAACAGGATTGACTTTACATAATGGGTTGAATATTATGTTCTTGGTTTTGCTTTGACTTTCTTAATATTTATCTCAAGTCCACTTTGCTGCAAGAGTAGGTGGCCTTCTTTTCCCTATTGTGTATGTTAGGCTTCTAGCACAGCTTCCAATCCAATATCTTCCCCAGAAAGTGATCCTCCTCATTAAGTTCGATCTTATATTGTTCAACCTTGACCGAAAAGATAAAGGTTTGTACCTCCGAGTGATAAGTACAACTCCTTTTTTCCCAAAGTGTAAGCTGCATTCTGTTCCTAATAGGATCCACTAATTTGCCCGAAATTGAGAGAACAACGTGATCTATGTAAGCAATTGCGCTGCACTCAACCTGTTCTCTAATAAAGGGAAGTGCATACCTCCATGCGGGGTTCCCGTTCATACCCTCCTAGTAATGAGTGAGTTCTCTAGCGTCGGGTAGATTATCCTTCCGTAAAGCAATTTCGTTATCCAGTTCACTAAGCTATTCTGTACTCCCGGCCTGGTTAGTGCGCCTAATATGGCATCTGCATTATTGAAGGCTCCCTCTATATCCAAGAAGTCAACCAGGGTGTATTCCGACTGTGCCAAAGATTTGTTAAGTATTCGCAAGTAACTCATGACCCATTTGGCTAAGAAACAGGCGACCAATTGCTTCGCTGTGCTTTTTCCATGGACAACTTTTATTGGATTTAGGTCGTCTTGGAATACCCACACAGTCGATTGCTGTTTTGTTTCCTACTCATACGCATATATACATGATTTGTCAACTGTGCCGATTTTTTACATGTCTTTTGAAACCGCGGTTTCAAACATTTCCTTACTCCAAGCGACGCGAGACTTTTTTTGAGCGATTGATAAATTATGGGGTATCCAACGAGAACAATTTTTTTTTTGTTCATACAAAATCGAATGTATTGAAGTAGAACTAATGAGTATGCCTCTATCCCACAACATGTCACATGGCGTTATAAGTTCACGTACTGCGTCAATGTCTTGTGGCACAATAACCGAATTTAGACGACCTTCACGGAATGCGTCGGTGACCGAACTACGATGATTTTTGATGCTGTTTTATCGCCATACAAAGAACTAAATTCATCTACACATTCTTGTTGAGAAATTCCACATCGAAAGTTGTGAAAAATAATCCAACGAAAATCTCTCGAAATTTCCTTATTTTGGCCAAATTGATTTTCTTAACTCATTGTGAACAAAACAAATATCACTTGTACATCAAAACGTTGTGAGTACGCTTAGGCTAAAAAATCTCAAACTTCGTTACGGTTTTGTCAGATTTTAGCTATTGACATTAGTGTTGCCAATTCGCGAAATATAAATAGTACCCCTCGTATAACATATTGTTGCGGAAATAAAAATGCTTAAAAAGAAAATACACCACTTTAGTGCCTTTTGGACTGTATTGTGAGATTCTTGTCTATTGGTTTGTGTCAATGTTGATACTGTGTTATCCTGGTATTGCCGCAATGATTTGTGTATTTGGCGGTATTGCCGTACTGACATTGTCAATTCGGCCATCTTTGCGTAGCACAATCTTGTTTAAAGTTAACGGAAATAAAATGGAGGATATTAGAGCGTTTGAGACATTTCCGGAACTCTCCAAACTGTAAGCATATAAGGAGTAAGGTATATAAGGAGGCTGCTTCCTACTATCTGGCTGCGACTTAGTTATCGGTTTGCAGTCATAAAATAAAGTCATTTTAGGCGTAAATAAAAGTGTTGTAAAAGCGAATATTAAGTGCAAGATAAATAAGATAAGATAATCTGTATAAAGACAAAATGAAGATATACAAACTGTAAAACAACAATCAAATGGTGTTTATTTTATTTTGATGAAATTAAAAAGAATGAAAATATTTTAAAAATGTTAAAACGTAACAATATTAAATTTTAATTATACGCTTCCATTTCTACTGTTTGACTCTTAGTTAGTGACTTCTAGAAGTTACTTCGTTCCTTGCTTGTGAGTTAAAATAGTAAAATTTTTTTGATTAGGATTTACAGCGCACCAATTATGTGACTTGAAATCGTAATCGCAATTTTTTTTCAAAATGCGACTTCCTGCACCTGAACGATTTTTAGCAGATTAAGCGGTACGGACTTAATAATAATAAAATCTATGTGAGGTTTATAACCTGCCAATCGTGTTATAAGTGTCGTCATTTTAATTTTATGTTTCTTTTTATTAACTTTTTATGTGAAGGCCTATAATATATTATTAATAACCCTCCAAAGACAGAAAAACCACCATTTATTGAGAATTTATTGGTCGTGTTTGCAAAAAACAGGAAATTTTTTATATAATTTGTTAATATTTGTTTGACTTTAAAAGAACCACATAAATCAAACGCAGCTTTGTAAAAAATACAAAAGTTAGCATTAGTTTTTTTATAAGCTATGTAAAAGACAAAAAAATGTCATAAAATATTACAGATCAATATGTTAAAAAGCCTAAAAATATGGCAAACAATGTGTTGGTTATATAGAACAGCGTATATACGAGGGCAGTGCTTATTAATATTTGCAAGTATTTTTTACGTCAAAAAGCCATCACCGAAACTTAATAAAAGCTCAAGGAATACTGTTGGCACTTCCAACCGTAATGACGGTAATTATTAAGTTCACCTAAATGTAGTCTTTACGCTAAAAATAGTGAACGAAATGAATGGAATGGTATTGGACGGTCAAAACGTTAAAGTTCGTGAGGTGCCTTAGGCTGAAATGCCAAGAAATAACTCATAACCGACCATCAGCGCAATGTGTGACCACTTCCCTAACGAGTTTTTACTACCAAAATAATTTGATAATTTTTTTTATACGGGTTATCAACTTTTTGGTTTTACAACTAAAGTTAAACACACATGAAATTTGCTATAAAACTTTTATTTCGTTGTAGTGCTAGGACCATGCCATTATGAATGAAATACAATGTCATAAATATAATGTCATAATATAACTCTGGGTTGGTTGCCGCAGACGATCCTTTATATGACATTTCGGTCGGTACCTCAGTGATTGCTTAACAAATTTTGGTTTTAAAATGCTCAAACGTTAGAGTATTATACGCGTAGAAATGTGTCGTTAATGTTGCCCCACAAAAACAACGGCGTCAAATCGCATGATCTTGGTAGCCAATTTATATCGCCGAATCGAGAAACTGACGACGTGAGAATTTATCATGCAATAAAGCATAAATCGGTTATATTGTGTGTTGCTCGTGGCACCATCTTTTTAAACCACATATCGTGTAGTTCAGAATCTTTAATTGCAGGCTAAAACTTTGGTTATTATCCGGCTAGCACTCTAAATTGACATTAACGGTTTTTCCCAACATTTTCAAAAGTCCTTTTTTCCGCTTATAATGACTTTTTCATGATCACTTCTACGATTCCCATATGCGACAATTTTGCTCGTTGACTTAAAAGTGAAAAATGAATGGGCTTTATCGCTTAAGAAACAGTGTCAAATCACACGAATTTGGTAGGCAGCTATGCCGGCAAACGGAGAAATTGGCGACCTGGAAATATCTTAAGCAATAAAGTCCAAATCGGTCGTATAGAAACCACATATCCTCTTGTTCATAATCTTCAGTTGCAGGCTAAATAGAAGTTGGCTATCATATGGCCATAGCACGGTCATTGTCAGTAACGGTTCTTCCAGCTTCGTTTTCAAGAAAATGAAGCCCAATAACATCTCCCGTCCATAATGCGCCCAACAGGCAGTCGTTATTTCCAATTACAAAGACTTTTTCCACAATCACTTCTAGGTTTTTCAAGCCTCATAAGCGACAATTTTGTTTATTGACGTAAACATGTTGTTTGAAAGTTTTAACTATTTTTACGCGTTTGGTTGTTAACCAATGTGCAACTGGGTTTGAGTATTACTGCTATTGAAAACTTCTATTTTTACGCGTTCTTTGGTTTTTAACCGATGTGTAACTTGGTTTGAGTATTAATACTATTGAAAACTTCTCTAATGGAATTGCCATTCGGAGCCGGCGTTAAAGTGTAGGTTTCTTTCATTGAGTCGAGGAATAGAATCGGCAGAAGTCCCCATATTTCTTCATGAACTGTTATGGGAATTAATATGTAACCGATCCATATTTGTAAATGGCAAACCTTACACCAAATTAAAGATATTCTAGATGTCAGATATTTAACAGCTGACAGCCTGGCAAGATCGCCAGTCTTGAAACCATTAAATGGAAGACCCGTCGGCACACTAGGGACAAAAGAATTTGTGAACCTAACTTAGCAAATGCTTACTTGATTCCACCGACCAACATGATAATAACGATAAGTTTTTTGGATTTAATTACGAATAAGGAGTTGGTGTAGTAATAAGAGCTCAGACACACAACACAAACGGCCCAGGTTTGAATCCCAGCAGAGGACATGACGAAAAAAAATGTATTTGCGGTTTCGAGTGTTTAATAAAAAGCCTAAACCAGGCAGGTCAAAAAGTCAAAAATGACAAACATCGGAGAAACCGCGTCATACTAGAAAAAACTGCAATGCTAAGGAAGGATCAACACCACCTTCACTTAGCAGCGGTGACCACTCCAGGGCCGTTGTGGGACCGAAACTGGAGGCGGCAGGTGTTTGTATTTATACCCACGTGTCACTAAGCCTGACCAGAGGTATTCAGGATTGTTGGGTAGGTCCCCTTGTGGGAGTTTCGTGGTGGTTGTGGCTTAGACCTAAAACGCAGGCAGAGCGCGAGCTCGGTGTGGTGTTGCATCTCCTCAACCGGGTGCTGTAACCCATATCACGGCAGCAGTTTACATTTTCTCCAACTCCTCACCAAGGTGTGAAGGTTATGAGTGTCATAACAACACGCCTTCGAATTGGTACTCACTTGCGATATTCACTTGTGGGTATCATAGGTGGGGGCGTTAGTGAACGCATTTTATTCACTCGTGTCATTGGGGCACCGTGGGATATGCCGTACGGCGAAGACTCACGTACACCCAGATGACACACCTTCACTTAGCAAGGATCTTCACCACTAAACACAATCATATAGAGGCGACCTACAATAGATACATATTTTTTTCGTCCCTTTCAGTAATAAAGTTGATTTTTCAAGCCAAGCAGATGATGAATCCACTGTAGCCTCCTCAATATCGATTGTGTAGTGGTGGTGAATTTTCTAATATTTACTTTAGCATTGTTATTTTTCCCCAGTAGATAGCGCCTGATGTGTGTCATCATTGCCAGAAAAATGCTGCGAGGGGGGGCTTATTCTTTATTTTTTAGATGGTATGTCTGGAGAGAAAGTTGAAGCCTCTTTATTAAATACTCTAAACGAAGCTATAATTAAATTATTTCGCCATGTCCTCCGCTGGGGATCAAACCTGGCTCGCTTGTATTGTTATGTGTGCGCTCTAACCACTACACCACGCCAGCCCAATAACTTAATTTTAAAATCAACTTCATTACGGAAACTTAAACAAAGTAATGAATGCTTTGTGGAAAGACGATATGCTCACTAGAGGAGTGACGAAGAAAAGAAAAAAAACTAAGAACATCTGTACCTACTTTCTAGACACAACATAGCTTCTACGCTCATTTTTGATAGAAGACGCTAGGAACATATCGAGATTACTGGTAGTAACAACTGGGCTTTTCTTGCTAAGTGAGCATGCAGCTCGATGTAGTCTTTTGTCGTAATTGTAGTAACAGCGAAAGGAGGCAAACACGGTTTTTCTTCATTTCTGTGAATTTTCGTAAAGGCACCATGCTGCTGAGTATAGCGAACAAGGCACGTATATTGAATAAATATCAGGCTCTCCAAGGCTTTGGCGCCCGACATAAGAAGAGAACAAGCTGATTTTAGGCAACATTGCTGCTGCTTTTAATATCTCAATACCTTGAAAAAGGTCATAGTGCAATCAAACGAGTGGCGTACTGCGATACTTCTGTGTTTTATCGACTTTGAGAATGCGTTAGACACGGTCAAAAACAAAGCTATAAAGGAGTGCCTAAGAAAATAATTAACCACGTCAAGGTCTGATAGAATGGTGTCAGCTGTTGAATCAGAGTAGAGAATGCATTATGCAATTGTATAGAAGTTCAAACAGGCGTGAGACTACACTTTTATACAACGTAGTGTTAGACAATGTTATGAGATAAGCAATAACCACAAATAGGAGCATAACCTGCGGTCTTACTGGCAGTCTAGAAATCTTGAACTGTGCAAGCTGGAAATGCAATCAGACCTCCGGACCAACGAACAATATGTTCATTAGTACAGAGTAGCAGAGTCATTTCTAGAGTACGTAGCTACGTTTTAACAGCACAGGCGTTAAGCAGACGTTAAGAAAAGGATTGCAAAAGCTCAAGGATTTACCATAGCTTTCAGTCGCCTGGAAACAGTTTGGAAATCATCATACATTTTTAAGAAAACAAAACTTAATCAGTTTTAATTCTGTACTGCTTTATGTCTGTGAATCAGGAAGCGTTAAGGTTCGAGAGGTTTGTAGATGTCTTTATTAACCGGTCACTCCATAAGCTGCTGTGTATGTTTGGGCCCAACATCATGAGTAAGGCCGAACTAAATAAAATAAATGGAAATTTACCATCGCAAATGGCGTTGGATTGGCCATACACTTCTTAAAATGCAGAAAAACATAGAACAGCCCTTGGTTTGAATTCTAAAGGGAATCGTAGACGAGGAAGGCTATTTATCACCTGACAAAGTACAGAAGAAACTGAAGTTTGAAAATCTAGTCTAACCTGGCGCAATATTAAAGCTTTAGACTTCGAAAAGAATAGTGTTGAGTTGAGTTTAATATTTATAATTCTCATACCGACTGCAGGACGCTGCAACACATGGGATCTATTTCGCCCCTCTCTGCCTGTAGGTAGTTTGTTAAAACGATCTTTCTTCCTAATGAACTCCAGCGCATCTAAAACCATAATATTAGATAAGTCATCTAGTGAGACCCTATGTCTACTTAAACATTTCCATCTAAACCTATGAGGGAAAACACATTCACACAATATGTACTACGCTGTCTCTGATGCCTGTGATAGCAGTCTGCAAACATCGATATCTGTAACCGCCATCGTCTTCAGATGCGCTCTTAATATAGAGTGGCCTGCTTAAAATTCCGCTAGAAGTTTTAAGTTCGGCCTGTTATACTTGAGAATCACAGAGCGACGCCCAAATTGAGAACAGATCGCTGTCCTCGAGTGGTAAAGTCTCCGTTTCAGCAATTCTTTCCCAATTCTTGATTAATTGAGAATGGTAGGGGGTGGAACTGCACGGGAAGGATTCGGATCGATATAAGTTTCCTAACTTGAAGAAATGACTGAATTGTTAAAGACTTGAATCAGGTATTTGGAGGATATTGAATAATCTAATAAAGACATCTAAAAAGATACACCAACATTCAAATCTATCGGGTCCGCCATCCAACGTCTTTTCTTCAACTAGTGCTTATTTCGTGAATGGTAACACAGCTCATGTCTGATATGACAGATACGAGTAATTAGTTTTATTCCTCCGCTGTACGAATATGGTTGTGTATACGCTTCGCTAAGTGGGCCTGCGATCGACTCACAGAAGATGCCGATTTTGCCAAAAAAATCATCTTTTCAGAAGAAGCTCATTTAGGTCTTGGCGGGTATGTAAACAAGCGAAATTGGAAAGCCGATACACCCAAGACAAGTCACTGTTTGGTGCGGATTTTGGTCCAGAGGCATAATTAGGCCATTTTTCTTCGAAATTGGGCAAGAAGTGGCCGTTACACTCAATGGCGATCGTTATTGGGCCATGTTTAACGAATTTTTGTTCACGGAAATTGAAGAGGAGAATATTAGCCACATTTAGTTTTAACAAGACGGCGCGACGTGCCACACAGCCGAAATTCTACTCAATGTTTTGCGCCCTGTTTTTGAAGATCTCATTATCAGCCGCAGAGCTGATGTCGTTTGGCCACCTCGGAGCTGCGATTTGACACCGTTGCACTACTATTTGTGGGGTGCCGTCAAAGATAAGTGTTACGCCAACAAGCCAGAGACAATTGACGCTTTAAAGGACAATATTCATAAAGCCATTGGTGAAATACAGCTGCACACAATAAATAATGTGCTTGAAAATTGGACCGATCGTGTGGGCTACTGCATGGCCAACCGAGGCAGCCATTTGAATGAAATTATTTTCCATTATTAACCGGAAGGATTGTACTTTCAAATGAAAAAAGAAATTTGAGAAAATATTCAGTAGTTTTTTTTATAGCATTTTCAAAATAAAATGTATTTGGCAGACCCTTTAGTTTACTTTCACCGCCTGTTTTTAGATAATTACTTTTGGACAATACATATATCATTTTGTCGGGTTGAGACTGGTTTTTTCTGAATATTTCTACGATAACGGGCACACTTCCAATTAAACCACTTTTGTTTATGTTCAAACAGTAGTTTTAACGGTAGCTTCTATGATTCCATTTTTAATCGATAGTACCAAGTCATTAACCTAAATATCTGTATCAAGAGAAAGAGTACATATAGTTTGATTAAGTTTACCGAGATATGTGCTGACATTGTTCATATTCCAGTGTAATATTCGTGGGCATAAATTGGGCTTTACCGTATTTGTACTTGCAGTATGAAAGTTAATTTTAATATCTAATGGCATATGATCTGAATATGGTTTACAGTCAATTTTAAATTCTTCAAAAAAACTTTGGAAAACTGTGGGAGCAAATACAATAATCTACCACCGCAAAAGCTTAATTCGCCATTAATATCACCACAGATTCTACCATTTACAACTATGCCACCTAAGCTTTTAAAAATTGTATCTTTGAAGCATCTTATTTTATTGATATCTGGTAGATCTATTAACAGTTTAGAATCCACAATATCGAGTTTAAAGCAGGAAAATTATTATTTTTTTTTTTTTCTGGGAATACAATTTTTTTCAAAGTCACGTCATTATCAGACTGCTTTCGTTAGTAACCTCGTACATAAATATATTGCGCTGTAAAATAAAAACCCTTCAATCTTTGTGTGGCGTAGACCATAAATTATAATAAAAAAGCATTTGGGTAAATCAAATGAAAAAAACATATAAAATGTTTTTGTTTTTTGCTGCTGAAACTATGCAATTGCAAAATAATGTTGTGAATGATGTGGCTGCTGGCAGTTATTTGTTACTTTTGCTGCTGTAATTTACAGCTTAATATGGATTTGATACACCGGTTTGTGTATGCTTATTGAAGTTTTTTTTTCCCGATAAAATGGAGAGAGGGAAAAGTAGGAGAAAAGCAGAGAGTTTTATATTTTTAATACTGCCAATTAAAAACATATTTTTGCTAAAAAAAAAAATAATAATAAAGAAATAAAAAGTGTTTTGCAAACATAAGTTTTTATATCATGTAGTCCTTATTATCAGGGGAACCAGATATATACTCATAAAAAAGTGTTTTATGCACATAAAATATGCAGACAAAATCTGAAAATAGGATCTGGAGATCTAAACAGTCTCTTTTTTTTATTGAAATGTTCTTAAATGTATATAAAGGGTAGGCAAATTTGAGGTAAGGAAGTAAATTGACGTAAGAACTTATTTTTTTGACAAATTCAGTTTTATTTTTATTAATATAAGAAAAAATACCTGAATTAAAAATGGAATATTATGTCGGGCAAATAACCACCTCTAGCGTTTCGGCAGACGTCCGCTGTTTTCACAAAATTTTGCACCACATTTTGCAACAAATCTTTACTTATCCGTCAATGCAGCGCCGAATTTCATCTTTCAGGGTGCCTGTTGTTTGTGGTTTGTTCACGTATACCTGTTCTTTCAAATGGTGCCAGAGAAAATAATCCAACGGTTTTAAATCACAAGAATGAGTCAGCCAATTGATATCACCTAATCAAGAAAATGCGCGACCGGGAAATTTCTTATGCAATAACTGCCAGTATAGCTTTGTGGCGTAGTCCTGCTAAGACCAAAGCCTATTATGGCCACAAAAAATCGGTTGTCATGGTTTGGTAGCGCAGAGACTTCACGGTGACGATGTTTCCTTGCGGTAAAATATAAATTAACTTCAAAAATTGTTGAAGAATTATAAGGACGTAAATTGTTTTTTAAGTAGAAACTTCAAGTTTTGTATTTTGTGAAAAATCTTTAAATAAAAGTTCTTAAAATAAGAAAACACATTTCACTATTTTAGATACGTTAAGGTGAAAATCATATGAAAATTTATTTGACAATATTGTTGCGTTTTAATCTTTTTAAAACATTAGAGTTCTTCTAAATAGCGTAGAATGAAATAAATAAAGCGAATTCATTGTTTTATACAGTCTTTATTTCAAAATTAACTTTATGCACAATGTTCAACTTATTCAACTTACGGCTAATATACAGATATATTCAACACGGTATGACTGTAAAATTATATCTGACTGACTCAGGAGAAGGAAGCGGCTTTTATAGTAAATAAACATTAGTTTCGAATGTTCTAGTATATTCCACAAGCTACTATTCAGTTGCCGTTAAGATATAAATTACATATTTAGCATATCACCCTTAGCAGAGTGATCGTAGCCTTGACACCAACCAATAGAATAACTTCCATAATGAAGTTAACAGCTTTAAATGCTGGTCTATCTTTTTAGGGGTTTTAATTTTCATAAAAATATATAAAAAGTATGTATTTCTAAAAATATATATTTGATATTTATTCCTGGTGGTCACAACTTAAATTATAGTTTAATTATTTTAAAATTGATTGGTAACGCTTTCAGAAATCTTCTTCTCCTCATCTTTATTAGCTAATGACGATAAGTAATTACTTACATGCGAAACATGTTTTCCTTTAAATATTATTTTCAATAATTATTACTAATGTAGAAAGCGTTTTAAAAAATTATGGAAAATTTTATCTACTTTTAGCTAGAGCTGCAAAACAATCGACAGTACTATCGATAGTATCGATAGTTTTGTTTTTGGCTGACCATCGATAGTTTTTTTCACTATCGATACTATCGTCAAATTCTAAGAGTAAATACGGAGGCCACTAAATGTAATCAAAGTCACATTTGCAAAAATTTGTTCGACGCAAGATGTTAGCCGTCTGTAATAATTTATAGTTATATATGGACACAGTTTAACATTTTCTTAAATTCGGTTTTTTAAACTCAAATAAAGTAAGAATTGTAACTAAAATACGTTCGTACATACGATTTTTTTGACCCAAATAAATTAATCCTCGTTTCGCCAGACCATATAATGTTGTTCTAATTATTACGGTGCAGGTGTTGCTTCCGTTGGCTGAGAAATGATACATTTCGAGGACTCTTACCATTAGTCTCGCTTCCATAGATTTTTTTTCTTATTGTGCGACTTGAAACAGGAGAGTAAGTTATTTTTTAAGGCTTTTTGACTTGAAGAGATTAATCTTTGAAGTACGAATTAAAAGTTGGCAATTGTTCTAGGCTTTCTTCCCATAGCCTTTGCAGTTTTCTTTCACTGGATCTAATTAATTACTTTAGTTTCGGTGCACTTCATGGTCTGAGCAATTTTCGCTATATATAATAGGGAGATCGATTATTCCACTTTTTTCAAAAACCGGTTTTCGAATAATTCGATGAGTAGGCATTTTTAAAAAACCGGTTTTCGGGTAATAATTATTTAAATAACCGGTTAACCGGTTCTTTTATGTAAATAAAATCGCTCTTAATTTTTGAAGCGCAGAGCTGAACTACGTCGTTTTAAAAATAAGCAGAAGCTGACGGAGAACTTAAAATTAAAGTGGCAATCAATAATAACAATAATTCTAACAAACGTCATAAAAACTATACCAAAATGCTGTGCGGAGGCCATAAAAAACAAAGTTTATTACACAAAGTACTGAAAGTTACTTAAGTTTCAAACAGCTATTCAAGGAGCTAATTTAGTATTTGTTGTGGTATTACTTGGTAGAGAATGGAATTACAGGTTTGTTATTATAGATATAATCTAATCTATGAGTAATATACGAGTCCTTAATTGCCTCGACAAGAAAAGTTGCTTAGGTTTCGAACTAAGCACTGTATGTAAATTCATGCATCACGTATTTAGTAGTGTGTGCTTCATTGTAGTATGTTAGGTAAGACATCCACCTTCCAATTAAGGAGTCTTCTATTCAATCCCAGGTCACGTCACCTGACAATTTTTAATAGCGATATCACCTCACAACATTACTAGCCACTGGTTATGTGTATATACGCTGTGAAAAACTTCACTAACTAATATATCTGTGGTTCGGAGTCGACGTTTGTGGGTCGCTTTCAATGTGTCTAGTTGATCATTCTCCATATATAAAAATCAATATTTATTTACAGGGGATGTGAAAAAGTTATTAATGCTCCATTGTGCATATCTTTTTCGATCTACTTCAGCTTTCACGTCCTTTGTGTGATGTTCAAGGTTATGATATACACAAAAATAATAACTGAATTTATACAAATAGTTAAACGATGAGCATATTTGCAATAAAAAATACACAAACGTATACAAATTGTACTTCTTTAGATTAACCGGTTATTTATGTCAAATCAACGGGTTTATTCGGTATTCGAAAAATGAAGATTTTCAAAAAACCGTATTCGACAAAATCAAAAAACCGGTAAAAAACAGCCGATCTCCAATATATATAAGGATTAATATTCCATCAAAAAACTTCAATACATAAAATTTTATTACATCCTGGAAAAAAATAAAGTGTCCCTATTTTTTGCTTCAACACTGTATATTTATTATTATTCTTTCCCTTTCACTTAAATTATAATATTGCTGCCACTTGCTGCCACTAGGTGTACTTAAAATAGTCCGATTGTTTGAAAAAAACTATCGATACCATACCGATAGTTTGAAAAAAAATATCGATACCATCGGATTCTTTTAAGTACACCTAGTGGCAGCAAGTGGGCTGACTATCGATAGTTTTACAGCTCTACTTTTAGGAGACAATACTGTACTAAGAAGTTTTATGCTTATTTTACGTTAACTTGTGAACATTGTCCATTTAGTAATGATATAAATAATTATATGAGTTTTCTTATAAAAAATAAAATAGAAAATGCCTAAATGTGGGATTTGAATTTAATTAATTTCGTAAACTTAGCAACAGAGAGGAATATAAAGTTTTTAAATAAGGCCTGTAACCAGTGTAGCCATAATATTTTTTTTTTTAGAAAAACTGAAAATTTAGAAAAAAGACTGACTTCAGGGTGAGTAAACATGATGTTAGGAAGTAAATCGGCTGTCAAATGTTGAAATGTTAAGAATTGAGCTATCAGCAGCCGACACATATTTAGTAAAAATTGTGAAATTTTAACTATGAAACGCTACACTCTTGAACAAAGAATTTTAATTGTGAACATTAACTATCAAAATGGTGAAAATTTGCTGTATCACTTCGTAAAATTCGAGCAGATTTTCCTCTGACTCCATCTGAGACAGCTGTGTAAATTCGGGGCTCACGGTACTGTTGGTGACAATAGATCAAAACAATACGCTCATAGTGGCCGTAGTGATGCAAACATAACCGCTGTACAGCAAAGTGTTAAGAAGGAGCCTGGAACATCAACTCGTCAACGTTCGCACCAATGGGGCTTGACCCTCGTTCAAGATTGGTTTAAAAACTGTGCATTTCTTGAATTTAAACGCTATTGCTTATCCCAAAACATTGAGTTTAAAATGATTTTTTTTATTCATTAACGCACCAGGACGTCCACTTTTTTAGATGATTTGTCAGATCATGTAAAAGTTATTTTCATGTCGCCTAACACAACATTTATTATACAACTTATGGATCCAATTTTAAAATGTATTAATTACGACGAACTTTCCGTCAACTTCTTGAAGCAACAGACAAAAAACTATCCATGAAAGACTTTTAGAAAAATTACAACATAATGATGAACATTGAAAACAAAAATTTATCTTAGAAAGAACTTAAAGTTTCCTGTATGAAAGGAAATTAGCGGAAAATTTGATTAGAATGCATTGCTAGAGAGATAGATACTGATAATGAAGTTGAAAATATTTGCAGAGAACTGATTGATTTAGCTAGAGAAGCTGAATTTCAAGGAAAGAAGGAAGATGACAGTAGTGAAATCTTGCTATCTCCTGGAGAGGAGCTTGGAAATGACTGTTTATTAGCCATTAATGTTCAGCGTGCATTAGAGGAAGATGTTGTAATGAATGATATTACTTTATAAGAAAAAAGTTAACAGCTGCCAATATTGCCAAAGCTTTGCAATTAATTTCACAGTCAATGGATTTATTTACTGATAATTATCCCGACGAATCATCTGTTGAGCATGCCATTAGTTGCTACAAGAAAATCTATGCGCAAAGGAAATCTTTAAAAATTGAACAAACCTTAGGCAGTTTTGTTAAGGAAACAGTGAGAGCCCACCTAACCAAATGGAAACAGCTGCTGTCAATTTAGATTTATCTTCTGCATAACATGTATAAAACTATTTTTTTCTTTCATATTTAGGTGAATAATAATGTTACGTTTTTACCTTTTTAAAAACGTGTTTTTATGAGTTCGTAGATTGTAGTTAAAATAAAATAAATTTTGTATTTATTCAACACAGTGCTTGTAGTCTTTTACAGGCAATAATAATTTTTATTCTTAATTACCCTGTCTGTTTACAACTTTGTAAACAACAACAAATACTCGACAGATCTTTCTTCCTAAAGACCTTCCAACTCGTTAGTAGTTATAACTTTGGTTCGATCACCACCTTTTCCACCAGAGGTTATCTACACTTAACTCTCTTTACTGAGTTAGCTCCAACTGAACTGATTTTTACTTCACTACTAGCTTCACGAGTTTATTACTCATAAACTCTCTTCACACCAATAACACTTTCGCTGAGTCAACTTTACTTAAAACTGTACTCGCTAAGTTTACGACATATAAACTGATTGCTGTTCGCATCGATGTGCTTTTTATTATATTTCGATATTTCAGGTAGATTCCATTTCTTTCTTTTTTTATTTTTAGTTCTTTTGTAGCCATGCGTATGCGAACATCTACCTCTTTCATCTCTTAGTATTTGTTGTTGCTTATTTATTGTCTGTTGCTTGTTTTCTTTGCTGCTTAATTATTGTTGCCGTGTTATTTTTATTTACTTTATCTCTGCTAATGGTTGTTGTTGTAGATTTGGTTATTTGTAAACAGCACGTATAGAGTTGTTCTTGCAGCTTTTGTTTATTTAGTTTAACGATGTAATAAACGCTGTGGTGCCCAACCTTATTTTCGTAACAATATGTTAGTATGTCTGTATATGAAAATGAATTCTATTAATTCTTGTTGTTTTTATGTAAATTTATTATTTTTTTATATTCTACTTTAGACACGTTTATCGAATGAAATTAAAACAATAAAAACTTATTCATATGACTTGTTTTTATCTAAACATATATATTTATATTTAAAATTTTGTAGTTTTTCGGCAACTAATTAAAAATCAGAGCATTTGTATAGAAAAAAAATAATTCGATTTGGGTCGCATTTCTTCCACCCCCATTAACGACGCAAATCGGGGCTTTGGTGTAATAGTATATATTGAAGTCACAAATAATTCCCACTTTATATTTTTTACTTCCTTATGTTACAAAATATTACCACTAGGGGTGCGAAATATTCGCACGTGTCACCTAGTCCTTTCATAATTGTAAGCGTAGTAATGCAAATATTAATAAAAATTCATTAAACGCATAACTACTCCGATTTGATTAAATGCATGAGAAAATACATGCAATTGCATATTTCTGGTTTCCCTGATTATTATTATAACCACCTTAATGACTATCGGCCTTTTTTATTTTTATTAAATAATATTTAAGCCGCTTAAAAAACTTTTGCCTATAAGCAGGAGCTGAATAAAAAAGAATTCTCTGTAAACTAAAAAGTCATAATTAAGGGGATGAAATGGGTAGTTCTTAAAAAAAAAATTGAAATTAAATTTCAATATCAAGTTAAAGTTTGAAAGGAAGAAACTTTTAAACATTTTTAGTGTTAAAATATTTTATTAAAATTAAAGCTCTTAATATGATTTTATTAAATGAAGTATAAAAATTTTTATTTTATTTCAAAAAATGCAGTATATATTAAGGCATATTTCTTAATTACTTTGAAAGTTTTTCTCTTTTTTTCCCCTCTTAGATTGATTTAAATCATATCATTTACCAACTCTTAACGTTATTTTTTTTATTAATTGAAAGTTTTTACCCTCCAGCTAAATGTCTTAAGCAAATGCTTTAAGGTGCCTCAAAACGAGTCAAGGTCATGTCAAAGTAATTGATTTTGCCACCATCTTTATCAACAGCATCACATTTAATAACAAAAAATGTTTTTTATTTAACATTACAAACTACTTTTTGTTTCAAAAACAAATTGCTTATGCTGGCGGTTATTTTGTTGAACGCATACTGTCTGTCATCCACAGGCATTTAAGAGGTAAAGAGATAAGGAAAACACTCGCTGTCAGTATTTCTTTTAGAAATCAACAATTTATCCCAGTCAAATAATTATATGTGCAAGCTTACAACTTTAATTATAATTAACAGAAGCAAGGGAAAAAATTCGTTGGTATTCTCTAATTAAAATCTAAAACTTAAATAAAAAATTAATTTTAAAAATTTCCTGTTAAAAAATAACAATTCTTTAAGTATCCATTTAAAATATTTATAAAGGGTGGTTAAACCACGTTAAGTTTTTACCAAAAAAACTCAATCATGGAGAAGTACATAACAGAAAATGGCAAAAGTAAGGTTTTGTGCACTTTTAAAGTATTGGTGTTCAAGCATGTATGAGTGAGTAAAGTTAAGAATTAAACGATACCCATACACAATATATTCAAAGCCAGCGCAACTTAAATAACTACAAGTAGGAGCTGCGTGAAGTGCCTGTCATACCCGCACTTATAAGGGTAAAGTGTTTATAAGCATGAGTATATTTATACTTGGGTATGTATATATATTTCTACTGCACAGTTACAACTGTATGTACAAGAGAGTGCGTATTGATGAGTGTTTAATGTTTCTGTTATAAGTTGGTATTGCTATTATTTGTAACAGTTTGGGTGTATGTGGATAAAGAGAGACTGAGAGTAACATATTGGTTTTCCTATATTTCTCACAAATAAATACCAGTAGATAACGATGGAATACAATAAATAACTTATTGTGCGATGCAAATAAAAATTCGGATGTATGATTTATAAAAATTGTACCAACATATCTTTTTTATTAATTCAGGTGAATTTAACTATTAAATACTTAACGATAACAATTCAGTCTTTTAAACTTAAGTATACTAGGTATTATGTAACGAAAACCATAATTAAAGAAAATAATTATAATTATAATTAAATTAAATTAAACATACGTGGACGGATTGATATTGATGCTATCTAAGTAGAAAAAAACATTTTTTTTTTCAAAAACCATTTCTCAACATAGTCTTCTTTTAACTCAATACACTTAGTAAGACGATTTTCCAACTCTTTTAAACCATCTGAAAAATACGATTTTGGGAACTCCTCAAAATACGCATTAGTTTCGGTAATCACTTCTTCATTTGAGATGAATCTTTTCCCTGCGAGCCATTTTTTCAAGTTTGAAAACAGGGTAACGTCACTAGGGGCTAAATCTGGACTATAAGGTGGATGTTCAACCAATTCGAATTGGATTTCTCCTAGTTTTAGCATCGTATCTAATGCTGTGTGAACCGTTACGTTGTCTTGAAGAAAGAGCATTTTTTTCTTGTTTAAATGTGGTCGTTTTTCCTTGATTGCATCAACCAATTGATCCAATAATGCACGATAATACTCTCCTGTAATTGTGGATCCCTTTTCAAGGTAACCGATGAGCAAAATACAGTGACCATAACCTTGCCAGCCGATTTCGCTGTCTTCGCCTTCTTCGGAGCACTTCCACCAGCTTCCACCCATTGCTTCGATTGATTTTTGGTTTCAGGTGTGTAGTGGTGGACCCACCTTTCATCAACAGTTATTGATCTACTCCAAAAATCAGGAGGATTATGCTTTATCATGTCCAAACACCGCTGTGAAGTGACCTGTCGAACTCAATTTTGTTCAACACTGAGCAAACGCGGCACCCATCTTACCGATAGCTTTTTCATATGCAAATGTTCATGCAAAATGTTGAACACGTTCTTATGATATGTTTACCATTTCAGAAATCTCAGGTATTTTGACCCGGCGATCATTCATAACGATATCGAGGATTTTCTTGATATTTTCTTCAGTAACCACCTCTTTTACCCTTCCTGTTGATGGTATTGTTGCAGTGCTTGTTCGTCCCCGTTTAAATTCAACAATCCAATATTTTACCATATAATCTGACGGAGCAGATTCGCTGTAATGTTTATCAAGCTTTTCTTTTGTCGCTTTCACCGTCTTGCCTTTTAAATAATAGTATTTAATCACTACACGAAATACACTTTTTTCCATTTACCAAGAAACACAAAAGTTGCTTACTTCAAACGACTACAACAAATAAACTAATCGATGAATTTGGCAAAAATTTTAACAGCTGACGTCTGACAGATCGTAATTTCTAAGAAAAAAAAAGTTTTTGTGTTTGTGCTGCCATCTAGCGCTAGGTAGCTTCAATGTCAATCCGCCCTCGTATGTATGCATCTATATATGTACGGTGTTTTGAATGTACGTTCACGAATAAAATTGCATTAAATTATTTTCCACTAGATCTGAGTTTTTTCGTTTATCTATTATTAGTGCCCGGGCAATTGAAAATATCCTTTCTGAAGGGGCGCTAGATGCTGGTATAGCGAATATTCTGCTGCTCAGTTTGTATAACATTGCAAATTAATTTTTCCTATCCTGCCACCATTTCAAAACATTAAAATTATTTGTTAGGGATGCACTAGTATTTGTATATTTACTTATTTCATTTTCAATTACAGATCGGTTAGAATTGGATCCTTCTATTGGCTGTACACAATTTTCAAATAATGTACATATTTTTGATGAGGTTGTTTCAATGTTTGAATTAAAAATAGTAAAGTCAGTTAAATAAGGAAGCAACAAAGTTTTGCACTTGGTTATTACATCTGTTTGTTCTTCTTACCTAAATTAAGTAAGCTGATTAGCAGGCGGAAATAAAAATATTGCTAATTTATGATAATTGTGATATTGCTGTCTACTAACGAAATTAAAGCGTCGTGTAATTTTTTTTTTAAATTCTGATATAAAAATAGGTTCATCCTTATTGTTAGTATTACATATGGCTTTTAAGTTACGTACTAGAGCTGCAAAACAATCGATAGTACTTTCGATAGTATCGATAGTTTTGTTTTTAGCTGACCATCAATAGTTTTTTTTTTTCACTATCGATACTATCGTCAAATTCTATGAGTATATACGGAGGCCACTAAATGTAGTCAAAGTCACAATTGCAAAAATTTGTTCGATGCAGTTTGTCAGCCGTATAGTTACATAGCGACATAGCTTAATAGTCTCGTAAATTTTCTATTTATTAAACTGAAATAAAGTATGAATTGTAACGAGTGTTGCCGTTTTGGCTATTTTTAACCAAAATTAGTTATTTTGTTCTTTTACGTGTAGATGTGTACTCGTGTTCCATTTTGGTTACTTTTTCAAAATAAAAAACAAATGATTTCTTTTAACATTTATTACCCAGGTTCTTATTGAGCGTGTCACTTTAAAAACGGGATTTTTGGCAAACTTTGACCTTTTGTTGTCAGTATGCTGCGACTTTTCCAATTTCTTATACTCTGTTCTAAAGTGATAGATACTACGATATAAACAAATGGTAGTCTTGCGGGCAAGACCTGGTCTATAAGGTAGCTGAATTATTTAGCAAATAGTTTTAACCGATCTTTGAATATATGACCGAGCGTTGTTCTATAGATATATTTTTCATCGCAAGTAATGCGATTGGATGCCGCTAAAATTAATTTTTTCAATCTTGAGTAGCTCTTTGAGTTTGAAAGTAATGCCTTCAATGCCTCCAAATATTTTTTCCTTTTTCATGTCAAAATCATTACTTCTGAACTGTATAAATAGTCTCCCGCACGTTGAGATCGGTGTTACATATTCAGGATAAGCTTTGGCAAGCAATCAAAACAATAAAACTTCGTTGTGTATACTATTTCGTTCAGTGGTTAAGTGAGAATAAATATCAGACATATATCACTTCAACGCTATTGTTTGGTGCGGGTATTTAGCGATTCATTAGAACATCTGTTAGTAAAGGCTATTAAGCGAAGTTTGTTAATACATAGTTAAAATGTTTAGTACAAATAGGAGAATATGTCTCATCAAATGTTGTACCAAATTTTTTTGACCAGTCTATATTCAGTCAATACTACGATAAATTCCATATATAAAATAATATTTAAATTTTTTTTGTATCAGAATTATTATGATTTAAGCTTTTGGTTATTTTTTGATAACTTTTTTATTGGAATTTGGTTATAAAAAATTCGAAATTGTGGCAACACTGATTGTAACTAAAATATGTTCGTACAATTTGCATTTAACCCAAACAAATTAATATTCATTTCGTCAGACCTTATCATGTTGTTCTACCTATTACGGTGCAGGTTTTCTTTCGTTTGTTTAAAAATGATCCATTTTGAGGACTCTTACCCATAAGTCTAGCTTCCATAAGTTTTTTTTTTTAAATTCATTTTTGAGGCCTTTTGATGACTTGAAGGCATTAATCTTTGGAGTACGAATTAAAAGTTTATCAAAACTGACAATTGTTCCACGCTTTCTTTCTATAGTGTGTGCAGTTTTCTTCACTGGACCTCATTAATTACTTTAGTTTTAGAGCACTTCATGGCCTGAACAGTTTTCACTACGAGTATATATAAGAATTACTCTTCCATCAAAAAACTTCAATACATCAAATTTTATGACATACCGCAAAAAATAAAGTGTCCCTATTATTTGTTTCGATACTGTGTATTTATTATTAATATTTTCCTTTAACTTAAATTCTAATGTTGTTGCCACAAGTAACACTTAAGGCTGAGTTAGTGAAAACGTATCGTGTACTTGGGGATCAGCTGTGAAATTCTCTAACCTAACCAAAGCACGTTGCTGCTTACTTTTTCATTGTATTTTTATGTTGCAAATGTCAACTTTGGCATTACTTTAACAATAAATGGGTGACTTACGTTGTACGTTGTTTTCACTAACTCAGCCCTTAAAAGCATTCGATAGTATCGATAGTATTGATAGTTTTTTCGCAAACTATCGAAACTTTCGAATGGGCCGACTATCGATAGCTTTACAGCTCTATTACGTACATGTCAATGAACTTAATGAGTTGTTGGATAGGAACTGCCTTCAAGTTATTTTGACGCATCCATGGAAGGTTTAAGGACTGCTATTAGTTGATCTAAATGATACTCTTTCATAACGTTATATATCTCAGTTCGATTCTTATCACTTAATATTTCTTGAATATCAGCAAAGCTAGATTTTATAGGCAGTATGGGTGTGAAACATTTTAATGATGTTATTAAGTCGCAATTTAAGCCAGATTTCTTAATAAATTAACATTAACAAGAAAAGTGTTAATTTTTTATAGTTCTTGGTATTAAAAAATATCAGAATAATATGGACATCTTTATGGTTCAGGTTGTTTTTATTGTACTGTATTATGCACTTTATTATCAGGTAGCAGACTTGTATTTTTCGGACTTTGGCAAAGGTTTTTTATGGCTGTGGGTAAAAAATGTTTGAATAGTAAGAACATATAGTATGTTATGTATTTTGTTTTTATGGTTGGAAAACCCGAACAAGACGGTTAAAAAAAATAATAATAAAAATCAAATCGATTATTTCGTCATTCAATACTTGGTTTTGAAACAGAAAAGATAAATTGGAAATAATTAATATAAATTAGAAAAATTTGAAATTTGTGGTTATACAAACCGTTTAATAACTAAATTAACTGAAAATTAACACAATGAGTACGAACCTATACATGTCTTGAATATAAACGCGAAGTTTTTGCTTTCTCTCTTTACTTACCCACCTCATCATAAGCTCAAATTTTTTTTGTCAATTTGATATCTTTGTATACTGACGACTACAGTCTTTGCTTGTATATTTGCTTCACCAATAATATTTTAAAAATACTTATGATTAGAAGAGTTATTTGGGAGCAAGAAAAAAATCTATAACATATTCAATGCAATACAGTAAACAACTGTTTATGTTTTCAAGAGTATAGTGTGTATGCAATAGCAAAACCATAAAATATCTGTTACACTCATTCCCTCATTTATATCCGTAGTAGCAGATATGTATGTATAAGTATAAATAAGTATATTTCTACAAAATAAAACCTTTTGAAATCGCTGTGATACAGTTAATAAAAGTGTTTTTATAAGCATGGGTATATTTATACTTTGGTATGTGTATATTTCTACTTGAGTATACTTAGAGTATATTTTTACAAAATAAAATCTTTTGAAATCGCTGTGATACAGTTAATAAAAGTGTTTTATATTTGACATTTTAGTAATTCTAATATGACTATAAACTTATGGTGACTATTTTCGAAAATGTTTTGAAGAAAAATGTTTAATTAAATTGAATTTAATATTGCTTGTTTTGTATAAAAAAATTAAAACTGATAACAACATTGATAAAAAAAATATCTAATAAATATTTGTAGGTTTAAACAACATTTGTTTTATTGTTTATTCTATTTGACTGCAAAGATATGGCAGAAGGGTATAAAAACATTACTGGTTTATGTAAAATAGTAAAATTTGGACTCCACCTTATTTTAATCTTTACAGTCGTGTATACAGTTTCTTCATTAGAAAGAAGTCCAACGGTGTCTAACCACATTGCAGTAGCGGCCAATTAACATCGCCACGACATAAGATAACACGGCTATTGAATTTCTCGCGCAAGAGCCATTATTTCGTTGGTTGTGTGGCAAGTGGCAACATCCTGTTGGAACCACAAAGCGTCCAGGTCCATATCCTCAATTTCTGACCACAAGGAGTCAGTTATCATCTCACGATAGCTAACACCATTCGTGTCAATTGTTTGACTGAGGTTGATGGCTTTTCTGTTACACTATCGTGAACAACAGCAATGTTTTCGACGGAACGATATGGGCGAGCATGTACATGTGCTGCCACATTTTCTGCAGATCCTGTTAGCTGAAATTTGCGCACGATTCTCGTAATTGTGGACACAATTAGTAGATTTTTTCTCCCCGTTACTCCTCTTGGGAGCATATGGCTTCCATAAAGCGTCCCGTCCAACACGGTTTACTGCTGTTGACTTTGTCTCCTCCCATGTTAGATTGTTGTGTTTTTTGGCCGAACACGATTTCTTGACCCTTGAGATTTCCACTCGAGTGAAATTCCAGACTTTTTCGGATCGTGTGACCACTCCTCCCCACTTTCTTTTCCTTATATGTTTCAGTATGGGTTCCTCATGGGTCATGCTCCACATTTCTAAGTTACTTACTGTGTTAGGCAAGAATATTCTGCATATGATTCTGAGGCACTTGTTAATGAATACCTGGAGTTACTGTGTGATGTTATTCGATACAAGCCAGGTTGCACTGCCATATAGCAATACTGATGTAACACATGAGTTGAATATTCTGAGCTTAGACCGTCTGCATATATGTGAGCTTCTCCGTACTGACTGCAGTCGTCCAAATGCCGCTGTCGCTTTATTGAGCCTGTTATCTACGTCTGTGTCTGCGCCACCATTTATAGTCATTGTACTTCCTAGATAGCAGATCTACATTCTCAACTGGTTGATCCTGTAGCATAAATTTTTCCGTGCTCGCATTGTTTATTCTCATGGCCTTGGTTTTCTTGATGTTTATCTCAAGTCCAGCACTTTGAACCAATATAATATGTACGAGGATGTAGATACTCTGAGAACTTGCTGCAATATCCACTTTTTGGCTAATTTGTATAGATAACAAAGCTTAAATAGTTGTTGTTCTCTACTTATACAAAATTCAATATTTAGCATAAATAGAAGGTGCCACGCCCACTTAATCAATTTGTTCAGTTACTGACTGATGATGTATATTGTTCACGATGTTGTTTAAACTAAATTTAGAAACCTTTACCATTACCGTTCTCAAACTTGTCAAATTTCATTTTCTTGAAACTATGAAATTATTCAGACTTAATTCTGAAACTTAGAAGTAATTGTTCTTAAGATATACTAAACATAATTTATATGGGAGGTAACACGTATTGTATTGACTATGAATCTATTTGGGCCGACTTTGCAAGCTCTTTCTGTTTCTACTTTGAAGACAAATAAATATTAACTTTGTATGGGCGTGACACCGCCCTATTGAAATTTTTGAAACTTATATAGCCTAAAGATCATTCCAGACATACAGAAAGATACTGTAAAAATTTTAAGAAAATCGGTTCAGCCGTTTAGCTGCCTATAAGGCACAAACAAACATACTCACATGCATTTTTATACAATATAGAGGATTATTATAACGCACGAAGATATACATTATTTTTTTTAACAATTGTTGGTTATCAATACTTTCAGCATTTAAATATAATATATATTTTAAAATTTTTTCAATTTTGTAGCCAAAAAAAAAAAATATATAAATAAGCCTAAGTTGGCTACCATATCAGAAGTAGTCGTGTAGCCGTGTAGTTATGTTGCTGCCAAAATAATCGTATTCATATAAACGTGTGTATTTTATTTTCTGTAGTTTGTAGTCGGTAGCCTGCCGTCGTCTATGTGTTTAAAGCACTAATGAAAAAGAAAAAATGCAAAATTTAATAATAAAAAAATCGATTTGCCCATCGTTATTATATAATTTTTTTCGAACTACTTTACACTGTCAATTTGTATTCAAATAAAGTAATTTCCGTTTTATGCGCTAAACATTTTTTATCAATAACCATGACAAACACCCACCAACAAACACACTTGAGGCACACAAACAATTTTGAAAATCAACCTCAATATTCCCGTTTATACAATGAACTGTCAAACCACTTCTGGTTAAAGAACGGTAGCTGGTGGAGGGTGAAGAGAGTTAAAGAAAGTGTTTGAAAAGAAAGTTTGTTTTGGAGCGCAATCTTCACACATGTGTGTAAATGAGGTTTTGTGGTAACGAGAAGAGGTCTACGAAAACTTGCCGCAAACAAAGTTTGAGCAAAAGAATAAATCAAATAAAAAAAAACCCAAAAGGAAATTTAAGTAAAAGTTTAACACAAAATTTAATGTGACATCTTTGTAGTAAAATGTCAGAGAATTTTTCAAAGTTTCCTATTGGCTTGGATTTTTTTTTTTTTTTTAATGTCTTTTTTATACCTCAAGTAATGATTGTTTTTGTATTAATTTCAAAAAATTTAATGACTTTTTCAATAAAATTGTTCTTCCTTATCGTAAATAAAAAAATAAATATTTTGGTTAAAAGTTATTAAGTTGTGTTGTCGACTTATTAAGTTGTTGTGAGTAATACGAAAATAAAAATCAATTTCATTTTTTTTTAACTCAATAACCTATTAAGATAAGAGCTGCAAAATTTTTAATAAAATAATCTCACATTTTATAAGGAAGCCAAAAAACAAAAAAGAAGTAAGAAAACTTAAGAGAAAAAAATTTTTGAAGAAAAATTTTTAAGTTACTTAGACACTTATTTAAATGCACATTTACTAAAACTGTTAATTTTTGTACAAATAGGAGGTCTTTTATTAAGCGCTTCCTATAGTTTAATTAAATAAAAAAGAAGCATCTTCTGGAAAACAAGCGGTCTATAGTCTTTTCAGCAGATATCGGTGGATATATCAACCAGCGAGATCCTATGTCTACCTAAACACATTCATTTAAACCTCTCAAGCACTCCACATTCACACAATATGCGTTCCGCTGTCGCTGATACCTGTGAGCACAGTCTACAATCAGCCACATCTGTGACAGTCATCCTCTTCAGATGCGCTCTTAGACCCGTCAGAAACGCCTGTTTCAAGTCCGGCTTGCAATACTTTAGAACCTCAGAGCCGACAACCAAATAGCGGACTGATCGGCGCCCTAGAGTGATCAAAACACCTTTCAGCATTCCAGTGTTCTAAGCATCTGAAAAATTCCCAATTTTTGATTAGATTGATTAGGTGGTGCTGCACAGTAGGGTGTCTGACCGACATAGAATGTCATGGAACCTTTTCTAGCCAATACATCGGCTGTTTCATTACTATCTATTCCATAGTGGACAGGTACCTAAAACAACTGAAACTTATTTCCAAGCGAAAGCCTTTGCAACTTATCGTAGCAGTATTTTGCCACTCTAGATGTTATATAATTCGATCTCGGTGCCCTTAAGGCAGCTTGATCATCATAGAATATATTAAAGGTCTTAGCCTTGAGCCCACTTTCCAGGTTGATCTCCGCACGATCTAGAATTAACTAAGCGATTTTCCCAGTAGGACCGTTAAGTCTCGGTTGGGTTCCTAAACACCAGCACCGACAAAATCATTCACTTAGGGTTCATCGGTATAGTAGATTAAAATCACTCCGAACTATTATACCAACAGTCCCGCTTGGGGAATTCCACACTAAATCTCTGGCCAAAGCACAGATCCATAGGCATAACATTCAATACAAGAGATGTTTCTCCTACACCCTGTGTAAAATTGGCAGACTTCCCGATGTATTTTGGGATCCCTTGGCGAAAAACTTGATCGCCACCTCCATCACATAGATGCCAAGCGGTGTCAAACCAATCAAGGCCTCCAAGGCTGCTGTTTGACACGTTCTCATTGCCCCAGTTATGCCGAGGCAGGCGAGTCTCTGTACACTGCCTAAGTTAATCATGGTGGTAGCTTCTTCACCCTTTCTCCACCAAGCTGTTGGCGCATACGTGATAATAGTCCGAATAAAAGCGGTCTATATCCGTAGCGTCAGTCTCAGAGAAAGACCCCATGTCTTACCGTAGGAGGAGTGAATTGCCTAAAAAGCCCTTTTCGACTTGCTCTGGATGACACATATGTGCAAGTTTTGATTAGGACTCCTGTCCAGAATGACATCTAGATACTTAACCTCCTCCCATAAAAGCAATACAGTCACATTATAACTTACATTTTCTTGTAAGCCGTCTTCAGGAGATCACACAATGTACTCTCATATTTCCCACGGACCATTATAACGAGGTTATCAACATAACAATTCCACTGACACCCCTTAAGTCAACATGGTAAGTAAACCATCCACTACTACAGTATACAACATAGGATAGGATACAAGAAAGTGGCAGCTTCACCGAACATGGCACATTTGAGCACGCATAGTGGGTATTCACCAGAGTCTTGGTGATCAAGCAAAGACACCGCGCAGAAGCACTTCCCTAGATTAGATCGGAAACTAGCCAGTCTAACGAATCTGGCTATTGAACCGATGTCAAAGATCGATAGTTCTGATAAGCCATCGAAAAAGATTGAGCCCAGTGTGGGAGGTCTCCGTCGTGCAAGAGACGGGCACTGGCGGATAAAGTGCACCACGGTCTCCTCCCCCTCAAGCAATTCACCTCCACAACAAAGTTCGGTTTGGCAATAAAGCACGAGTTACATTCCGCCCAGGCACTTTCAGCGTCCAACATATACTTTCGCTTGATCGCAAGCTTAACGGAGTTAAGAGGCACACCCATCATTACGAGAACCCAAGTAAAGTGCCGTGATAATGCCACAAGAAGAACTGTCGTGATAATGCCACAAGGGAATAAAGACAGTCCACTCGCACAAAATTCCACTGCCCATCCTGTTGTCTAGTCTGAAACCGTCAGTATAGACATCCACTGAATCGCTGGGGATGAGAGATCAAGAGGCGTAATCTTCTCTTCTTGGAATCATGACGCGGAAACCCCTACACAGCTCAGGTCCGGCTAAGGCATAGTCGATATCATCCTGAATCAAGGGTTCCTCAGATAGAGTAGAAGAGCGTCCCGAGGGGTAATATGCCAGCGTAATAGGTCATTCAGTCTCGCCGCTACGAGTTTGGCCCGTTATCTGACAAGGATACACGAAGGCAGGAGCCATCCAAGCATTACAAAAAGAGCCCTTGTAGGGGTGGTGTATATTACATAAGTACTACGACAATTATCATCGAGCAGTCCATTGAATACAGCAGCAGCTTATACATACCTCCTGTTTGTTGCTGTTAAACATGAGACTAGCACAGGCTTAAACTAAAGATTTTTGACAGTAGCGTCAAACCTATATTTCTCTACGGTTGTACAACCTGGAGCTCTACCCAAAATTACCGAAAATTTGACAATCGTTCGATAATAAATGCTTGAAGGAAATTATGTGTATTCGTAACTTCTGGCCAAATAGAGTCATAAATGGCCAATTACCGCGAAACATTACATTGAACCAAGAGAAGATCTCAGCATATTAGCTTATTACTACTTTACTTGGAGCGAGTACGTTTTTTATTCGATGCCATTATGTATGGAATGTAACATAAGCAAATTCCCGTTCGTTGTGTGGCTCACAACCGAAATATCAAATTTGCATGATTTTTTCACATGAATCAGACTGAATTTGACCGCTGGTATAGGTTAGGTTAGTTTATAGAGCTGGTTTTTGGCTTGTTTTCATAAAAAGAACTCACTAGATAAAGTCTAACGGTATTAAACCGCTAGATCTTAGTGCTCAGTTCACCTCACTTCCACTTAAGATGGCCATGACCTTAAAACGCTCATACAAATTTTCCAATATGGCACGTAAGCCCATATTGGTGAAACCACATGTAAATTAATTTTGTGCGGTGCATCCAAGTCATTACACAAAATTCGCTAAGTTATAGATTGCAAAAATCCGAGTTCTTGTGAGCGGTACGAAATCGACTGCCTAAATTTCTGAAGATCCTGAAGATCTTGCATTACGTCGTGAACTCAATTAAAATTTTTGAATCGAAATTTCTCCACTACACTGCGAATAATCCTCTTAGAAGGACAATTATGACGACCTTAAAATGGACGAAGCGTGCAAAATATTGCACGGACAGGACACCTATTTCGATAAAACAATTTTATTCTGGTTGAACGTTATACCCGTCTATGGTGATGTAGTTTTAACAATATAGCTACTACGAATTGCGCCAATTAATTGGTCTTTTAAAGTCTTCGATTATGCAGACGATATCTACCGTTTGACTTATATTTTTCTCTGACCTTGAATTAAATCGTCGCAGCACATTATTAATGGAAGATTAATCTTGTCTGAAGATAAATATTTCGAAAACAAAAGCGTAACGTGTGTGATCCTTGTATTTCGAATAGGCAACAATTTTGCTACCGCATTCAGCATTATTTCACAAGCAGCGCGTCGAGCGAGCAAATTACTATTGCATACGCAAAGCTTGGAAATCATCATATCTGCCCAAGCCTGTTAAATTGAACATATTTGACACAAATGTAAAATCTAAGCCAAAATTGACCAAAGAGAAAACTGCGTATGTAGTAGTAATGTTCTCTAGTGTGCGTTGAAGAAAAAATCAACAAAGTAAACGACAACATAAATTAACAATTTTAATCGCTTTGCGTATAGGTCTGCTTTCATCAAAAGCTATCACATTACTGAATGAAATTGTTGTTGATTTGTTATTATCTGTTGAATATTTTAGTTTTCGTTTGGTTGTATACGTATACGTAGCCAATTAAACGAGTGCCCTTCTGTGCGACTATGGTCACATAACGCTCATATATTGCAACAATGTCATAACTCAAAAAAACAAAGTTTTTCAGGATAAGTGTTTTAAACTTCTTTCTCCGAATGTCCTATATGACTCATAAAGTCATATGGATTGGTACGAATATTTTTGAAATTGGGGGTACAGAGTCTTTATACATCGTTCTCTTAGTTAAAAAATATGTTTAATCGGCACAGGAAATTCACTTTTTTCTACTTTCCTTTAGATGATTATCTACTTTTAACTTTGTCGAAAACAAACGAGCAGATCTATGCTCGCTTAAAATTCTACAGTTAATAGGAGTAAAATTGTTGCGACTGTCTTCAACTGAAATTGTTTCAGATTTTTCTTTTACAAATTTGAAAAACTTGTTCATTTTTCTTTTAACATTAACTCTTTAACACCTTCTCTAGCCTTTCTTTTTGTTTACCAAAAAAAAAAAAGATTGTTACACTTTTTGCTTTGTTTTAACAATAATATATTATTCTACCACTTTATGCAAACTATTTTATGTTTTTACTTTTCTTTTTCCCATTCCTTTTTAAAATCATTTCAAGAGATGAAATATTAAAGGAAAGCCTGCCTGCCGGCAGTAAATAACAGCAAGAGAAACAACAACAGAAATTGCACATAATTAATCGTCGTTTAGACGTCATGTTTTATTATTTCATTTAAACTCTTGTTGCTTCTTTGTTTAGACTTTAAATTAATTTTTCGCTCTTTACTTCTGCTCAGACTTTTTTATTAATTTATAAAATTTTTTCTTTCTATCTCGCTTAGTCTTTTTTCATTCATACTTTTAACGTTTGTTTATATTTTTATAATATTACTAGTTGAAGTCCGGTGTGCTTCGCTAACCCCTCTTAATTATTATCTTAACTATTTTCTTAATTATCATTTTTACCATTTAATACTCTTGTATACCCTTCCCGACCAAGTCTAAGCATTAAAAATTGCCTATAGTTCTTTCCAGGAAGACACTTTACACATATCAAGATAGTTGGTTCTAATTCTTAGTTGTATACAGACACCCACATATGTATATCGGGTGTTTTCTAGAGGTTCATAACTTTGAGTTGGCAACACTGCATCATTTGACAACCGATTTAACAGCTGATAGTTGCTTTTTGTTTACTTTAGTTTGACATATCATTGTGGATTTGTCGAATGGGCTGTAGCACAAATTTTGTTTTACATAAAAAATTTTGTTGTTCATCGGCCAACAAACTTGGTTAAATGGGTACGTAAATTGGCAATGAGTGTGAAAATAAATTCGATATTGAAAAGCCAAGACACCAAGCTTACTTTTTTAACATGCACAAAATTTTTCGTTAACAGAGTACTGTTAAGAGATTAACAGTGATAACATACAAAATGTAAAATATCTCCAGAGGATAAGTGAACATCTCCGGTAAATATGAAGGTGCTCCCATGTGCCACATAGGGGTCAACAAGAGAGTCCATATAGTGGGATGTCTGAAAAAATCACCGGATTTGAGAAAATTGAATTTTAAAAAATCACCTTTTTACTTAGGAGGGTGAGTAGGAAGTGTACACATATACCACTATATACACATACTGGCCAAAGGGGTCCTGTATAGAGTCCATATATAGAAAATGGAATTATAAAAAATCGCCTTTTTGAAAAATCTGAAAATTCTTGTAAAGATGAGTGGGCATTTCTCTAAAATATGGAAGTGTACACATATACCATATACGCATGCTAAATGAGTCCTGAACAGAGCCCATATAGCGGAATGTCTGGAAAAATCACTGGATTCCAACAGCACAATTAATTTACTCGAAGAAATTTTTTATCAAAACGTAATTTCACCTAATTAATAGGCTACCAAGATCGTGCGTTGGATTATTTTCTTTGGGTTTATGTAAAGTCACTTATCTACGTCGATAACCCAGAGACAATTGAACACCTGGAAATCAACAGTTGAAGAGTTATTGGCAAAATACGGCCGTTAGTTAGTCACAAGGGTTAGCCAGACACTGGTCCAGCTCATTGGGTTCTAATACTGATCCCACTGTAATGCTCATAGAAGGTAGGGACCTACGTGTCCGCCCCCCCCCCCCCCGAAACTAACCAACCAGAGGTATGCGCAAAGGTAGAAAAGCTGCTAACATTTACAAGGAAACAGTCCTAATATTCGAAAGATTTGGATACTGACATAGGAATTGCTCGTCTTCCTCATCCTCTTCTTCATCATAGAACGGTAGACACAGTCTCCTGGCATGGGCGCCATCTGCCCACGCCCAGTGGTAACAGCCGCCAAGATTCGCAGCCTATGTTGTGACATCCCAGAGGTAGACTCCCAATAAGTCCGATCGTATAGGGATCAAAATTGTCTTTGATCAGAGCATCTGGGTTTATTCTCCCACCGTATCTGTGCCCTGCCCAACATATATCGGAGAGCCATAAGTCTGCAAGAGAAAAGAGATATCCCAACTAGACGGTCAACATCCTCGCTGCCAAGGAGACAGCTTCGGGTCCAATTACCGATGCTTACAGAGAATATTCTATCCAGAAATGGTTTGGTTTACAGTAATCCACCCCACCGAGAACCATATTCAAATATCGCATGGTGGCCGTATGCCCATAACCTTTGTCAGACTCATACACTTGCCATCCAGGAGCTCATCGCAAATATAATCACTATCTGCTGAGCCATCAGGTCCATCGAAAGCCAGTTCAACAATAAGTAAAAGTTTCCCTAATCACAACCAATGAACAGTCATACAAGAACCAACTTAATTGTCTCTGAGGTTACATTGTTAAAGGACCACTCTGTTTCGATCAACCTTTCCAAAGTCTTCAAGAGGAAAGAGGACCGGCTGATTGATCTGATGTCCTTTGGACCCGTTTAGAAGGTTTTGGTCTCCTTCGGAATAAATATCACCCTGCTTACGTTCCATGAATCGACAAAGTAAGACCATGCCTACCTTGTAAATAGCCATCAGCCAAGGATTAACCGTCTGCAAATCAGCAAGAATAAGGCCATCCGGGCTCGAGTATTTATATGGTGCAAAGTTAGTCAAAGTTTATATCAGTCCCCTTTCCGTGATGGGAACGTGTGACTTAGTACGAACGCATGAATTGCCCGCAGAACGCTCCCCCATTGGAAGACTGTCCGGTAAATACACTTCCAGTAAGTCTGCTTTTGGTCTAGCTTCCACATGGCTACTGAATGAAGCCAGGGACCGCCGGATAAGATGCCAAGATTTTTCGATATCGGGTCATCTTAATGTGTCCTTCCACACCACTGCAGAAGGATTTCCAACACGCAAGCCTTTCTGAGGATCTATACGCAGACCAGTCGCTCCTAAATAGTTGGCTACACTCCATGGTGTTTGCTTCCTACTCCTACAGACCTTGGTATGGATGCCTCCCCCATGGCCTGATCGAAAGCTTTCGTCAAAGTCTCAACAGAAGTTTCGATATCATGGCTATCATTTATGGATCTTATTCTGAGAGGCTTCAATGCCAGTCGGTCTGACCGTAATCTCGAAGTCAATGTACCAATGTCAATGTACGCGAACCATGCTATTAGAGATTACATTTATTAATTTAGACCAAAATCAAAAACTTATACTTTAACCCAATAAATCAATAATTACTTTGTATGGGAGGTGCCATGCCCACTTTTCAGATTCGACCCCCTTTGTAACAGATTATATTTGACTACGAAGCTATTTGAACCAAATTAGAGACGTACTGTTGAAATTTTGAAAACATAATTGCTTTGTATGGGCGTGGCACCGCCAGTTGGAATTTTTTTTTTTTTTTTTTTTTTGTGCATATAGCCTATAATTCCTTCCAATCATACTGTAATTGTAAAAATTTCAATGAAATAAGCCATTTAGATGTGTACAAACAAATACACATTCACTTTTATATATACTTACATATAGATAGAGCGTAGAATAGAGCAAAATGTTCTTTTTTACTCCTTTGCAAAAACTACAAAACATAACAGTGTAGTTTTACAAACAGCCAAGTAAACAACAGTTGTTGTAGCAGTAGCAGTAGTAGTAGTAATAGTAGTAGTAGTAGTAATGATGGTTGTTCTTATTATTGTTAAGAAAGAAAATTATTAATAAGAAAATACGTTCAAAAGAGTAAAAGGAAAACCCATTTACATTTATTTAAAGAGAAAGACCGATGCTTAGAAGAAACGTCAGCAACATAATAATACTTATAACGATATTTTCAAAGATTTAATTAGTAAATGATATATAGCGACCCGTGTAAGCATAGCAAATATAATACAAATTCAAGTGTTAAACGCCTAAAAAATGTTCAGAAATGTAGTATAAAACAAACGTGAATGTACTGGGTGTGCCATTTAAAAGATTAAATTTTACAATGCAATAAAACAAAAACGGTTTGATATTTTGCCAAATTTACTGTGCAGTACAATTGTTCCGGTTAGAAATGAAATATTATTTCATTCCTATTGCCGCGGCGGCTGGCTTCGCAGTACCCCATTCGATCGGACCAATTTTTGAGAATTTTTTCGAGTGTATGGGGTCGTATCTCGGCAATGGCATCACGAATGTTGGCTTTGAAATGCTCAGTTGTCTCTGGTTTGTCGGCAATCTAATCGGCACACGGTTCCTTTGGGTGTCAGAGCTACCCCTTACGCAGATGATCTACAGATCTTATTCCGTAGATGGCCGCATGTCCACGATTCCTGTCAACGTAATAGTAATCTGCGTGGCCATTACATCAACCAGAAGCCAATTCAACAATACAAAAAAGCTTTCCGTAATTACCAATGTAACACCATGTCAAAGATTCCCTTATATGCGGACTTTTGCCGAAAATCCACATAGATCTCCTAGTATTAGGACCATAAACTTACCAATAGCCCTACGGCACATATACAGCGCAACACGCAACATTGCCGCCATAGTCGGGTGTACCGGAGTCCTGACAGCTGGGAGTCTAGGATGAGACTTCAATATTTCACGCTATCCAACGACTCACGGGTATCAGGAGCCCTGGGGACTTAGATCTCTGCCTGAAACGGTAAAGGCCCCTTGTAGGAGCAACGTAGTGGTTGTGGTTTAGACCCACATCGCAGAGAGAGCTATGGTGACTCGATGTTGAGTTACATGCTTAATCGGGTGCCATGACCCATAGATCGATAGGAGTTTAGATAGTCTCCGACAGCTCACCAAGGTGTAGGTCTTTTCCAAATAACATGGCTTCGGATTGGTACTCACTTGTGATTTTAATCATAGGTGGAGCCGTTGGTGGATGCATTGTATTCACTCGTTCTTTGACAATGTGAGGTAAAGTCCTAGGGCAGGTACTTACGTAAAGCATCTGACTTTATCCAACAACTACAGCTTCACCCCGTGAAGGCGCAATAGAAGGAAAGATGTAATATTTTATTATATCTTTGCGTGAACAATACCAATTCCGCCTTTTCCTATTTCATACTCAGGTCGCTGTCAACGCTTCAGCGACTAAGAAGGCCAAAGAATTTCTGAAGGCGTTGGGATATTTACCACACATAGCTCCAATACAGTTATCCACATACGATAAAGACCTGAACAGCAAAATTCAACAAAAGCGCTATTAACACCCCCCTCCTCGGTGAAGTGACCCTATCTTTCAAGAGTCTGCATATGAATCTTATCACGGACTGATGTACGTTCAATTCTTAAGAAATCCTACAAAAAAAAGTTTCTCAGCATAGGGCATTTGCTTAATATGGTTGTTAAGTAACTCATATGAGACTTTTGCCGTGTAAACTTTGATTTCAATTTGAAAAAAAATTAGTTTTGAAGTTTCTATTTATTTTATCAATTCAAACACATTCTGCCTTAGCTTATGCCATATGTTTCACATCATTTTTATAATGTAAAGCTTTGTTGAGCAAATAAAAATAAAAGAATATTACAACCAAGCAAAAAAAAAAAAACAAAAACAAAAAAGGTTATGTAAAATCAACAATTATTTTAAAAACAGCAGCAACAGTTGGCAGGGACATTGTTGCCCTTATAATCGTATGTATTTATACGCTCATATGACGTCTATTTATATTACATAAACAGTCTCTAAGGTAAAGGCATACGAGTACAAACGTGTTCACATTTATACTTATAAACTAAAGTGTAACAAGTTACTGTTAATAATAGGTGGGAATAGGTGGGAATGTCTTGAAGATACACCTTTTGTTTACTTAAATATGTATGAAAATAAACTTAAAGAATTCACAAGAAATTAAATTACATTTGGTAGAGACTATTTCAACTCAGTGAGGCATAAATGCCTGCTTAAGATTTATGGTGTTTGAATAGAGAAATTTATAAACGAGAAATAAAAAGAAAACAATTTTATTTTCGTTTTTATTTATGTTATAAACACATAGACTACGGCGGACTACACAACTGCACGACAACAATTGTCGTTAGCAGCATTTGTAGTCGTGTAGTAAGCACATAAATATGTTGGAAATGACATCTTAATAAGCAGCTAATTCAAAACAATGACGTTTTGATAAATAAAATTTAATATTCCAATCTCGCCAAGTTACTGACTGATGATGTGTATTGTTCACGATGTTGTTGAAACCTAATTTAGAAACTTACTATCACCGTTCTCAAGATATATATATTAATTCCCATAACTTTCCATGAAGGAATATGAGGACTTCTCTCAGTCAATGAACTGCACCCGACTCTATTTTTAAGCTCATTGAAAGAGACTTACAGTTCAACGCCGAGAAGTTTTCAATAGTAATTATACTCATAACCAGTTACTAGCTAATCTTATGAGGTGATACCGCTGTCGAAAAACTTTTCTTTTTTAAGATGGTCTGGCCTGGTATTGAACCGACGACCTTCTGGTTGGTAGGCGGGTATCTTACCTACCATACCACAACGGCACAATGGCATTTGTCAAATTCCGTCTTTTTAACTGATGATTTCTATTAAATATAAAGTCAATCAGACCAAATTCTGAAACTTTAGCATTAACCGTTCTTATGATATACTTATATCAATATTTGCGTTGTATGGGCGTGGCACCACCCAGTTGGAATTTTTGAATTTTATATAGTCTAAAGTTCATTCCAGGCATCCAGAGGGATACTGTAAATATTTCAAGAAAATCGATTCTGCCGTTTAGCTGATTAGCCAACGAACAAACATACATACAAACACACATTCATCGCAAGAAGAAATACTTTAATTTTTCAACACTTTTTATTATTAATACATTTTATCATCTTAATTATATATAAATGGTCCGCCATCTAATGGTTTTTTTTTCAACTAGTGCTTATTTCTTGAACGGTAACACTTAGCACATGTCTGATTTGACAGATAATTAATTTTATCCTTCCGCTGAACGAATATGGTTGTGTGTACGCTTGAACAACGCTGGGAAATATTGCGGCATTACTTTGAAAATCATGGTAATATTGCAGAATGTGTGCGATGTATTCAGATGAAGCTCATTTTGATCTTGGCGGGTATGAAACAAGCAAAATTGTGACATTTGGGGCATAGAAAACCCGCACGCATATTTGAAAACCCACGACGAGTCACTGTTTGGTGCGGATTTTGGTCCAGAGGCATAATTGGGCCATTTTTCTTAAAAAATGAGCAAGGAGTGGCCGTTACAGTCAATGGCATGTTGAACGTGTTTTTGTTCACAAAAATTGAAGAGAAGGATATAAGCAACATTTGGTTTGAACAGGACGGCGCTACGTGCCATACAGCCGAAGCTACACTCAAAGTTTTGCGCCCTGTTTTTACAGATCGCATTATCAGCCGTAGAGCTGATGTCGTTTGGCCACTTTGAATTTAAACGAAATCACTTGCGTTTATTAACTAGTTTCAGTAATGGAATTGATTTCCTTAGAATAAAAAAAGAACTAGATGACCCGTGCGAATATTTCGCACCCCTGGTGCTAATTTTTGTTATATAGAAAGTGAATATATAAAATGCCAATATTGGTGACTTCAATATATTTTATAAAAAAAGGGTAACGTTTTTAAATTATATTAATTCATATTTCGATTAATTGTTGCAACTTCGTCATAACTCAAAAATCATTATTTTTCGGAGGACGCATTTTTTTAGAGTTTTTAGACCATCCATAATACACAATGTTAATTGTGAGTCACACCTTAACGTTAAGTTTTTTGCCCAACTTAATTTGATATTTCTTTGTTTCAGTGTTTGATAAATTCAACCATGGAGTGGTACACAACTGAGCAGAGCGTTAATATCGTTGAAACCTTTTACGAAAATGGGCAACTATATAGAATTGGTTCAAGCAGCAATATACAGTGTTGCTTTTTATGTTTAACATAAAAGGATAATGTGATAATTGAGCATGGTTTTTGTTGTCAGTTCTTCTTTTCATTTTTGTCCTCACAAATTAAACTGGATCTGTAAACAAGTATACAAAAGTTAGTAAAAGGCTGGCAAAAATAACAGGGACGTAGTACTAATTTTTTTTTTTTTTTTTTAAACGCAAATGCCTCACCGTGAATTTTGAACTTGTACTCTAATCGAAAAGAAATGATGAAATATAATGGTTAAAAATCAGTTCTTGTAATTCGATTTTACTTTTGAAATCAAATTACACTGGTCTACAGCAAAAAATGTTTTTAAATAAAATTATATGGAATGTAATGATTTTGATTCGCTGAATTTAAATCCATTTTCAGCTTTTTTCCATCGGACTCAAATTTTGTTTTATCGGCGTGGTAAATTTTTCACCCCAAATATGGTAGTTATGTGAATATATTTCATCATAATTTGAAAACGACTTGGCCGATTTTAATGCAATAACACCCACCGTCAAGGAACAAAATTGACATATGAAATATGAACCAAAAAATATACAAAATCTTAAAAAAGTTTTTTCCCCCCGTTACTCCTCTTAGCTTCCTATGGCGTCCACAAAACATCTTTATCTAACACGGTTTACTGCTGTTGATTTTGTCTCCTTCCATGTTAGGTTGTTCTGTCTCAGTTTTTGGATAAGTCTGCGCTTCCAGGTGTTTTTGGTCGACCACGATTTCTTGAGCCTTGAGGATTCAACTCGAGTGACATTTTGGTGATACTCTCTTGGCTTTTTCGAATAGTGTGACCGATCCATCTCCACTTCCTCTATCTTATCTGTTTTAGTATGGGTTACTCATTAGTCATGCTCCACAGTTCTGTGTTACTTATAGTGTTAGGCCAGAATATTCTGCATATGATTCTGAGGACTTGTTAATGAATACCTGGAGTTTTTGTGTGATATTATTCGATACAAGCCAGGTTTCACAGCTATACAGCAGTACTGATTTAACGCATGAGTTGAATATTCTACGTCTGTTTCTGCGCCACCGTTTGTAGCAGAAGCTATCTACATAGTCGACTGGTTGACCGTGTAGCATGATGGGTTCCATACTCGTATTGTTTATTCTCATGGCCTTGGTTTCCTTGATGTTTATCTCAAGTCCAACACTACGAGCCAATCTTTCTAGATCCTCCAGTTTCGACTGCATATTAGAAATCTTATGCGAGAGTAGACAAATGTTATCTGCATAGCCCAAGTCTTCGAGTTGGCGTGAGACACTCCATGTAATGCCTCTGCTCTTCGAACAGACTTCGCTCATTACGTTATCCTGTACGATGGTGAATAGCTGAGATGATTGTGAGCATCCTTGTTTAACTCCGCCATTGGTGTGGAATGCTTGGCTGATATTCCCATTGTGAAGAACTGAAAGTTCTGCATTCTCATACATTGCTCAGATTATTCGAATTATTTTATGGGATACTCCCTTTTTTCTTAGTGCTTTCTATATATTCGTTCGCCTGATGGTATCAAACGCTTTCTTGAAATCGACGAACGGTAGATACAGGGTGGTATGCCATCCTATGGGCTGTTCAGTAATTATTCGTAAAGTGTTGGTCTGATCTAACGTAGCTTCTATTCGGTCTGAAGCCAGCTTAATCGTCTCGCAGTATGTTTTCTATTCTGCTCTGAAGCCTCTCCTCTATTATGACTGCAAGTATCTTATATATGATGTTAAGCAGAGTAAGTCCTTTCCAATTATTACAGTCTTTCAAGTCGTCACTTTTTGGTAACTTTACAATGATAGCCTTCTTCCACGTAGGAGGCAGGTTCTCCACTTCCCATACTGATGTGATGTGGGACAGTAGAAGCTTAGCTGTGGTTTGGATGTCAACCAGTGGAATTTCCGCTGGTAGTCCATCTTCTCCTTCCGCCTTATTATTTTTCAATTTACCAATCGCCTCTTTTATCTCATTCAGATTGGGAGGGTTGCATGGTATTCTTAAACTGTTTTCCTCATCTATGTTCTCAATCGTTTCGCTGTTCTCAGTAGTGTTCGTGACGTTACTAATTTCATTGAAATGTTCTCTCCATCTCTGTGTTTGTGCATCATTGTTCGTTATTAGTGTACCATTTCGATCAGCAACAGCTGGGTTCCTATTATACTTCTGATTAGTGAGATATTTAAACGTCTGGTGTAGTTTTCTCATATTATTCTGGCCAGCTGCTTCTTCTACTACCGTTGCCAGTCGATCTCTTCTTGCAGCTTTCTTTACTTGTTGTGCTAGCTGATGGTAATGCTGCCTCTAGTCATTGTTGCTATTCAGCTGCAGTTTCAGTTCCCTTTTCTGAGAAACCAGGTTCCAAGTGTAATCTGATATCCAAACTCTTCTTTTTGGTTGTACTACACCACGTGATTCCTCAGCGACTTGATATCTCTCCACGAATGATGTTGGTTTGTTGGTAGCCGTTCATGGATTGCCAAGGTTAATGCGTGCCTAGTTGTTTTGTAGGTAGATCCATCTTTGCCTCGTGTGCCTGCGAAGAAAAGAAAACGTTAATAAAAATATAAATTAACGCTTGTTCATTTGCATTAAGAGACAAACAAAAATTGAGTACTTTCCTGTTGAACCCCTTTGTGTATGCACTACATTTTGAGTTTTTATTAATATTTATGTTTCTGTTTCGTATGTTCCCCCGCTTTTAAGAATATTATGGTCCTCTTTTTTCTTTCAATACCGATTTTTTGTTTAATTTTATTTTATTTATCAATGAAACGTAACTTAATGCGGAGACATATACGAACCATAATTATATAATTATAATTAATTAATTAATTAATTAGATAATTAATTTTATATTGGAAAATATTATTTATTAAATTTACTGTAAGAGCAATAACTTTTTGTAAAACATGTATCGATAACATAAATTAAAGTCATTTCGAATTGAATATTACACTTTTTTCTAATTCAATTTAAAAAAATTTTACTTAAATTGTGTATCCTCGGTATTAAACCACAAATCAATTTATTTTCTTATATTTCAGTTTTCAATAACATTTCTTAGAATATAATCAAAATAATCTTAAGGAAAGGAGAATGAAGAAAAAGCAAAACCGATAATATATGGCTTAAGGTAAGTGAAAACAATTTCACAAACACAAAAAGTGTAACGTTACATTTAAAATATTAAAGAGGAACATAAATAGGATAACACATATACTATACATACATACACATATAAATAAAAATTTTGAGTCAGAAATACGGAAATAGAGAAAGCGTTAAAGAATGAAAAATAAAATTAAATCAACAATACGTTCTTCACTAAATAAATTAAATATGATATAAATCACAAGAGTTTAAATGTCAAACTACAAAGACACGTATGTATCGGATGGGCGATCTATCGGTTTAAATTTCAATCAGCGGTTATATCGAATCGGAAATTTATTTTCAAAACAAAGACAATTGGTCGGAAATTGCACGAAAATGTTGTACAAAATTTGGTCGCAGAGAAAGACCAACAGTGCCCGGTAATCACAAATTTATAGTTAATTGCGTGAAACTGGTGTCATTGTTGATGCGCCAAGGCGTGAGCATGTTCGTGCAGTGCGTACACCCGAAAATATCTAAGCTATGGCTGAGAGTGTGAGCGCGAGAATCCATCAACATCATTTAGTCATCGTTCTCCAGAAATGAACATTTCACGCACCAGTTTAGGTCGAATTTTACGAAAAGTTCTCGTTATAATGCCATACAAACTTTAATTGGTTCAAGAGTTGAAGCCGCATGACCATACGCTTCGCAAAATGGGCCAACGAGAAACTGCACAATGATGTCGATTTTGTCAAAAAAAATAAACTCATTTTCATCTAGGTAGGGACGTTAGTAAGCAGAGTTGCCGTATTTGGGGCTCAGAAAACGTAAACGCAAACGCAAACCAATGCACCCATTACGAGTGACTGTTTGGTGCGGCTTGTGGAGCGGAGGCATCATTGGCCCCTATTTCTTTGAAATGAGGACGGCGCAACAGTATCGCACATATAGCTGTGAACGATATTTGGTCTCAACAGGATGGGGCAACTTGCCACACATCTCATGCTACAATCGATTAATTGCGTCAAGCGTTTAATGGCCGTTTAATTAGCCAAAATGATGATGTCGGTTGTACACCAAGGAGCTGCGATTTGTTACCTATTGAGTATTTTTGTGGGGCGCCGTACAAGACAAGTGTTAAACCGATCAAACCAGAGACAAGTGAGTGTTTGAAGGCTAACATTCCTGATGTCACTACCGAGATATGACCCCATACACTCGAAAAAGTTTTTGGAAATTGGTCCGATCGAATGGGGTACTGTGAGGACAGCCACGGCAGCCATTTGAATGAAATAATATTGTACTTCACAACAAAAATATAAATTTGGCAAAATTTCAATCCGTTTTTGTCTTATTGCAATTTTCATTTTAAACTTTTAAGTGGCCCACCCGATACAAGCAGTAAACAAGTAAAAATTTTCTTTTAAACAAGTAAGTTTCTACGATACAAGACCTCTTTACTATATAAAAACAAGAACAGTGGAAAACTAGCTTAAGGGGAGAAAATAATATTAGAAACACAATAACAATAACAAAATCTTTAACAAAATACTTAGTATTACTTACATACATATTAATATACACCAATATACTCTCACATACTATTACTCATTTAGATTAAATGACAATCTCTGACAATTTTCACAAGCAAAACATGAGAAAGCCTTGTTTACTTGTATTAGTAAATTCCAGGAAATAACACAAAGCACAACAAATACGCTTTTTATTATTATCACACTTTAAATTATACATATAGTATATGTATCTTATTCTTACATCTACAATATCTTAACGCATCCAATGAAAAGAATAATGCCAGCCATTGTCATTTACATTTAATACAGACTTTTTTAGGTACAAAATATAAAAGTCTTATAAAATATTTAATACTATTTTCGAAGAGTTCGATGTATTGTGCAGCGCTCTATAGATATATGATTTTGCCTGTAATATATCTTCTAACTTCGTAGCTTCGTAGCAAGGTTGTTGGTTGGTGCCAACTGTGATAACTCTCTACCTAATAATCTATAGGCGGCCGGTGGCCTTTTCCTGGAGTGCATCAATACTGCACATGTACCATATATTTGCCCTGGTGACCTGATTAGGATAGGATAGGATGTGAGAGAAGTGTTCACCGTGCAAGAGACTAACACCGGCAGATTAAGGAGACCACGATCTCCTCCTCCTCAAGCAATCCACATCCACGACAAAAGTCATTTTCAGTTAAGCGCAGCCTCTGTGCGTGCTTGCCTTTACGCAATGGCCGATGAGGATGGACACAACGAAGGAGATGATCCGACGGTCCAGTTTAAACAGTTGATTGATACGTTTTATATCCAACCCAGGCAGGTGAGTCTGGCAATAAAGCAAGAGTCAGATTCCGCCCAGGCTCTTTCAGCGTCCAACACATACCTTTGCTTGATCGCAAATTTAACGGATGTAAGATGCACATCCACCTTTACGTGAAGATGAATGTATCCGTCCTAGCGAGTTCGTCAACAGTACACTTACCCGAGATGTCCCTGTGGCCAGAAACCCAGGTATGTGTACACAAAACTAGCTGACCAGTTTAGAGTTGAAGGTCACATGAAAGAAATCTGATTTTTGTCTGGCAGCGTAAAATTTGGCTTTACAGTAGTCGGCAAATACCAAGATTTAGCCGCATGAAAAAAATTCCAGTCTAGAACCCTTTGTATAGGCATCCACTAAATCGCTGGGGATGAGAGAGCCAGAGCTCCAAACTTCCCTACTAGGATCATGACGCGGAAACCCCTATACAGTGCAGGTCCAGATGAGGCATAGTCGATATTACCCAGTATCAAAGGTTCCTGAGATAAAATAGAAGTGTGTGCCGAGGGGATAATAAGCCAGCGTGATAGGACGATCAGTCTCACCGCTACAAGTTTTCCCATTGCCTCACAAGCAATGCCGAAGGGAGCCATCCAAGCATTACAAAAGGAGCCTTTGTAAAGGTGGTACGTAACGCATCTGTAATTTGAATTGCAGCAGAACTCCTGACCTTATCAAAGAGTCTGACATTGTGATCCTCATCGAGGGCAGTCCACCAAAAGACCACTCCATACAAAATATTCGGTTCAAAAACCGCTGAATAAATCCAGCGAACAACGCTTGGACTGAGACTACCAATTTCGCACCCACTGCTCTTGCAAGCTCTCTCTTCCAAACTGGCTCTCCAGCTTAACTTGCGCTCTAGGATAAGGCCCAGATATCTAACAGTAGGACTTGAGCTAAGCACGGTCCCATTCACACTGGGCAACGGAAAGTGATGTATGTTATCCTCCTAGTAAAAAGTATTGTATCGGTTTTACAAGTGTTCACACTAACTTCAAACTCCCTGCAGCACCCAGACACAATCCTCAGGGCAAAATTGAGCTTGTCCGACAGTGTCAGCGGGCAAATGTCAGATACTGCAATGGTTAAATCATCCGTGTAAGTTACAATCCTATCGCCAGAGGAGTTAAACCTACCTAGTAAGGAGCGTGTTAATCGCCAGGTTCCAAAAAAGCAGAGCTAAGACTCCCCCTATGTGGTGCCACGGCTGACCGTTGTCCACCGATGTACATCCACAAAAGAGTAGGTAACAAGCCGAGACCTAAGAAGAAGCTCAATTATCACGACCAAATCATTATCGACGCCGTGGTCCCGTAGAGCCCTAACTATTGAATACAGCAAGCATATACTTTCGCAGGTGTAGAGATCTCTCCAGCTGCGAGGTTATCAAGTGCTGTATCTACTGATCTGCTCCTTGTATACGCATGCTGAAGAGCAGACAGAAGTGAAGGGCTGACAAAGTTCTTAATATGAGGATCAATAAGTCTTTCCAGTGTCTTCAAGAGAAAACAGCTGAGACGAATGGGCCTAAATTCCTTAGGGTCAGTGTGTGAAGCCATTCCGGGCTTGGGAATGAACACCAAGACAAGCATTATAAATAGCCAATAGCCAGGGAAGGATAAGATCCTTCCCGTATTGGTGACCTCCTGATTGCTCCGTCACTGAATCCACACTACTTGAATGCTTTCGAATTAAATGAACTAAGAGCGTGTAAAGACTGGTCAAAAGCCCGGTTAATATAATTAAGCTGTTTCTAGATCTGATGCAGGACTCAAATCTCCTTCTGTTATAGCTGCCTAGCAAATGTTTCGATTGTCTCAAATCCGTTTGGCTAGAGAAGAGTACCCACTTCTCAATATCTTCACTTTCGCTAAATTCTGGCTCCATTAGTGGAATGGAAGCTCTTTTCCTGGCAAGTTCATCAGCTCTCTCATTTCTCGGCATTTTTGCTTAAGCTAGCATTCAACATAAACTCACATTATTGTCGCTGCTCAGGTTCAATTTATCCGGACAGTCACATACTGGTTTTAAGTCAATTTATAGGAGCTACAAGTGCTCGAATGGCAATCTAACTATCACATAGTATGGCTATGTCCTATCATTTGTATTTCCTGTGCAACTTGAATTGAACACATCTTTTAATTGCACGAATTACGGCTTGGAAAATGCTGCGAGTCAAATATTGTGTTATAGGACCGTAAACTCTTGCTCCTGGACACGACTCTTCACTACAAAATGTTCAATTCGCCAAAGGATATATAGTCTCTAAGCTGCTCCAATCACTTCTATTACTCAATCTTACCGTGGTGCAGTTCTGAAAGTCATAGAGTGTCACGATTCTGTCCACAAGACAGTCAGGGAGGGTGTTATTGTTTAACCGGTTTGCCTTGACCCCGGTACAGCCTGTTTAATCTATCTCCCTTAATTCGTACTACGGTCCATATGCCTCACTGCCATGTGCAGAGGACTTAGGTTCTTTTAAAACGTATAAAAAAATTCTATAAATTTTATAGGGTGTTTTTGAATTTTAATATAACACCAGAAATTGAACTTTATTCAAAATTTTTTTTACCAGAGATCAATACTTACTCGTAGCATTACCATTTGAAAATAACTGTGGGAAATTGGTCACCGCAGCTGGTTTTGATGAAGCTCATTCTAGACGTTAACATTTTTTCAAGCATTGCTGGCCGTATGTCACAACTAACATGAAAAATTGTGCCCTCCAAAGCTGGTTTGTCAGCATAAACTGGGATATAATTGACTGGTTTTACACGGTGTCACACGGCCTTGAACGCCAATTGACAGGTCCATTTCCCTAATTAACTTATCGCCAAATTTTGTTATGAACAAGTCAATGTTTGTGGTTGTCATATGGCACGTAGCGCTATGCTTTTGAAGCCTCATCTCACCCAGATCAATGTCATCCGTATTTTTGTGATGATAAAGCAATATTCCTTAACACCTTCAAGCCAACGGTTGCCTCTGATGCCATCGTTCGTCATGATCATGATTTTTGGAAGCTAAATTGATGATACGATAAACCTTCCACTTTCAAGGTCAAATCTACAAATTATCTTCTCCAGCAACTTAGCGGTTGTGTCGATCATACTGAGTGGACGATACCCAGATGCATTTTGTTTGCTATTGCCCTTGGGGATGAGTATCAGCTCGCATTTCTCTGGATAGCTGCTTTTAGCGCAATTTTTTGTATTCCATTAACTCCTGGCGCTTTTCACAGTATAAGATCCTTACGCTACCTTAAATTCCTGGCTGCTGATTTCCCTGATTCTAACATGGGCTTCTCTATTTTGCTTTAAATTATTTCGACTCTATGCAAGAACAGTCCTTCGACAATTGACTTAAGCTATTCCATGTCGTCATTACAACCAATGGCTGTTCATCTCTCTGTATCACCCTGTTTTGCTTTTTGCTCTTGTAAAGTTGTGCACTTGCATAAAAGCAAGTGGACTTACAATCCACTTTACGGCGGGTACGCCAGAAGAACAGAAGAACTTGCTTTTAGGCAAGTGGACTTACAAGCGGCTTGTACAAAAATAAGTATATATGATAACAGATAACTCAATAAGTCCGCGAATTTCCGACTTTCCGATACCATTTTATAGTACGAAGTCTTTTTCTCATCAAAATGGGGCTTAGTTTAAGCGATTACTTCATCATTGAAGTTAAATTTCTTTCCAGTAAGTATTCTCTTGAGATCTGAAAACAGGAAAAAGTCGCTGGGGGCTAAATCTAGAGAAAAGGGTGGGTGGTCAAACAATTCGAAGCCCAATTTATTTAATTTTTCCATCGTTTTCATTGATTTGTGGCACGATTTCTGAGCTCACGTGGCAACCACTTTGAACAGATCTTTCGCAGATACAAAGTTCGTGGTTTTTTTATGTTTTCTGGAATAATAGCCAAATGTGCACCTTTTTCAAATAATTTTTTTTTTTCAGTAACAAAAGTTACTTCACACAAAATGCTATAATTCACAAATCAATAGTCCGATTGCTGTCAAATATATACACGTATCGTTTGAAGATTAGTACTTAACAATAATCATATGGACAAAATTCTAGTAACGCCATCTATGTGTCATTCTACGGACTTATTGAGTGATTTGATGGGCGCGAACAATATTACTGGGTTTTCTATACAGCAAAGGAAATATTTTTAGCAAATTTGATTGGTATATTGTATTTGTATACGATTTTTTCGACAGATCTTTGCTTAATTAAACGCTGAATTGCTTTGTTTTGAAGTTTATATATTATTACTGAATAATCTGTGCTTCTACAGATTTTGTTTTTAGTATTTCAGCAAATTACTAAGCCATTGAAAGTGTCATTTTACACCAAAATCTTTAATAAACATGCCTCACAGACCTGCCAAGTCTTTGTATTAATAAAACACACACATCCGTCCATCCATCCAGTTATTATGATGAAGTAAAACGACAATAACTGCTTATTCTCCCATAATAATACCCTTAAAAAACTGTAAACAACAACAAAGCATGTCATTTAAAACAAATACACACACAAATCTCAGTATTGCTCATGCTTGAGAGAACAATAGTTAGGGGGAATTAGTACAGAAAGTATTTTAAACCCGAAATCTTTAACTAGACACAGCTGATAAGCACACAAGCACACAAATTCTAATCTATATATAAAAGAGGACAATAAAATGCGTTGTAATTGATGTTCTCTGAAATACGCCTACCGAATTTATTTTGTAAGCTCTTGAACGAAAGGTGAATTCAATATCAAGGTTTTTATGTATGTGGGGTTTTTGTAGGTGCATTGTTTCGCGAGTGCACATAGCGGCTTTTTGTGATACCACAAATGAAGCAAAACCCCTGTACCGGCTGCAAAGTCTTGATTAATTGGCCTTGGCGATCATCCAGAGGTCTCACATAGAAGCACATTCCCGGAAATCACTTCACCAACCCGACAGTTTAATCAATCCGGCTATCGAGAAAGGTCGAACCAAGTGTCATTAATCTACGTCTAGCTAGAGACAGACATTGTCAAATGAAATGGGCGGAACTCTTCTCTTACACAATCGATCTACAATATGCAATAATGCAATGGCCCTTGATGAGATGCTTCCACGATCCAATTTAAAAAGCTAATTGGTACGCCTGCCATCCAATCTAAGCCAGGTAAGGCTAGCAGTGAAGCAAAAATCACCTTTTGCTTAGAACCTATCAGCGTCCAATAAATACTTCTGCTTAACGGAGGACAGTGGTACACCAACCCTTACAAGTAGGTTACTGTCCGAAAGAAGTGTGTCTGCTTTAGCAACCTCATCAGCTACCCGGAATGTACTTGTTACCAGGGACCCAATTAGATGGACACCAAACTGCAGAGAAAGCACTACAGTCTTTAACGGGCCTAGAGCTGAAAGCTGCACCTGAGAGAGATCTAATAGCCGCTTGGCTATCAGAGAGAATGCATATATCGGCTGTGAGAGTATTGCCTCTCCGTATCAACTCCGCAGCATGGTAAATAGCCGTCACTTTGGCCTGAAACATGCTGCAATAGTCTGGACGTCGAAGAGACACCTTTAGATTGAGCCTTTCCGAAAAAATTTCGCAGCCCACCTTGTCCTCACATTTAGAGCTGTCAGCATAGATCTTTACCGCATCGCCGATGATGAACGAGCCAGAAGCCTAGTCATCTCTGCTAGGGATCACGGATCCGCATCCAGCACCGGTCCGGATGGAAAATAATCAATATTATACAAACATCGGAGTTCCTCGTACAAAATCGAAGAGTGTGCCGAGAGGATAATACGCCACCGTGACAAACTTTGCCTGTTGTCGCCAAAGCCAACCAAGCATGACAGAAAGCGCTCTCGTAGGGGTAATACGTAACGACCCTGTTATCTGAATTGCCGCAGACCTCCTGACCTTATCCAGGAGCCTGATGTTGCAATGTTTATTCAAGGCAGTCCACCAAAAAACTGCTCCGTAAAGAAGAGTAGGTTCAATAACCTTCGAATATATCCAGTGACTTATTCCTACAGCAATAGGTCGTACAAGCCGCTTTAAGAGCTCTCTCAGCCAATTTAGCCTTCCAGCTTAGCTTGTGGTCAAGAATAAAGCCCAGGTATTTTACTGTCTGACTCAGACTAAGCCCGATTCAAAACACAGGGATTGAAGAGATTGAAGATTCCTTTTGAAGAGCATTTATATCTGTCTTACAAGGGTTCAACCTGAGTCCGACCTGCAAACGCCAGGCAGATACAATGCCAAGGGAAAAATTGAGCTTGTCTGATAGTTTTTGCGGACCGATGGGAAACAATGTGATGGCAATATCATCCGCATAGACGACGATTCTATCACCAGAGACCAAGTGAGGAGCGTATTAACCGCAAGATTCCATGGGAGGATATAAAATAGAGGATATGAGACATTCGGAACTTTCCAAGCTGTAGACAGTTAGTTATCGTTTTGCTGTCATAAAATAAAGTCATATTTAAGCGGCAATAAAAGTGTTGTATAAGCGAATATTAAGTAAGCTGTTACCATAAACTGTATAAAAGTTATAGTATAGTAAATAAAAAGTTGTAAACAACAACGAAGTGGTGGTTATTTTATTTTAACGCAATTTAAACGAACTAAAACGTTTTAAAAGGTTTAAAACGTAACAATATATTGAAATCCTTATGATTATTCATATTTTCAAAACTATTCGTATGCAAAACTATGTCTATATCATATTTTACTCCTCTTTAATAAATATTTATACCATATAAATATATTAAAATTGGTTTAAAGTTAACTAATATTCTTAGTTCACAAGCGTTTAATATATCTTTAAGCCAATTCTTATAAAAAAAAAAGAATAGGAGATGGGGAACCAGCAATATGCTACTATGGCACCTGCAATTTGCAGTTTTTAACATGGCAAGAACTGCAATAGCGTTTCGAAAACGACTTTTCTACTTATTTGGGAATCTTGCAAAACTTATTTGGAAATCTGAAATGTTCCAATACATACAGTCCGATCCGTAAAATCGCGGATTCAGAACCATAAACCTGACACCCTTGAATGGCCACCTTATTTGCCCGGCCTAAATATTATAAAAAAGTATGGATATAGGTGGCTAGGAAACTGTACGAGTCGGGAAGACAATACAACACATGAGTGGAATTAATGGAAGGAGTCATACACCCTTGGTCCACCATTTCGTTGAAATATATTGAAAAATTTTACTATTCAATATCCCGTCGAATTTTCGAGTACATTTCGACAAGCAAAAATACCTTGGATAACCATTATATTTTTTTATGTGCTATCACCGCCTAACTTCAAAAATCATCAGAGTTTCAGATTCCATAGATAAGTTTTTTTTAGATTTTTTTTTTTTTTTTAATGTGGGATCTTTGAAGAGGCTTCTTCATACCTCTTATGATAACTATAAAATGACTTATTCGATTTCGTTAAGAGATATGTTACAAAATTTCAAACTAAACCAGCTTTATACTACATTTCCAATATCCGGTTTAGTGCTAAAATAAAACGACTGATTGAGGAGTGAGATAATGCTTATTGTCAGTGGAAATATTTAGAACTGATGAACTGAGTGCCATTTACAATTCTGCGCGTAGGATATTAAACTCGAAAAGACTTTGTTTTACAGTGTAAAGTTTTCTACTGCAATGTACAATAAATCTAAATGGAAGGAAATTCGCAAATCGGAATCTGTCGGAATCACGGAACTTGTAATTTGTATGTTGATGTTAATACCCTCAACGATCAGTTTGTTAATGTTAACGTTCCAACATCATCTGATAACATTTATGACGACCTTTGTTGTGTTCCGTTAGAGAATTCCTTTAGTTTTTGTTGCGTTAATCAGCTTGAAGTTTCGGAATGTTTATCTTCTGTTGAATTTAATGCAATCAGTTTTGATGATTTGGATCTTGGTTTGCGAGAGCTTAAACTCCGATATTATTGCCCTATTATACTCATTTATTTAATACTGTTTTGACAGTATTAGTAGACAGTAGTAGAACTACTACTTTCCCTAATGAATGGAAACAATCTAAAATTGTTCTTATTTCCAAAACTAACAACGAGTACGCACTGATTCATGGAAAGTCTTATTTCTAGGCAAACTAACGAGTACTTTGAAAGTTATAATTTCTTAACAGATAGGCAGTCAGGGTTTAGGAAGGGTAAGAGCTGTACTACAGCTCTAGTAAATGTGGTAGATGATCTTAGATTGAAATAAGATGAAAATTACATATCTCTTTTAGTTCTTTTGGATCACACTAAGGCGTTTGATACCGTTGATCATAAAATTTTAGTCAAGAAGCTACAGAAATTGTTTTACTTCTTCAGTTCTGCATGTAATCTATTCTATTCGTATCTTGTCCATCGATATCAACGAGTTCGTCTGGATAACATCATCTCAGACCCACTTAATGTTAATAAAGTTGTTAAACAGGGATCGATACTAGGGCCTCTTTTGTTCTGTATTTATATTAATAATTTAGCGGATGTTTTAAAAAAACTGTGATGCATATGTACGCTGATGACGTGCAGCTTTACACCTGTACCGTTTCGAGAATATAAACTTAGGTGTAGGCTCCCTCAATGAGCATTTTGCGAAAAATTTACAGTTGGGCTACAGCCAATGGACTTTGCATCAATCCTTCAAAGCCTAAACATATACTACTGTCGAAATTCAATAGGGAATTTGACGTACTTAAGCAGTTGCTCAAATTGAAACTGGGACAAGCATTAATTGCCTTTTTACATTATAAATAAAAGTAGACATCCTGTTTTTAATTTTTTAAATTTAATTTAATTTAAAGTTTTATTAATAAAAATGCTCTTATAAGAACAAAAACTAAAAAAAATCATTTAAAATATTTTAAAACAACAAAAACAAAATTATTAACTGGTTTCAACGTCAAAATAAAACTGGGACATTTTAAACTTATCATAGATTTTTTGCAAAAAAATTTTTTTCAGGTTACATTACGAATTTAGTATTTCGTAGGCAATCCTTTACTGGCTTTCACTGCTAAAAGACGACGAGGCATAGATTCCACTAGTTTACGGTAAATTATTGTATCAATTTTAGACCATTTCTATTTGCCATTTCCAACTGAGTTTTATTGGAAAAGCTATAAGATTTCAGTTTTTCTTCCAGATGAGCCCATAAGTGCTCGATCGGTTTTTAGTCGGGGGACTGGGCAGGCGTTTCTATGACATGAGACGTTATGGGCTTTGTGCTTTGGTTCATTATCTTGGTAGTATTTCTATTTATAATGCACAAATTTCCCAGTCCTGCAGCAGACATGCACCCCCACACCATTACTGAGCCACCGCCGTCTTTCACAATAGGCCTTAGATTGAGTTGAAGGAGTTCCGGGTTGGGTTTTCTCCACACATTGGACGGTCCATCAGAACGAAACAGGTTAAACTTAGACTCGTCTGCGAACAAAACTGTCTTCCAAAAAGAAAAATCCTTGTCCTTGTACTGGTTAGTAAAACTGATCCTTTTTGATTTGTTTTGCTTACTGATGAGAGGCTTTCGACGGGGCACTCTTCCGTGAAAATTATGTCTTCTTAACATGTTTCGAATTGTCTCTAGATTAAAGGCTTTTTGAAGATATTCTGACGCCAACTTTACCAATTTCGGTGCACTTATTCGCGGGTCTTTCTTAACGTGTTGCACAATCCATCGCTCATCTGATGCAGAAAATATCCTTTGCTTTCCTAGTTTTTTCTTGTTTTCGACGGATTTTGAATATCTATAGCGCTTAATAATATTGTGGACTGTGGAATGACTTCTGTCGACTAATTCTCCAATTTTTTTTACCGCTTTTCCTTCCTAAAAGAACTTTATTACCATTTTCCTTATGTCAACTGATGTTTAACCACGTTGTCTTCGCATTTTTAATTATTTTTAGTAAATTTTTGTAATTAACCAAAATATGCGAAACTATGATTAAAAAAAAAATTTAATTTCGCGTAAACAGCACGTGATTTTTAAATATGCTTAAAGCTCGGTTGCTACTGTCCCAGTTTTATTTTGACATAACATTTGCAACATTTTTGTTATTGACGCTTTTCAATAAAAAGTATCTTAGCGTTTTGTTTCTTAGCGTTTTTAATAAATCATAATTATGACTTAAATGTGGAGATAAAATTAAGTTAAAAGTTTAAATTTTTTCTAGGGTTTTAAAAAGAAAATCAAAATATCCTTAAATGTCCCAGTTTCAATTTGAGAAACTTAAAAAATGATATTAGATTGACTTAAAGCTTGTATAGTTTGGTATTTTTGAACATATAGCTTAACGAAATAGAACAAATCACTTCAAAGTTATCATGAGATGTGTGTGGCAGCCTCTTCAAAAATATCATATTTTAGAAAAAAAAAATCTAAAGAAAACTTATCCATATAAACTGAAATGCTGTTGATTTTAAAAGTTAGGCAACCATAGCGCTTCAAAAAATATATTGGTTATCCAAGGTCAGCAAATGTTTTTCTATTTGTTTCATAGCGTAATATAAGGTACTTTTTTCCCAGTGTAAAGATCTTCTCTTTCACTTTCTATTTTGAAATGTATAAAAACATGTAGAGAGAATACTTCTACAAACAGCTAAACTTTTTAAAAGCTACTTATCATTCTCTTGGTAAAGAAAATCATAATTAACAAGATCAGCACTCTCTTGCTTGCGCTCTCTGTTATTTAAAAATCTTTTATAATAGCGATTGTTTTCATCTTCACAACTTAAAAACCAAAATGATTTTTAATCCTTTTATTTTATTTACTGTTATTGTTTAACCCTCAAATGATCTTGCAGGTCTGATCATATGAAAAGTTATTTTATTTAAAAATATTTAATCAATTTAAAAGAAAAATGTTTATAATAGAGAATTAATGGGTTATTATGGTAATAATAATATCATATTTGTGCTGCTGTGGTATGGAAGGTAAGGCACTCGCCTACCAACCAGAAGGTCCTCGGTTCAATACCAGGCCAGACCATCTGAAAAAGGAAAATGTTTTTGCAACAACGGTATCACCTCATAACATTAGCTAGTAACTGGTTTTGAGTATTATTAATACTATTATTTTACTAAACTTCTGTAATGCATTTGCCGTTCGAAGCCGGAGTTACTGTAGATCCCTTTCAATGAGCCTAAAAATAGAATCCGGTGCAGCTCGTTGACTGAGAGAAGTCATGGAATGTTATGGGAATTAATATATATCATATTTAATAAATGTACGAGAACAAAATCGAGGTTTAACTATAAAAAAAAATTTTTGTCGTAAACGTCCATTACAATTCAGAATTTTAAAGTTAAACACCCAATATCTAAAGTTATTTAATTTTTTTTTTTAAGTCCTCCTCTTAAACCCTTAAACAGACTACCTGCTAAGAGATAAAAACGACGTTTATTTATGTGTATGTATATTATTTTTATTTCTTTAGTGTAATATGCCTTCTTTACTTCAATACACGCACAAAAACCCACCAAAATATGCAACAAATTTTTCTTTTTAAATTTAAATATACATATACAAATACACCCATTACGAAAGAGAAACCTTTTTTTAAATCTCGAAATTTTTAAGTAAACGTTTTAAGCCACCTTTTGACAAACAAGCAACGATAACAACAACAGCTGTTATAGAGTTAAAGCAAGCGAATAACATCTTAAAGCAGTTACAATGGCAACGACAACAACAAACAACTACGGCACGAAGAAAATATTGCACACATACACTCAAATAAAATAAAATCGCAAAAAAAAAATAACAGCACTAGAGTAGCACACATGCTGGCTCTCATACAGAGAAAGTAATATACTTATATGAGAGCAAAAGAAAATTAAGAATAAAACAGCATAATGGCAAATGATTGTTAACAAGACGACATAATAATACAAATAATACAAACAAAGTTATAACAGCAGCTATAGCAACAACAATAACTACTACCATTACACATACAATATGTTTTACGATGATAATAAAGCATACGAGTACCGTCAACCAGCCAACAACAACAGCAACAACAACAAAACAATAAAGCGAACAATCAAGCTCTTTATAAAAATGGCAGTACAGAATAAATGTGTGAGTGTGCGTATACATGGATGTGTCATATTAAAGAAACAGCACGTTTTATAACATAACAAACTTAATCTGCTTTCTCTCTCTCCGGTATAATAATGATAAGGCTTCGTTTACTTATTATTTATGTTCAGCGTAAAATTTTTTTCTCTGAAATATTTCTTAAAAAAATTACTGAAAAGTGAAAAACGTTCTAAAACTCAATATCAAATGATATATAATTTTGCTTGTTAAGCTGTATTTTAAAATGAATTTTCAAAAGAATTTATCAATGGAGTTGTAAAAGTAAATGTTTTTTTTTTTTTTGTTTTCTCTGTTAAAGGCACAAAATTTAATCCAAACAACAATATAATCAACAGTTATTTGATGAATTAAGAAACAGGCATTTTTTACCGTTTTTTTTTTGTGTATCAGGTAAAGGTAGGTGCCTTCGCACTTACAGTAACCATCATCGACTGCGTTCAGTGAGCTTTCCACTAAAATAATCTCTGCTACTCTTCTAGGGAGACTCAATCAGACTTCGAAAATGGCCAGAACGACATTATATTAGAGCTGCAAAACTATCGATAGCCGGCCCACTCGATAATTTCGATAATTTGCAAAAAAAATCTATAGATACTATAGGATTCTTTTGAGTACTACTTATGTCAATAACATTAGAATTTAAATGAAAGGGAAAGAATAATCATAAATATACAGTGTTGAAACAAATAATGAGGACACTTTATTTTTGTCCAATATGTCATAAAATTTGATGTATTGAAGATTTTGATGGAAGAGCAATTAATCGTTATATATAGCGAACATTGTTCAGACCGTGAAGTGCTCCAAGACCAAAGTAATTAATAAGATCCAGTTAAAGAAAACTGCAGAGACTATGAAAAGAAAGCGTAGAACAACTGTCAGTTTTGATAAACTTTTAATTCGTACTTCAAAAACTAATCCCGTAAAGTTCTCCTGTTTCAAGTCGCACAAGAAGAAAAAAAACTTATGGAAACTAGACTTATGGGTAAAAGTCCTCGAAATGTATCATTTCGCAGCAAGAGGGAGCAACAGCTTCCACGTTCGAACAACATGCTAGGGTTTGTCGAAATTAAGATTAATTTGTTTGGAACCAATACAAAATCATATGTACGAACATATTTTAGTTACAATTCATACTTTGAGTTTAATAAATAGAAATTTAACAAACTGTTAAACTGTGTCCCTATGTAACTATAAAAGTTGACAGACATCTAACAACCTGCGTCGAAAAAATGTCTACAAATGTGACTTTGACTATATTTAGTGGCCTCCGTAATTACTCTTAGAATTTAACGATAGTATCGATAGTGAAAAAATACTACCAATGGTCAGCCAAAAAGAAAACTATCGATACTATCGATAGTTCTATCGATTGTTTTGCAGCTCTACATTATGTTAGGGACGTTTTTCATTCACCCGTCTGGGTCTGCCATATTTCCCAGGATCATCCTATTGGCTCCTTTTCCCAAGTCTTTGCTGTAGTCTATCGTGATTAGAAGATCGGACGGTTATTATTCGGCCGGTTTTAAGCGGTTTTTTTGGTTCTGTCAAATACGGTTTTTTCAAAATCTTTATTTTTCGATTACCGAATAAGCCGGTTAGTTTAACACGAATAACCAGTTAATTTAAAAAAGTATAATTTGTATACGTTTCTAAAGGGTCCGCCAAACAATTTTATTTTATTTTTTGAAAATGCTGAATATTTTATCATATTTCTTTTTTTATTTGAAAGCACAATCCTTCCGGTTAATAATGGAAAGTAATTTTATTCAAATGGCTGCCTCGGCTGGCCATGCAGTAGCCTACACGATCGGTCCAATTTTTAAGCACATTATCGATTGTGTGCAGCCAATTTCACCAATGGCTTCACGAATATTGTCCTTTAAAGCGTCAATTGTCTCTAGTTTGTTGGCGTAACACTTATCTTTGACGGCAACCCAAAAACAATAGTCCAACGGTGTCAAATCGCAGCTCCGAGGTGGCCAAACGACATCTGCTCTGTAGCTGATAATGCGATCTTCAAAAACAATTCACAAAACATCGAGTGTAGCTTCGGCTGTGTGCACAAAAATTCATTCAACATGGCTTGATAACGATCGCCATTGACTGTAACGGCCACTCCTTGCTCATTTTCGAAGAAAAATGTCCCAATTATGCCTCTGGACCAAAATCCGCACCAAACAGTGACTCGTCTTGGGTGTATCGGCTTTTCAATGTATGCGTGGTGGTTTTCTGTGTCCCAAATGCGATAATTTTGCTTGTTTACATACCCGCCAAGATCAAAATGAGCTTCATCTGAAAAGATGATTTTTTTGGCAAAATCGGCATCTTCTGTAAGTCGATCGCAGGCCCACTTAGCGAAGCGTTGTCCAAGCGTATACACAACCATATTCGTTCAGCGGAAGGATAAAACTAATTATCTGTCAAATCAGACATGATCAAAGTGTTACCATTCACGAAATAAGCACTAGTTGAAAAAAAAAATTTAGATGGCGGACCCTTTATATATTTTATTTCAAATATGCTCACCGTTTAACTATTTGTATAAATTTAGTTATTATTTTATTTTTATATATGACAACCTTGAACTTCTCTCAGAAAGAACGTAAAAGCTAATCTAACTTGAGCAACAATAACATTTTCTCATCTTCTGTATGAAAATATTGATTTTTATATATGAAGAATCAACAAGACTCATTGAAAGCGATCCACAACCGACGGCTCCGAACGACAGATATATTAGTTAGTTAAGTTTTTCACAGCGTAAGTACACCTTAGCAGTCGCTTGTAATGTTGTGAGGTGATATTGCTGTTGAAAACTGCCAGATGGTGCGGCCTGGGTTTGAACCGACTTCTTGGTTGGAAGCTGGGTGTCTTACCTAACATACCACAGTGACACACACTATTCAATACGTGGTGTATGCATTTACATACAGTGCTGTTCGAAACCTAAGCAACTTTTCTTGTCGAAGTAAAATATTCTTGTTCAAAGCAAAATATTTAATTCTTGTTATCTTAGGCTTCTAAATTATAACTATAATAACAAACCTTTAATTCCATTCTCTACCAAGTAGTACAACAACAAAAACGAAATTAGCTCCTTGAGTAGCGGTTTGAAACTAAAGCAACTTTCAGTACTTTGTGTAATAAACTTTGTTTTTATGGCCTCCGCACACCGTTTTGGCGTAGTTTTTATGATATTTATTAGAATTATTGTTAGTATTGATTGCCACTATAATGGTAAGCTCTTCATCAGCTTCTGCTTATTTTTGAAATGACGTGGTCCAATTCTGCGCTTCAAGAATTAAAAACTTTTTTATTTAAATAAAAGAACCGGTTAACCGGTTATTTAAATAATTATTAACCGAAAACCGGTTTTTTGGAATTATTCGAAAACCGAATAATCGATCTCTCTGATCGAGATCTTTCTTTTTATTTCACAGTACGCATTCAACATACAGTTGCGAATACGAAAATAGCAGTACTAAGTATTTTTTACAAAAATTTAAATATTTTTAAACTTAAATATGGCATTGCAACTTTTTAATTTTAATTTTAAAATAATATTATGTTACATCTGAAATCATTATAAGATTCATGTATTCATCAATAAAACAAATATATTGTTACGAAAATAAAAATGCCTAAGAAGAGAATACACCACAACAGGGCTATGTAGTTGGATTTTTCTCTATTGGTTTGTGTCAAGGTTTTGAATGTGTTATTCTAGTAATGCCGTACTTATATGTGTCTTTGACAACATTGCCATACTAATTTGTGTATTTGGCGGCATTGCCAATTAGACCATATTTGGGTAACACAATCGTACATGTTTAAAATTAACGGACATAAAATAGAGGATGTGAGAGCGATATTTCCGGAACTTTCCAAACTTTAGGCAATTGGGTATATAAGGGGGCTGCTTTACCTACGTCCATATAGCTATTGTTTTGCAGTCCTAAATTAAGGTCGTGTTGTATAAACGAATATTAAGTGCAAGATAAATAAGTATGCTGTAAAAATAGAGGAAATACAACAACAACGTAATCTTTATTTTATTTTGACGCAATATAACTCAATATAACGCAATAGAACTCAAACGTTTTAAAAAGATTAAAACATAACAATATTACTAACAGAAAGCGAAATTTAAAGTTAAAGGTGAAAAAAGCAGTGGCTAGGAAACAATGTATTTCATTAAAGTTTGAGAGAAAAAGCAACCTAAACAAAAAAATTTATTAAAAAAATGAGTAGTCTTTAGTTGCTTTTCCCATATTTCTAATAACAGCTTCACAACGACAAGGCAGTGAGTCCACCAAGTGTTGACACCGTTCAGCTGATATTTCTAGCCAAGCACTTTGGACAACTACTCAAAGCTGCCCATTATTGGTTAGTTTCGCATCACACACGGCTTCCTTACCAAAGAATTTCTATAGAGTTGAGTTCAGGCGATTAAACTGACCACTCCATAACCTTTACTTTGTTAACGCCAAACCACTCCTTGGCCTTTGGCTCGTGTGTTTTGGGTCGTTGTCTTGCATAGCATAACATTTTCCAAGATGTCTATGTAAACATCTTGGTTGCTAATGCCATCAATTTTGTATATGAGGCCTACACCGTAGTATGAAAAACAGTTTCATATCATGATTTTTAAGCCACCGTGTTTAACTGTCTTCACAGTATGGCAGACGGTACCAGGTGGACGTCGAACATACTGTCGAGAATCAGTTCCACCATACAAAACAATTTTGAACTAATCATTCCATAAAATGTTTCGACAGTCAGCATATTTTTAACATCTGTCTCCATGTTTTTTGGCAAAGAGTGGTTTCTTTTTTGGACTGCCAGCCGATAGCTTTCCTTACAATAGCCTTCGTATAGCCATGTCACAAACGCTTACATTAAAATCTGTTGTTATCTACTTAGTCGATTTGAATGGGCTTCTTTGCAGAGCCTCAGGATTCTGCGATCGCCTTGGAGTGAAGTTTTTCTTGGCATTGGATATTATTTTCGCTGAGCACTTCAGTAAACTTTATATTTCGGTGTAAGATATTCCTTCCTTCCTCCATTTTAAAATTAGCTTTCGCTGATCGACTGTGCAATGCTTTGCGGGGCCCACTTAATAAAAGCAAGAAAAAAGTACGAAAATTTTCCTTTTAATTTTATAAAAAGTACAAATAATAAATATTTAACACACTTTTACTTAAATTTTTGAAAAATTTGCGACGCTTTTCAAGAAAACTAAAAACTTTTAGTCGCACTGATATTTCGCTAAAAGTTCCACTGGCTTTTGAAAACAAACGTTTTCTCAAGAGTTGCCTCGTCGTAGCATGTAATTGAATTTCTTGGATAATCTCTTAATCTCTTACGATTATTAATGTATAAGTTTTAATTTTAGGGCTCCCTGAAAAAAATTTATATGACTTAAAAAAAATAGTCTGAGGGTACTGCTAAGTCCTCACTGCCTTCCATTTATTCTAGGTAGCTAAGTAGGTAAGTTATGAGATCAATTGTAATTAGCAATAGAGTGCTGTTTTGAAATCAAGCCAGCCCACAGAAAAAAGAACCACCTAAAAGGATAACGAAAGGGAAAAGAGGATTATAGTCACTGAAGTCATTGAAGAAAGCTATATTGAAGTGTTGCAGTTATCTGCTCTCCAGACTCGAATATTCACAGAGAAGGCGAACGATTGTCTCCCACTCAGAGGGGCTTTTGTAGCTTCTGCAATAAAGGATGAATGGCAAGCCCATTTTCTCCGCGTGCGTTCCGAACAGGCAATGACCTGTGTACACCGCTATGAGTTCAGAAATAGAGTGGAGGCGGTTTTTAGTAGTTTTAGTTCACTTCCACTTGATACCAAAGCCACAGCGTCCTCGAGAGAGCACAAGAAGAGAGGGATCTCAATCTGTTGTGTGCCTTTTCACTACAAAGAACAACAGATTTATCTTTGACTATAGTCATAGTTCAGCAGATATCAGTGTAGGAGGTAATAGATTCCACATCCATCGAGGACCTCTTACCAAGTTCATCAGCCTTTTTATTACCAAAGATGTCCGTGTGTCCAAAAACCCAAATGGAGCTTCTTCTCTTCTTTGTATTGGAGAACTAAAGCCGAGTTGCCGCTAAGCGACAACAAGTCCCTGATAGCGGCCTGAATATCAGAGCAAATTTTGTATCCTACATTTCTGCATCCAATTGTTCTATCACTCAAGCATTCACCAGATTATCATGATCGAAATCACCAATTTTCTGGCTCAAACTGTCCCTTTCAGCATGAGCCTTCTTGTGCAGTTAAAGAATGTGTGTTCAGCATCGTCATTTTCTGTCCCATAGTAAATGCAATCAGTGTCGCCTACCTTCACCATACGGTACAGATAACTTCAAAAGTATCGGTAGTCTGAGGGGCTGGTCCATGGTTCATTTTCCTATAATGGGGATGATATTCGCTATCCATCTGCCGCTTGTTTCCGCGCAACATCTGTTCTGCCATCCTGTTAAGGTTTAGGATCTCAGTTCCATGGCACTAATGTCGAGCCATACGACCCGTACGTACGCTGTACTACTTCCAAGACTTTGTGCTCTTTGTGTTCAGCATATCTCCCCAAAACTGCTTGCCATGTATTCAGATAATGATCGCCATAATCAGCCCTTTCTTTGTATATACTTGTCGCTTTAGCTGTCTCTTTAATCTAATGTTGTATTTAATGCAAGTAAGTAAGATAACGCTGAAGCATTTCACCGCCTTACTGATATGATATGAAGACGTAGAAGTTCAGCCATGGTTGGTCAACCAGTAGAATTTTCGCTTTATTATTCTTCAATTTTCCAATCGCCTGTTGTATCGCACTTAGATTCGAAAGGTTGCACGGTATTCTTAAGTTATTTTCTGCTTAGCTGTTCCGATTCATATCACTTTCCGTGGTAGCGTTTATAACTTTGCTAAATTCATTCATTCAAATGTTCTCTCCTTCTCTGCGTCTGTGCATCATTGTTCGTTAAAAGTGGACTTTACGATCACAACTGCTTTATTCCTACTACACTTTCAATACGTAAGACAAGCAATTTAGTGTAATTTGCTCTCTGCTTCTTCTGCCGTTGTTGCTAGTCGTTTCAGGATATTTCTGATTTCGCCAGCTATTGGTATTAATGCTTCACAGTATTATTACTGTATAGCTGCAGCTTCACCAGAAATCTGTTTCCAAGCATCATCCGATACTTAAGATTTCTTGCGTGGTAGAACTACACGTAGTGTTTCTCCTGCAACATGATTATATGTTGCTGTGATATCTTTCCATTAGTGAAGTTGGTTTATTGTAGCCCTTAACGAATTGCTATGGTTAACGCGTGCTTCAATGTATTGTTTTGGAGTTACTGTAGGTAGAGCCATCTTTGTCTTGTGTGCCTGACGGTTCTTTGACATTTCATTTTCATACTAATAGCGTCATTCGATATATGCTCACGCATACTATATGTGGTCGATCTGATATCATGAATTGTAGCTCGGAAAGATGGAACCACCTATGAAATATCTGGCACAATTCTATTAATCGTTCTCAGTTGTTATTCTTAACTCCACAACCGCATGGTGGTGTTGTTGCTGTCTATCTTGGCTTTGAGTACGATGACATCACCTCTTCGAACATCGGCGTGCGTAGAATTCATATTTTCCGTTGTGACATATCACTGCCCTATGGTAATATGTCCTACTCCACACTTGAAGCGAGCCATTATCGCACGATTAGATATTGATTTCTATATTTAAATGGACAACACCACTGTTATTCCAACTCATTTCGCTTATTCCCAAGTCTTCAATCTTATAAGCTAACTTTTGATGTTCTGATTGTGCAAGCCTTGATACTTTACGAAGAGTTCGTACATTCCAATGTGTCATGCGCATCCGGTTCCGTGCTCCAACGATTGTTGTTGTATGATCCTGTCCATTGTTTCAGTTTCATTTAGCAATGTATTTCGAGCTAAATAGTTGATTAATCTACTGTAGAATGTCCTACAAGTGTGTGGCTCTTATTTGTCGTCACCACGAAACAGATTGTGTAGTAGTGAAGATCCTTGCTAAATGGTGGTCATCCTTACTTAGCGTTGCCATTTTTTCCCAATAGGTGGCCTTATACCTGATCGTTCGTGTGGTGCTGGCTCATTTTTGTATAAACAAGTTCTACTATTTTTATTTAAATACTTTAAAGCAAAAATAGTTTTTATTTATAACTAAGAGCTGAATTTAAAAATTTGTTGGCTGAACTCTTAAATATTTCCATAAAATTTCATTTTTATAAAAAATATCTTATTATTATTAATGTTATTATCCCTGACCAGGCACTATTGGTGGCACTACGACCCATGGAATCTATCTCCTTTCCACTCCATGGTTTGAGCAGATCTGAAGCCATAATGGTGGATCTTGCACCCAGTAAGACACTATGTCCTAAACACTAGGTGTAAGCCTATCAAGAACCCCACATTCACGCAATACCACCTCGATCAAAAAGTTCCTGGAATAAACCTCGTGTCTCGTTTCCATCTTTCTTTGATTTTTTTTTTTTTTTTTTTTTTTTTTGTTGTTAAGTTGGAACATTTGCTGTTAATATTCCTGCTAAATCTTAGCGTCATAGCTTGGCATTTGCAAAAGCTACGTAGCCAAGAGTACATCTTAAAAATAAATTAAAACTTGCAACAACGAACTTGTATTAAATTTTGCGTAAAATACGAATTTAATGGTGCGCGAACTTCGGAAATGTTGGAAAAGTGTTTCGGCAATGATTCTCAGACGAAAACGGTCGTTAACTTGTGGCACTAGAGATTCAAAAGTGGTCGTGAGTCAATCGATTATGACGAACGTAGTGGCAGACCATAGACACCGAAAACCGACGAAAACATTGATAAAGTAAAAGAAATGTTGGTCAATAACCGCAAATTAACTACCAGAGAGATAGCGGAGGACTTGAACATTGCTTATGGATCCGTCCAAGGCATTTCGGTTAATGATTTGGGTTTCCGTCGTGTAGCAACAAAGTTAGTGCGAGAAGACTTCAATTTCGTTCAAAAAAGACGTCTGGAGGTCGCAAAAGATATAATTTGCGAGGCTCTATCCGATCTCACATTTATTTAATCCAGACATCAGGCATGTGAATGGCGTTCACCATATGACCCAAGAACAAAAAACCACGTCGTTTTCAGTCAAAAAAAGGCAATGAGTATTATTTGTGCGTTATGAGACGTTTGTGTGAAGCAATTCGCCAAAGGATAGGGCAGAAAACTCGTGTATTTCGCACCATGATAACGCACCGTTGCACAGTGCAATCATTATTCGAAATTTTTTGATGCAAAATGCACCAAGTACCATCCAACAGCCACCGTATTCAACTGTGACTTCTTTCTATACGGGGAACGCGTTTCAGCAGCCGAGAGAAAATAATGGAAAAATCGCAAGAACCACTGATAGACATACCGAAAACCGAATATAAAAAATGCTTCGAGAATTGGATCAAGCGCTGGCATAAGTGTGTTTTAGTCGATGAGGATTACTTTGAAGAGGACACTATAGATTTAGATGAATAAACTTGTATTTTTAATTTTCTGAATAAATTCCGAGAACTTTTTGATCAAGGTTGTTTGCTGTCTCTGATGCCTGTAAGCACAATCTACAAACATCCACATCTGTAACAGCCATCCTTTTCAGGTGTGCCCTTTGTCCACAGTGATCCTCCGTAAGCAACTCCGTTAGGAGTTTTAAGTCTGGCCTGCATACTTAAGAACCTCATAGCGCCGACCGAATTGTGGAATGACCGCTGCCTTAGAGTGACGAATCGCCCTTTGTTCCAAACATCTGGAAATTTCCCAATCGCTGACTAGATTAAGGTTGGTACTGCACAGCATGGTTCTGAACCGATATAAGGTGTCATGGAATCCTTTCCGCCCAATGTTGTTTCATAATCATCTATCCCACAGTGTCCAGGTACTAAAAACAACTGGAACTCACTTCTAAGCGAAAGCTTCTACAACGTATCGTAGCAATATTTGACCAGTCTAGATGTCATTAGATTCGAGCCAAGTGCCATTAAGACAGTTTGGCTGTCGGAGAATATATTAGTGATCTTACCAGTAATCCCATTGACCAGGTTGATCTCAGCACATAATAGCAATAGCTTTGATCTCAGCCTGGATGACACTTAGAGATCTTCCCAGTGGAATCGGTAAATCTCGGACATGGACACCAGAACCCACACAGTCATTCATTTTGAAGCCAGCGGTATAACAGTTCATATCAAACTCGCTCCGAACTAAGGCCATTAGACCAAAAATCCCGGTCCGGAAATTCAACTCTGAGTCTCCTGCCAAAGCACAGATCCAAAGGCATAATATCCGAAATCGAAGATGGTTCTCCGGCCTCCTACGTAGAATGCACGAACGTCCCGACGCATTTCGGAACTCTTTGGCGAAAAATTTTGTGCTGAACATGCCGCCACCCTTATCGCATAGATGTGAAGCGGTTTTAAACCAATCAAGGCTTACAAGGCCGCTGTTGGACATGTTCTTACTGCCTCAGTTATACCAAGTTTATTCATGGTGGTAGTTTCCTCAGCTTTTCTCCACCAAGGTATCGCCGCATGAGTGGTAATAGGCCGAAAAATGGCGGTATATATCCATATCGTTTATTTCTGCGAAAAACCACATGTCTTGCCCTAAAGGCCCTTATCGCTTTTGTCTGGACGGCATCAATGTGCGACTTTTACTTTTACTTCCCTGTAAAAGTTGATAGGGGTACCCATAAAAGAAATACAGTAACACGGTAACTTGTATCTCTTTATAAAAAGTTCGACAACCGTTTTTGAGAGATTCACTGAGAGCCCTTCCTGAGTGCACCAATTCGACATCTCACCCAGTTCTGTTCTCATGTGATCACGTAACGTACACTCATATTTTCCACGGACCGTTATAACGAGGTCATCAGCATAACCAACTACACTAACAGCCCTATGAGCTAACATGGTGAGCAAGCCATCTAATACTGTCCATAGCAATGGAGTAAGTACTCCACACTGAAGTACCCACGCGATCACAGTGGACTCCTAAGTATGGAAATGATTCAAGCTGTAATTGATTTTACCACCTCCTAGAAATGGAGTCAAAACCTGTATTGTCGAAGGCGCCCTGAATATCTAAAAATTCTTAAATCAATATTAAATATATTTAGCTGAATAACATTTTCATTTTTCCAAAAATGACATAATAGTAGATTTAAAAAAATTCAAATTAGAAGTACAACTATTTTTTTCAATCAGCTGAATATGATAAAATCTTCGCTTAATTCGAGTTTACAACATTTTTAATATACAACTACCTACTTATTTTCGTTTAAGCAACAAAAATCTTCAGCTGAATTAAGTTTAGGTTATGTACGAAGGACTTTTGAATTTTCTTAGATTCCTATAAAAAGATTTTGTTTTGTTATCCTTCGTGGCCTCAGGGTTTGTTTTTACTTGCAATTGTGTAGCTGTATTTATCCTTTTCTTTTTCATCTCTTGTGGCTTTTACTTTCTCTCATTAAAAACTCAAACTCCTGTCGACATTTGTTTATACAAATTATTCCCAACATACAACAAGTGCAGCAATGGCAACAGTAACAGCAGCAACAGCAGCTACAATAATCCAACAATAATCATTTGATAAAACGAAGAGCTCATTACTGGCATCATGAATATTTAGCTGTTTGTCTGCTTATCATATACAGCATTTTATTATGATCAGAGGTGGCCAAAGTGGTACGAACTTTAAACGGCTTCCCATATGTATACACCCAAATGAAAGCAAAAATATTAAACAAAGAATATGAAATAAACAACAACTTCATTAAGTTGTGTGATAGATTTTAATGAAAGCACATGTTTATCGCTTTGCGTATTATGGTTGTTTATTTGTTTTGTTGTTTACTTTTTTAATTTTTTTTTTTTCGACGCACACTGCAAAAGTTTACTACTACAAATACAATTCTCTTTTTGGCTACCCCTGATTATGATGTTTAATGGTATATAAGTGAGTGGGTAGGTGTGGTGTGTATATGTGTGTGTATATAGTTAAAGTTGTTGAAATATAATAGGGCAGTCGAATACCATGTTTTTGAACTTTCTTTCAGTAGTATTTGTTGTTATTTGTGTATTTTGAGACTTTTGATTTTAGCGAGTATGTATATTACTTTTTGTTGTATATTGTAAGACTGTAGAATTGTGTGTGTGTGTGTAACTATAGAGATTGTAAATCTTATTTTCTGGCTTAATGGTTGCTAAGGTTATAGTTATGGCCACTTCTACTACCTGCCACATTTCACCTCTTTATACTATTATGACTGCTACTTAGGGTTGCCTTGATTTCCAACAATTTTACAGCTTGTCAAGACTCAAGAAAAAATATGATTTGTGAAGATTATTTAAAGTACTTTTTTAAAGGGTCCCTAGACAAAGTTTTATGAAGAGCTATTAAACATATTAGTGAACCAATAACGTAAAATCTTTTAAGTGTATATGCTTCATAGTTTAGTTTATCTGAAAACGTCGCAGTGTGGCGTGTGTCTCATTGTTCTATCGGTATTATAATGAAATGTGCTCTGATGAAATAAGGGAATTAATTACTTATTATCACATATTTTCACTTAGTACTTGTTTTTCTCTAAGAGCTCATCCCTTTGTAGCTGATTGTCCAGTGAATCGCACACTAGAGATAATAGAGAGATATCGCTTTTTGCCGAATCGCTTGCCTTTGGAACGATTTCCCCGGAAAAAATTTCTTGCCAATTACGACATAAATTGACTTAAATATGATCTCCATAAACACTACGCCCTCTACCCTCCTTTTCACAACCTATTTTTCTAGTACCAGCACAATTCTCTGCATGAATAGGGGCCATCCCCTGAGTGCTGGACTCAAAAGAAAAATAATTTATAATTTAATGTTTATAACAGGCTTTAAAAAATGTTCATTTACAATTGACCGAAAACACCTTTTTCTTATTTTTGAAAAAAGCTTTACTAAACCAAATATGTGCCATTTTGATCGTTAGCTTCTCAACATTTTTGGTGTAAAGTCATTTTTCCTGCAGTGTAGAACTCAGTGAAAAAGTGATCCAATTTCGTTTTGCAGTCTCTTACGGAATTTTTATTTACACCATTAAGAGAGTTCCGCAGAGATCAAAACGAATGATAATCTGAATGTGCAAGGTCTAGGCTATATGGTGGGTGCATTGAAACTTCCCAGTCAAGCTCTCTCAGTTGGTGCCGGGTCACCAACAATATCATTCTATTGATTGGTTCTGGAAGCTTAATAGAATTCGTTTCCTAGTCCACAATACACAGTGTTACCTTTCTTGCACATTATTGTCGTACCACTTTTCATCGCTTGTAATTATTCGGACTTCTCAAAAAAGCTATAGTTTTGCCTGATGCAATTAATATTACCAGAAATAATACATTTTAAAGCCATCTATTGACAATTTGTTATCGTATTTTTTCGAAGGCCCGCAAAATTTGACTGTAAAGATTTTTTTTTTTTTAGAAATTGCGATTTTTTCTACAATGTCAAGAATTGTGCAAAGTTAAAATTGGCAACCCTACTAAATTTTGAAGACATACTTTTAGGCGACTTACTTTAGCTTATTTTAGTAGACGGTTTAGTATTGTTAAAATAAATGAGTCAGTTGGGATGTTTGGTTTTCTTGTTACTTATCTAAGCTGTAGCATTGTTACCATAGAGATATTAAATGCCATCGTCCTATACAAATTCTTGCAACATACAAAAGTTTTATCTTTCACCTTCATCTGTTTTGCGATTTTGTTGTTTTTGAACTTCATTTTAATTTACTCACTTTTGATTCACTTTTTTCATTTAGTAGAGGGCATATAACACAATTCGAGGCACATACGAGAACAGATTCATGAAATTATTAGTTTTTGAGTAAAATATATTGAGTGTATAAATATAAAATGCGGGATTTTTGCTAAATTTCGTTCATCTATTATGAACAATATAAGTTTATTGTAAGTATTGACCATCATACTGTGCAGCTGATGATGTCCCCTAGAGCGGACATACTCCTTCCACATCCATCCGCATACTAGGGTGGGTGGGTCTACCTCTTACCGCCGTAATGCGGGCCATTGTTTTAGGCTGACAGAGCCTGGGCAAAGCGGGTTATTATTTCATTGCTAGACTTACCGGGCCCAGGTTGGATAGGAATCGTACCAAATAACTATTTAAATAGACTGTCGGAGCATCTCCACGCACGCGCAAAGGCTACGCTTACCTGCACAGAATGATAAATCACATTTTAAAGTCGAAGTGGATCGCTGTGAAACTCAAAATTTTACATCTTGAATCTTAATTCAACGTTAATTCAACAGCGAAGGACTTTGAAAGTATATAAAACCATATCTAATTAACGTACTCAACTTTAAAACAAAAATTCTTTTGTTAGTTTGAGAATGTTCAACAACGAATGAAACATAAAAGTGTTGAATTTCTGAATTAGTTTAATAACAAATACGATTTTAAAATACCAAAACATAAATTTAAAGGCGTAGGTTTTTAATTCAATTTAGAAACCCTTTTACAATATAACGCACGTTGTTGAATATATTTTAATGATGAAACAACATTAAATTAACTTTGGCCTAACGCTTTAACGCTTAAATAAAGGGTCCGCCAAATAATTTTTTTTTTTAAATCGTATAAAAGAAAACTACTGAATATTTTCACAAATTTCTTTTTTTATTTGAAAATACAATCCTTCCGGTTAATAATGGAAAATAATTTCATTCAAAGGGCTGCCTCGGCTGGCCATGCAGTAGCCTACACGATCGGTCCAATTTTTAAGCACATTATCGATTGTGTGCAGCTGTATTTCACCAATGGCTTCACGAATATTGCCTTTTAAAGCGTCAATTATCACTGGCTTGTTGGCGTAACACTTATCTATAACGGCACCCCACAAATAATAGTCCAACGGTGTCAAATCGCAGCTCCGAGGTGGCCAAACGATTTTTCGTTTTTTTTTGTTCATTTTTTAGGCTATGAACGAATCAAGTAATTTTCGAAAACTCTTTTGTTTGGTTGGTTGGTCAAGTGGCGTCCTGAGACACCGTTTTGAAATAGCCAAGGTTTTTTTCCGGAACTATGCACACCATACCCTCGAAGTTCTGCAAAAATCAGCTACCGAAGACACTATGTCGGCGAGGACGACTGTTAAGCTACATAAGACGAGTTCGACTCTTATTTCCTCTTCCGCAGCATCACATCTACGGCTGTGAACATTATGTTGTATACCCATCCGGCACGCATGGTTGCTTATCGGCCAGTGCCCGGTTAGTACAGCCACAAGTCGTAATACGTCTCTCCTACTGTGGCCTATGGCGATTTAGCGCGTAGCCTAATAATGTATTCGCGCCATGTCTGGCTTGAGTTTCTACAGGAATCAGTTGACCTTTGTCTGGAATTTGCGCAGAGCAGGCAGTAGTCAAGGAATCTTTTTATAATTCCCATCGGGGTCACCAATATGGAAGAACCCTTCTTAAATCAGTCAGTCCGCCAGCTTGTTTCCTTCGAAGTCACAGACTCGAGGCCTAAGGCCCTCTTGGATTTACCCACTATTATTGTAAGATTTGAGAGCAAGGAGAGCTGCCTGGCTGTTTTCGCATATAAAGAAACGCTATTGGACGTTGTAAGAAGAAAGCCTTTCAGATAACCTAGGTCTCCGCCTGAAAGACACTAGCTGTAGTAGTTAAATCACACTTGAACATTAATTCTTACCTCGAATCGCCTGTCAGAGTCAAATTCGGGGTGCTTCTCAGATTGCTCTGGTCTTGCATATTCCCGAAGATAATAGTCTAAACGCGTTATAAGCTGCTATATAGTATATAAGCCCTGAAGTAAAGCGTATTCTTGCGAGACTGTTCTGCATCCATCAAAATAGATAGTAGTCAGACGTGCAAAGAATTGGACTATAAGACGGGTCAAGTAAAATTTTCTATTCTCGATTTAAACTATCAACTATGTTTGATGCGGGTCGTTTGTGATTGTATGGCCTGAATTCAGCAGCTCATAACAGAAGGTCGCACCAAATACAGACCATTACCTTTACGCCATGGATCTTCGTAATTAATCCACTCCTCTTGGGAGTATACAACTTCCATAAAGCATATCCATCATATACGGTTCACCGACTTTTGGTCGCACCAAATATAGTCCTTTACCGTGCAGCCATAGATCTTCGTTTCCTATTGGAAGCTTATTTCTTCCACACAGCATCTTCATCTTATGCGTTTTACCGCTATTGTTTTAGTTTTTTCCTATGTTAGATTACTCTGTCTTAGCTTCTGAATAATTGTGCGTCTTCATTTCTTTCTATAGTGATACTGTCGCAATTTTTTTCGTTTCACCTCCATTTCATTCTCCATTTTCTTTCTTAAGGTCGACGAACAGTTAGTAGATGGGGGAACGCCATTCTAAAGATTGTTCTTTATGCATAGAGTGTTGGCCTGATTTACGTAGTTTATATTTAGCCAAAAGCCTGCTTCTTCGTTTAGCACTACCACCTTGATCGAAAAGTTCCTGAAACTTATTCAGAAAATTAAATATAAAAGTTTATTCATCTAAATCTATATCTAAATCCCCTTCAAAGTAATCCCTATCGACTGCAACGCACTTATGCAAGCTTGATCCAGTTCTCGAAGCATTTTTTATGTTCGGCTTTTGGTTTGTCCATCAGTGCTTCCTGCGATTTTTCCATTATTTCCTCTTGGCTGCTGAAACGCATTCCTAGTAATGGTTTTTTTAGCTCGATTGAACAGAAGGAAGTCACAGGGAGCGAAATCAGGTAGATTCGTATAATAATGACACCGTGCAATGGTGTGTTATAATGGTGCAAAATACACGAGTTTTCTGCCCACAATTCTGGTCTCTTTCGGCGAATAATACTCTTTGTTTACTGTCTGGCCTTCTGGCAAACATTTATGATGCACTACACTGTTGTAATCTATGAAAACCGTAAGCATACCTTCTTTTTTTCAGTTATCTGATGTCTGGATTGCGTGCCGTACTCAGAAACCCACGTCTCGTCTCCAGTAATGTTCCTTTTGATGAATGTGGGATCGGATTTAGCCTCGCGAATCATGTGTTTGCGATGTCAACACGGTCTTTTTTTTTGCATTAAATTGAGGTCTTTTGGCAACAACTTTTCTGCTACACGACGAAAACCCAAATCGTTAACGAAAACGTCTTGGACGGATCCATAGGCAACGCTCAAGTCTTCCGTTACCTCTTTGATGGTTAATTTGCGGTTATTGACAAACATTTCTTTTACTTTAACAATGTTTTCGTCGGTTTTCGATGTCGATGGTCTGCCACTGCGTTTATCATTTTCGATTGATTCACTACTTTTGAACCGCTCGTCCCACTGGTAAACGATCTTTTTTTTAGAAAATTGTTGCCGAAACACTTTTCCAACATTTCCAATGTTCGTGCACCATTAAAACCGTTTTTACATTGTTGCAATCTTAAATCCATTTCTAAAATTGCAAATGTCAACGTTTGTCAAACGTTTGGACCGCCACACGGGTGTTATTCCGGAAACTTTTTGGTCAAGGTGGTATGTCATCTGCTTTGCTTTGAAGCCTTACCTGTATTGCTAATTTTATTGCAATGTTCTCTTCAGCTATGAATCTGTACTTCACTGTTCATTGGTTGTGTAACATTGTGATCAGCAACTGCTTGGTTCCTATTACACTTTTGATTTGTGTGAGACAGTCGTCTGGTGCAGTTTTCTCATATTATTCTGGTCAGTTTCGCCAGCTGTTGGAATTGATACCTCGTAGTATTTTTTAACAATTAATAGAGGCATAGAATTATTAAACTGCCCTCGTACATACATATATGTTTATTTTTTACACCTTCCTACCTTATGCCACAGTTTAATTTCCTCTTTTTTTGTCTATATGTAACGCCATAACTCATTCATTCACTGTTTTTACACATTGTTTTGGAAACTTATGTCGAAGAATAAGTGCTAACTTCTGTTAGCAGTGGCTTGATTTTTTTCCATCAGAATAATCGATTTTTTCGTTTTCACCTCGTTTCGTTTTTTTCACATTTCTAAAGTAATCGAGAATCCAAAAGTTCTATATGAAAGGACTTATCACGCAGTCTAATCAAGTTGCTGCTGCAGAAAAAAAAACAACTTTTTTGTGTCTTCAGTCCATTATGATTTTTGTGGTTTTCTTTACAATTTCTTTTCAATTTTAAAAGAATTTTTCCATAGAAAAACTATTTTTTCATTAGCATTCCGTCTTATTGGCTTACATTTATGGTATTCACATCTAATTTTAGATTTTATCCCTAAATTATTGCTGAAAGTTATGTACGAAACTAAAAGAATTTGTAAAATATTAAAACATACTTTTGGGGAAGAGCAAAAAAAGTAATAAAAACGACGATTTAACTGACTCCTGAAAAATGTATTATCTTTAAAAATAAGCATTAAGGTACGTTCGGATTAAGGAAATAAAGGGTCCGCCATCTAACGTTTTTTTCAACTAGTGCTTACTAGCTCATGTCTGATTTGACAGATTATTAGTTTAATCCTTCCGCTGAACGAATATGGTTGTGTATCGCTTGAACAACGCTGGGAATCTGAGCCTGCGATCGACTTACAGAAGATGCCAATTTTGCCAAAAAAAAAAAACATCTTTTCAGATGAAGCTCATTTTGATCTTGGCGGGTATGTAAACAAGCAAAATTGTCGCATTTGGGGCACAGAAAACCCGCACGCATACATTGAAAAGCCGATACACCCAAGACGAGTCACTGTTTGGTGTGGATTTTGGTCCAGAGGCATAATTGGGCCATTTTTCTTCGAAAATGAGCAAGGAGTGGCCGTTACAATCAATGGCGATCGTTATCGGGCCATGTTGAACGAAATTTTGTTCACAAAAATTGAAGAGGAGGATATTAGCAACATTAGGTTTCAACAGGGCAGCGCTACGTGCCACACAGCCGAAGCTACACTCGATGTTTTGCACCCTGTCCTTAAAGATCGCATTATCAGCCGCAGAGCTGATGTCGTTTGTCCACCTCAAAGCTGCGATTTGACACCGTTAAACTATTATTTGTGGGGTCCCGTCAAAGATAAGTGTTACGCCAACAAGCCAGAGACAATTGACGCTTTAAAGGAAAATATTCGTGAAGCCATTTGTGAAATACAGCTGCACACAATCGATAATGTGCTTAAAAATTGGACCGATCGTATAGGCTACTGCATGGCCAGCCGGGGCAGCCCTTTGAATAAAATTATTTTCCGTTATTAACCGGAAGGATTCTACTTTCAAATAAAAAAAAAATTTGGGAAAATATTCAGTAGTTTCTTTTTTATAGCATTTAAAAAAAAATTATTTGGCGGACCCTTTAAAATAACTAAAAACCTGTTTGCCATGCGTTCAGACTGAAATAAATATTTGCACTAAATAATTATTTGATGAAAGTGTCAAAATATATAAATTTATTTAATAAGAAATAATAATGATAAACGAATAGGAAAGTGTATTTGCTTTATGTTGTGGAGCAGCATCTCTTATTGTGTTGAAGGAGGAGGAGAGGGTAAAACAAAAACGAACGGTAAGAATATGGGTACGGAATTGGGTTCGAAGACGGGACGAAAAAGGATGTTGCGCAAATTTGTTAAAAGAGCTGCAGTTAGAGACACTTGCTCTCTCCTATGTCCTAATAGGTCCAAAAAACCTGTTTTTGCTGGAAGTGGTAATTTGATCTTTTTACAGAGATGTCAACAAGCTAAAAAAATTTTTTGTGAGCGGCCCTATTTCGGGAGAGATCGGGAATTAAATTTTCACATTGAAATTCCTCTATTTTTCAAGTTCCTTATCCGATCTAGTCAAAATGGATATCGTTGTAAAGGGAAACTAAATAGGTTTTATGTGAATTATGATTCACAATCGGAAATTTTATGTTTTTTGGTCTTGGTTCATTTGGCCTGATGTCAGCATTGCGTGTCGTACTCATGAACCCACGTCTTGTCTTCACTAATGATCCTTTTGATGAATGTAGGATCAGATTCAACCTCGCAAATCATGTCTTTTGCGACCTCAACACGGTCTCTTTTGGATGAAATGAGGTTTTTTGGCACCAACTTTGCTGTTACACTACGGAAAGCCAAATCATTAATCAAAATGTCTTGGACGGATCCATAGGCAATATTCAAGTACTCCGCTATCTCTCTGATGGTTAATTTGTGGTTATTGACGAACATTTCTTTTACTTTAACAATGTTTTCATCGGTTTTCGATGGTCTGCCACTGCGTTCATGATCTTCGATTGACTCACGACTGCTTTTGAACCGCTCGTGCCACTGGTAAACGACCGTTTTCTTTAAAGAATCGTTGACGAAACACGTTTCCAACATTTCCAATGTTCGCGTACCATTACATCCGTTTTTTACGCAAAATTTAATACAAATTCGTTGTTGCAAATATAATCCGAACTTTACATTTCCATGTTTAGTACGAATGGGAGCTGCCAGGCCCACTTATACAATTCCTCCCATTTTTGACTGATGATTTATATTAATTACAGAGTCATTTAGATGGAACTGAGAAACTTCCGCTTTGAATATTCTCAGAACATACAAAAGTTAACATTTACACTGCTAATCCAATTTCGTCCATTTTTCCATTGATGATTTATATTGACTACTAAATCGTTTAGACCAAGTTCAGTGACTGCTATTCCCACGTTTTGATTGATATTGACCAACAAGTTTTTTGGACCAAATTCAGAAACATTCACTACTACCGTTCTCTAGATATACAAATTTCAATATATTCTTTGTATGGGAGGTGTCACAACCGACTGTTTAATTTTGATCATATTTCGACTGATGATGACTACGAAGTTATTTAGACCAAATTCAGTGTCCTCGATTATTACCGTTCCAAAGATATAAAAAATCAGTATTTATTTTTTAGCTGTTACTGTTCTCTAGATACACAGAAATCTATCTTTATATTGTATGGGAGATGCCACTCCCATCTGTTCAATTCTGCCTACTTTTTGACTGTCTGATGATTTGTATTGACCACAAAATTATTTGAGCCAAGTTTAGAAACTCTTAATATTAAATTTTTTTAAACTATCAGTGAAATTACACCTTTCCAACGCATGCATTCTTTTGCAAATCGGTTTAGTGATTCTCGAGTTATAAAATGACGAACATATGATAACTTATTTTTATGTATAGGGTAGGCCATTTAAAAGTTTTAATTTAAAAAATGCATTAAACAAAAACTAAATTTATTATTATGTTGTGTTGATATTATTTTATTTAAGTATATAGCTGCGCGGCTGGCCTCATAGTACCCAATTCGATCGGACCAATTTTTAAGAACTTTTTCGAGTGTATATGGTCGTATCTTGGCAATAGCATAACGCATGTTGGCCTTCAAATGCTCAATTGGCTCTGGTTTATCTTCAACGTACCACTGAAAGTAGTCCAACGGTGTCGAATCGCAGCTTCTTGGCAGCCAACTGACATCACCATTTCGTCTGATTAAATGACCATTAAACTTTTGACGCCACAAATCGATTGCGGCATGAGATTCAGTTCAGTGCTCAGTTGCACCATCCCGTTGAAACAAACATCGTTCACATCAATATCATGAAGAGCGGGCACAAAATAATCGGTTATCAATGTTATCTCCATTGACCGTAATGATTGCGCCGTCCTCATTTTCAAAGAAATATGGGCCAAAGTTGCCTCCACTCCACAAGCAGCCCCAAACAGCTACTCGTAATGATGCATTGGTTTCTGTAAGACCACGTTTGGGTTTTCTGAGCCCCACATATTGCATTTTTGCTTATTAACGTACTCACCAAGATGGAAATGAGCTTCATCCGAAAAGATGAAATAAACTTCCAATAAATCCCAACGTTTCTCAAGCGTAAATCGATTCATTTCGTTCAGTGAAGATAATATACTGAATTTTGTAACAGAATAGAATGTGTGAATGTGTGACAGAATAAAATGACATAAGTATTGCCAGATTTGAAATAACCGCTGGTTCAAATTTAAACCAAAAGATGGCATACTCGATATAAAGATTTCAAGGCTATTTTAATTGAAGACAAATTCAATACTTTATCAAAAGCCGGCTTAAATAAAATTAATTAATATTATGCTATGTTCGCACGACACCGTTTTTTCGTCATACCCTCTCTCATTTATAATACAACCCCGATTATGAAGTTAATTACTTAAATTTCCATACAAAATTCTGAAGGGGAATCATTCAAATTATAAGTAATTCTATTTCTATTACCCTTTGTATTAATTCAAGATCAGTGTCATCTCTAATTTATATAAAATTTAGATCAAAAGAATTTTGCATACTTATTAGCTCTTAATCAAAATGTTTTAATTATAGATTTAACATTGCAAATTTATTAAATTGACCTCCCTAAAGTATGCTCTCAAGTACAAAAATACACAAAAAATAAAAATAAACGAAATAAAGATAACAAACAAAACAATTTCCACTCGCTGTATTGACTTCATATTCTAGCTGTTAAAAGGTGCCGTGCGAACGACAGAATTCAATTAAGTAATACAACAGAGAACGAAGTAATCCGAGCAATACAGCAGTTAATTTATAATTTATCATTAGCTAAAATTTGCAACATATTTTAAGGAAAAAAATTTTTGTATAAATAATCTTTAAAATTCTTCTTAAAAATCGAATTTGGATTAATTATAAAATAATAATTAAAATAAGTCTACCTTTAGGTGCTTTTATATATATATTTTATACATAATTCTTAAATTTTGTTTTTTAAAGCTTTTAATAATGCAATAATTTTTAAATTTTAACTACTTATATAACTACATATATAAAATATTTAATATTATTAAGGGGCAACTAAACTCTTATATTTCAAAAGATAAAGCATACTTTTAGTAGTTTTTAATAAAGGCTAAAAATTAAGAAATATATACATACTAGAAGAAGCGTTTAAAGATTTCGTATCATTAGTATTGGTTGAATATTAAGAATATAGTTTAAGGCGTTATTTTTTAAACCAATGAAATATAGTTTTAGGGCAACAAAGGCCTTAAGTTTATTAAGCAAGACTTAAAGTACCAAAAAGTCTTTAACATCAAGGGATAGGCCTATAAACTTAAACAACAGTTTTTTTTCAGCGCTTTGACACAGCCCACCTTAGTTTCGAAATACTCTTCAAATCTTAAAGAATTCTAAAGGAAATTGCGTCTAATTGTTAAGGTCTTCCATTACAATTTCTATTGTTGTAATTTGCTATTCATTTATAGTCTTCTATGCCTTTGTGTTAGCTTAAGAAAAAGGCTACGTTGCTTGCTTACGCCCTTGCAGCCAGCCTTCCTTTCATTTATATAACAATTACGTTATGCCATCTCTAATTATAGATTTTCAAAGAAGCCTATTGCCTATAATACAAAATGACAAGAGCAATCAAAGCGAGCGGCGTTAACAAGCAGTTGAGATTAATTTTAATATCATTCAATTAGCTATTTTGCGTAGTTCCCTAGAACGAAAACAAATAAGCCATTACCAGTTACCCTAAGAGTATGCTACAAAATAAATCTAAACCAAGGAAACGTTAACGCTGATTTTATTTTAATTAGTAAATTAGATTTATGATAATTTAATTTAATGGTAAATTCAAACATAAAAATGTAAATAATTAAAGAAAAATTAAAAATTAATTATCTTTAAATATTTATGATCTTTTGTTTAGGAATAAAATGATTGCAAAGAGTTTAAATTAAATTTTCCTTAAGATATACTACAAAATCAAGAGTTTTGCATAATTTTTTTATGTTTTTTTAATTATAATAGCTGGCTAGGACAAACTTTTGCCAAAATCATTAATTTTTTAATCAATTAGTTTAAATTTCCGAATTTGTATATACTTTCGCCCTTTTCTAGAAATAGGCCCAATTACACAAGTTTACAAATCCAGGTCAACTTTCGGATCAGAAAAGATGAGAACTAATCTTGATGTTATTAGAGGCGCTGAATTCAAATCCGGGTTTCTTTTTTCCAAATTGGTTCTAGTTTGCTGTTCCTCGCATGTTGGCAACACTGGGTTCTCATAATGACAGTCAGCTGTTAGCATCACTAATACCGTTATTTATTATATGTTATGTATTTTTAAAGTTCTTTTTGGAATCCATAACGTGTACAAATGCAAAGGCAGAATTGTAACGTTGATCCGAAGTGTTTTTGTTATATTTGTGGATGTTATATGATCAGAAAAAGTGGCAAAGTTATTACTGATGTGATCAGAAATGCATATTTTTATTAATTTGGTTTCTCTGTATCAAACACTCTAAAGCCGTGGGTACCGAAATTGATTTGTAACGCGTGTAGCTCAATATTATATAAGTGGTCACGCGGTAAAAAAGTATATTTTTCATTTTCGTTGCCAATGTTATGGAGAGAGCCGAAAAATCATGTAGATGATTGTTACTTTTGCTTGATGAATAGCGTCGGTGTAAATGCAAAAAACTAGCTGAATATAAATATCCTGAAGTATCATCAGTGTCTAAGCCAGTTACTCGAGCGAGCAATGATCCTCTGCCAATTTGTCCAGGTATGAGTGCAACTTTCATGGGAATTTGTAGTCCATCTTCGACGAGCATTGGAAAATCGAAAAACGATACCAAGGATTTTGGGACGAGGGCATGATGAGCGACTACTGTTGGACTTTAATGCGTGAAACAGATCCCAAAGAGTACAAGCGACTCAGTTCGACTGCTCTTCATTTCTTAAAACCATGTATACTTGTGTGATTATTTCATATAAAAATAGATAAAATTTTTATAAAAAATTTCGAATACTTTTTTTAATATTTCTGGAAGTGGTCAAGGGTTTAGAACTTTAATAGCTTATTGTAACTACTAAAGTGTCTAGTTTACGCTTTACAAACTAAAAGTTAAATCAAGGTATTGTTGTGGAGACTATGCGGTCAAAACTGAGAAATGAAAAAATTTTGCGTTTGATGCTGAATTCCAACAGTATCCATATAGATAGAAAATGGTTGTTATACTTAAAGAAAGCACAACTTCTGGAGATTACGAAACCTTAAGAATATTAGAGATATTCCAGCATCACTTCACACTATTCAACAAAATATTCCAAAAAACAAGGTTTGTAGCAAAAACATGAAATGCTCATTATCTCGAAAACCAGAACCAATAAAAAAAACGAAGTGCAGATTCGGATTCAGCATTTCAAATAACTTTAGAAACAGCTTTCGGTTTTCTAGATCCAATACCATGTATACTTGTGTTATTGTACAAAATAAACAAAATATTTATTAAAGAAAATATTTGTTTTTATAATTTAATATAACCAAGCCAACGACAATAATAACAATATTATTATTAATTATTTTGTTTTTCTATTAAAGTATTTTCAATTATAATTGCTGTTGTTGTTTTGCTATTCCTGTCATACTTATTAAACGTTAATTAAGCCAAATTTGCCTCAATAATAAAATAAATAATTGCAACGGCATTATTACGATATTGAAACTTATTGTCTATGCGAATTGAAATTTGTTTTTTTATTATTATTTTATATCAAATAACAGAGAATAATTAAATAAACGCTTGCATACAAAACTGTTTTAAAAAACTTAAAACTGTTGAATATTTTAAGTTTATGTAGCATACTTTTGTTAAATATTTAAATAATTTTTTTGTAATTTGTAATTTTTGGTATTTAATTTTTTTAGTAATTAATTTAATTATTTAAATGCTTATGGCAACAAATATTACAGTAAAATTTAAATTTTTTTAACATACTTTTCTCTAACTACTTGTTGAACAAGTATCCATATTATGATAAATTCAGAGCTTGCCTTTGAAATACGTTAATAAGCTTTTAGAATATTAATTAGCAAAAACCCTTATCTTAATTACTATATTAAATGCTATCTTAGTTACATTTTTTACTCCTTTTCTCGATTTTGTCCTCTTACTGTCGAAATTCAATCAATTGTTTCTTCCAGAAAGATACTGTAGGTTCTGCTTTTTGGCTGTATGCAGTCTTCAAATAAACACATATTCATTTTTATATATAAGATACGTATATAGAGAGCTTTTATCCAGTGGGATTTCTGCAGTTCTCACTTTTTGGCTTATGTGGCTTGATAACGAAGCTTTAATAGCCAATCTTTAGTAAGAATGAAAGGTGCCACGCCCATTTATCCAATCGCGCACAGTTACTGACTGATGATATATAAAGTTCTACTATTTCCAATCTCAAGATATTCTAAAATCAATATTTACTTTGCATCAATACACTTGTCTAATTACACCCATTTTTCGACTAGTGATTTGCCTTGATTTTGAATCTATTTGGGCCAAATATAGACAATCTTTCTGTTTCCATTTTTAAGATATAGATAAATAAATATGCACTTTGTAAAGGCGTGGCACGATGAAGCGCACTTGTTGGCTACGTCAACAAACAAAACTGCCTCACTTGGAGTTTTTTTGGAGACTGTTTGGTGCGCTTTATGGGCTGGTGGAATCATTGGTCCGTACTTTTTCAAAAACGATGGTGGTCAGAACGTTACAGTCAATGATAATCGGTATAGAGCCATGATTACTAACTTTTTCATTCCTGAATTGAATAACCATGATGTCGAGGAGATGTGGTTTCAACAAGACGGCGCAACATGTCACACAGCTCGTGCCACAATAGATTTATTAAACGACACGTTTGGTGACCTCCTAATTTCACGTTTTGGACCTGTGAATTGGCCTCCAAGATCTTGTGATTTAACACCGCTAGACTACTTTCTGTGGGGCTATGTTAAGTCATTGGTCTATGCGGTAAAGCCACAAACGCTTGACCATTTGGAAGACAACATTCGCCGTGGTATTGCTGATATACGGCCACAAATATTGAAAAAAGTCATCGAAAATTGGACGTCCAGATTGGACTACATCCGCGCCAGCCGTGGCGGTCATATGCCAGAAATCATATATAAAATGTAATGCCACATATTATCCTTCGGATAAATAAAATTCATGTCAATCGAATAATCCATCGTTGTTTCATTGTAACTTAAAGTTCTATACTCTATAAAAAACACCCCTTATAACAAACGGACTGAAAAGTCCCGAACCTAACAAAGAAAAGACTTATTTTAGTTTCATTCGTCAACGTTATCTCCATCAAAAGCAAAACAATCATTCTAACGCCGCTCCAACATTTCAATACCACCTTTGTTAAACGATTTATCTTTTGCCTCAAAATAGGCCTCATTTTCTCTTCATTCGTACAATATTTTTTCTGACCGGCGAGTATTTTTTGAGGTCTGCGAACAGCCAGTTGTCACTGGGAGCAAAATTTGGGAAATGCGGTGGATGTGGGAGCAATTCGAAGTTCATTTCATGTAGTTTTGCCTTTGTTGCAGAGTCATCAACACGTTCTTGTTTTGCGTCAATAGACACCCACTTTGAATAGAGATTTTTCATAGTCAAATGCTCGTGCAATATAAAGCCAACACGTTCTTTTAATATCTGTACGATATCAGCTAACTCACGCAACTTAACTTGATCATTCTAAACGACTTTGTGGATTTTTTTTTTTATGTTTTGCTGGTGTTACCGTCTAATTTGAAAGTCCTCTGCGTTCTGCGGTGTCTCTACGACCAACGTTTTATTATTGTTTCGGATGGAACGGGGTTCCTATAACACTTTTCAAGCCATTGCTTCGCTTGAACGGTATTTGTTCCCATCTAGAAGCAGTGTAGAATTGAAACACGAAATTGGTTTTGATCTATTCATCTGAAAAACAGATAAATAACGTCACTCTTACCACAATAACTCAGAAACTAATTAATGAGATTGATGAAATTTTACCAGCTGTCTTTTGAAGGTTAGCACTAACTGAAAAAGAGGTAAATGCAATAAAACTAAAGCGATATATGTGTTAGGCCCGGAATTTTTTAGCCCATGTGTTTGTTGTAACGGGTCCGCCATCTAACGTATTTTTTTCAACTAGTGCTTATTTCGTGAATGGTAACACTTAGCTCATGTCTGATTTGACAGATAATTAGTTTTATCCATCCGCTGAATGAATAAGTGGGCCTGCGATCGACTTACAGAAGATGCCGATTTTGCCAAAAAAAATCATCTTTTCAGATAAAGCCCATTCTGATCTGGGCGGGTATGTAAACAAGCAAAATTGTCGCATTTGGGGCACAGAAAACCCGCACGCATACATTGAAATGCCGATACACCCCAGACGAGTCACTGTTTGGTGCGGATTTTGGTCCAGAGGCATAATTGGGCTATTTTTCTTCGAAAATGAGCAAGGAGTGGCCGTTACAGTCAATAGCGATCGTTATCGGGATATGTTGAACGAATTTTTGTTCACAAAAATTGAAGAGGAGGATATTAGCAACATTTGGTTTCAACAGGACGGCGCTACGTGCCACACAGCCGAAGCTACACTCGATTTTGTGCGCCCTGTTTTCAAAAATAAAAAAAAAATTATTTGGTGGACCCTATATATCATCTAAGGTCTGTTACTCATATTTCCAAATCCGAAAATAAACTTAAAATCGGATAATATTCAGGTAAGTTATTAGTTTCAAAATACAGGAAGGTCCGAATAATCGTAACCGTTTTTACCCGTAACTCAAGGATTTTTCAGGTGTTTCAAGAATTTCATAAACAGATCTTTGTTCTACTTGATAGCGCCTATTGGAAAAATAGTAACACTTGCCAAGTATTTTTTTTTTCGTCGCACCGTGTTGTTTATTAACGGTTCAATATGCTTTGAAGCATTTTTTAAGGCATACTTTTAGAAGGTTTAAAAAAACTACTTGTTTAAAAATTATCTTAATTATGATAAATTCAAAGTTAATAAGTTTTTAAAATCATTATACACAAAATACGAGGGCTGTTTGTTATCATATTTCCGTAATTTTTTGTAGTTCGGAAGTAGTAATTTTTATTTAATTTAACATTGCAACTATCTAGGCAAAAAAATTTACTTAATAAGTCATCATCATGAAAACCTGCAAAGACTTACGGCCGTGTTCTTAATGGTAATTTAGTAAGTGTTAAACATAAGTACGATTTTTAATACACTTACTGCTCTCATATTACGCACTGACACAAACTTTCAAGTACTGACACAAATTTGAGACAAATTAACTTAGTCAGTGTTTAAAGCAGCGTTACTGTTGGTGCGACTAAAGTCGTAATTTGCAACTATTTTTTCGGCCAAAATCATTTTGTGCGAAAAATGCACTAAATTTTGCTACTTTCCATAAGTTTTTTCCACCTTTGCCACTTCTTTTTTGTTACATTAGCACCACTAACATTTTGTATCTTTTAAATCAGATTTTTCACAATAAATTTTCATAATCACTAGAATATTAATAAATAATTTAACATTTGAAAATCTGGTTTATAAAAAATTTTTATTCTATGTATTAGAAATAACGAACAAACTAAATAAATGTGTTCAGATTGAAACATCACATATTCTGTTTTTACTTTATTACACAAAGCAATTTTAATGCAAATTTTTTAAAATAGAATACATTAATATAACAAAGACTGAGAATACTAATTACAAAGATACTTCTAATAAAGCGTCCGCCATCTAACGTATTTTTTTCAACTAGTGCTTATTTCGTGAATGGTAACACTTAGCTCATGTCTGATTTGACAGATAATTTGTTTTATCTTTCCGCTGAACGAATATGGTTGTGTGTACTCTTGAACAGCGCGACATTACTTTGAAAATTTAGCCAAAAATATCATCTTTTCAGAGGAAGCTCATTTTGATCTTGGCGGGTATGTAAACAAGGAAAATTGTCGCATTTGGGGCACAGAAAACCCGCACGCATACATTGAAAAGCCGATACACCTAAGACGAGTCACTGTTTGGTGCGGATTTTGGTCCAGAGACATAATTGGGCCATTTTTCTTCGAAAATGAGCAAGGAGTGGCCGTTACAGGCAATGGCGAACGTTATCGGGCCATGTTGAACGAATTTTTGTTCACAAAAATTGAAGAGGAGGATATTAGCAACATTTGGTTTCAGGACGGCGCTACGTGCCACACAGCCGAAGCTACACTCGATGTTTTGCGCCCTGTTTTTGAAGATCGCATTAACAGCCGCAGAGCTGATGTCGTTTAGTCACCTCGGAGCTGCGATTTGACACCGTTGGACTATTATATGTGGGGTACGCCAACAAGCCAGAGACAATTGACGCTTTAAAGGACAATATTCGTGAAGCCATTGGTGAAATACAGCTGCACACAATCGATAATGTGCTTAAAAATTGGACCGATCGTGTAGGCTACTGCATGGCCAGCCGAGGCAGCCATTTGAATGAAATTATTTTCCATTATTTACCGGAAGGATTTTACTTTCAAATAAAAAAAGAAATTTGAGAAAATTTTCAGTCGTTGTTTTTTTATAGCATTTTCAAAAAAAAAAAAAAATATTTATTTGGCGGACCATTTATAAAAGATATTAAAAATATATATGTATATACGAGTACATAGGCCATGAATTTGAAATAACAATAAGTTCTAAAAATATGGTATATATTTTAAAGTTTTACCAAAAACTATCTGGCGAAATATTATTTCAAATCAATTATAAATGGCTTAAAGTCTTAATTTTTTTTTTAACCGAGCGATTTTATTTACAATGAAGATATTGCCTACATAGATTCCATTTCAGAATTTAATTATAAGTGATCTAGATGCTGTTATTAGCGAATTTAAATTATTTGACAGTAAGGCAAAAGATAAACAATATGAATACAATTTTAAATTTAATAATTTTGAACATTTTTGGCACACAATAGGTAATCTTAAAAATTCATTAAATGAAACGTTATACTGGAACTTATACAACCTGGCCGAGTTTTTTCTGAACGAGTTTTTTTCTAAAATAGATCTTGTGAAAAATAAATTAAGAAATAGATTAAAAGTATAAACTTGTGCATCCATAGGGAAATAGAAAATTGGATTCCAAGAAGTGAACTGATAGAAAAATACAGAAAGAAAGTTTCAAAAAAATAAATGTCAAATTAAATGCAAATAATTACAAAAGTTCTATTGCACTTAAGAGTTCTTATTAGCAATGTTTACTTCCGAAATTTTGCTACTTCTTAATGAAAAAAAATTAATTATTTAAACGAACTGAACCTAATGTATATACAAATAGATCTTATAATATTGCTATAAAACTATATTATAAAAAATTTAATTTTAACATTAGTAATGAATTATTTTTTATTTATTAAACTATTGAATTAGTTTTGTTTTTCTCTGTTTAACTTTTTATTTAAATAAAAACGATAAAACAAACTGTGCGACTTTTTTTTTCTAAAATGCTACTTTTTGTACGACTGTTTGTTTAAATCCCCTTTTTGTGTATTGTTGATCTGAGCTTAACAAACATAGCAGCAAGTGTATTAAAAATCGTACTTATGCTAGACCTTGGCTAGATATTTATTATAAATACTGCCGCACAGTGACTGAAAATCGTTCATTGGCCAAAATTCTGTAACTTTCGAACCGATGTGGATAATTTAGTAATTCTTTTTGAATGGACAAATAAATAATGAAACTTTATTCCGTTTTAATTTTATTAATACCACCGTGATCGCGTTAATACTACTTAAATAAACAAGTTATTCTAAGATCAACTATATTACCTTTATCGAAAAGTTTCAGGAATAACCCTCGTGTGACGTGACCGTGTTGAGGTTAACTTTTTTGCAAGAAATTGAGGTCTTTTGACACCAACTTTACTGCTAAACGACGAACACCCAAATCATTAACCAAAATGTCCTGGACGGATCCATAGGCAATGTTCAAGTCTTCCGCTATATCTCTGATGGTTAATTTGCGGTTACTGGTCTGCTACTGCGTTCATCAGCTTCGATTGACGCACGACCACCTTTGAACTGCTCGTGCCAATCGTAAAAGACCGTTTTCTTTAGAGAATCGTTGCCGAAACTCGTTTCCAACATATCCAACGTTCGCGCACCATTTAATCCATTTTTTACGCAAAATTTAATACAAGTTCATTGTTGAAAATTTTAATCCATTTCGAAATGAGGTAAATGAGCTCTTGGCTACGTAGCTTTTGCAAATGTCAATTTGAATATAGAAGGGCAAACAGTAAACATTTTTGTGTAATAAAGTTTACAGAAATTTAAAAAAATATATTAAAAAAAACTAAAATCTTTTTTAAAATTATTTTTTTGCCTAAGTTTTTCCAGCAAACCCTCCTACTTACTATTTAATATCCCTAACAATATGCTTTAATAAAATACAACATTAATGCTTGCCTACACATATACACTTACATTTATTTAACTTGAACAAAAGGGTTGGCGGTCTGCTGCTACTTGTATATTTAATATTCTCTATAAATAGAAACAGAGCATTAAAACACGTAATATATGTAGAAGTGTGTGTGTGCTCAAATGTAGAGTTAAGTAATTGTGTATATGCTTTCTAATAACTACTAATACTATTACATTTTTATTTTGTGGTTTATTTGTAGATGTGCAATTGTGTATATGTAGTATTTGATAAACAAAAGCTTTGTTTTAGTTACACACACATACACACACACACGCACAAACTATATATGTATATATACTCTTTCTTTTAATTCTAACTCTCTTTCTCTTTGTAATGCTTCTCCGTTTAATGTTTACAATGCGTAACGTTAAACATTCGCTTATAATTGTAAAATTACAAATGCCTGCGCACGTGTTTGTGCGTGTTACAGTATTGGTAATAAAAGATTCATTTTCATACATACACATAATCAGCTTAATTTTTTTTACAATAAGCATCAGAATTAAGAGAGAAATTTTAGAAACTGACTCCCATACACACACATCTAAAGAGTGTATGTAAAAATTTCATTGTTAATATGATCTGACCAAAGTCACCAGAAGTTCATGGTGGCTTTGTAATTCAAATACTCCAGTTCAAAAAGGCTTTCTATTACTGAAACAAAACTCACTACAATAATGCTCAGAGTTTTGTATATTAAACCTAAAATAAGAGGTAAGAATTAAAAAAAAAAAAAATGAAAAAAAATATATAGAAAAAATTCAACTGAAAAAATATAAAATTAAAACAAAATTTTTATAATTGTTACGCTACTAATGCATTTCGCAAAAACCTTATAAATACATTTTTAAACACAAATTTGCATTTAGTGAAAAATTTTAACATATTTCTGGAATTTTAAGAATTTTCAGAAATTTTCGTTTAAATTATTTTTCTAAAACTCAGCGTGCTTCGCTACCCTCTTTAATAATTTGCTCCTACCAGAAAGCCACTGTAGGTTCAATGTTTTAACTGTATGCGGTCCTCAAACAAACATACACTCATTTATATATAGTAGTGCTCTTTTTGGCGGATGACTTGTATGGACTATATACGAGTACAGAAATCAATATTAAGTTTGTTTGGGTGGTACCACGCTCTCTCGTCGAATTCCGTCCACTTTTTGACTGATGGTTTGTACTGACTGCGAAGCCATTCAGACCAAATACTGAAACTTTAGCTCCAACAATTCGCCAAATACAATGAAATCATTATTACAATAGTTAGTATTGAAAGTAACACGCTCACTTGTGTAATTTCTCCCGATTTTAGCCTAATGATTTGTATTGATAACGAAGTCATTCTAACCAAATTCAAAAGCTTTTGTTTTAACCGTTTGCAATATATGCTAAAATAAATACTTTCTTTGTATAGGATATACCACCCCCACTTGTCAAATTCTGCCCACTTTTCGAACGATTATTTGTATTGCAAATTTACCGTTACCGTTACCGTTCCCAAGATATAATGGATGTTAATTGTCAGTCACACCTTAACGTCAGGTATTTTGCCCAACTTAATTTGACATTTCTTTCTTTCAGTGTTTGACAAATTCAACTATGGAGAGGTACACAATTGAGCATAGCGTTAAGATTGTTGAAGTCATTTCGGGCACTTTGTGACTTTTTTGGTTAGAATAATCGACCAAATGTGGCCCCAATCGGCGCACATTTGCCGCATTTGGGCAAATGAGAATCCACGAGTGATTGTAAATAAGCCGATTTATAAACAAAAAGTGACTGTTTGGTGCGGTTTATGTGCTGGAAGCGTCATCGGACCGTACTCCTTCGAAAATATATAGCCTGTTCTTGTCAATATTCACTTAGTATGGGAGGTACCAAGCTCACTTGTTCAATTCCGCCAACTTTTTGAATGATAGTTTGCATTGATTGTAAATCTATTTGGACCAAATTTTAGAGAATCTTGCTGTTACTACCTCAATGATATAGGTTAGGTTAGGTTAGGTTAGGTTAAAAGGAGCCGCCAAACAAACGTCCAGCACACTTAGGCCCGATAGAGCCCATTGTGATACCCATAGACTTCCCTATGACGGCCTCATAAGTTATCTGACCAGTTTTCCCCCTCAATAAATTTGCTACAGAAGTCTCCAACAGAACCCCAATGCCAACAAAATGCCCACCGAACATCCTGTACCTAAATCCCGCCAACGCTGGACATTTCAAGAGCAGATTTTTCGTGGTCTCTATTTTATTTTTTTAAACAGCATCTGCATAGAACAGAGTCCCTCTGGCCCAGCCTAAGGGCATGTCTCCCCACTAAACAGTGACCCATAAGTGTCCCTATTATCGCAGATATCCTGCCTCTCGGCAAGTTCAGCAGTTGCCTAGACCTCTTCTTGTCCACCTCAGGCCAGAGAGTTCTAGCCTGTCTACAAGTTGAAGTTCACTTTCAACTCTCATCAAATACACCATCGGCCAATTGTCCTATATGTAGACGGCAGGTAGAGATCGGTAAGCCAAATCTCTCCGCCGCCAAATTAATCCCGGCCGCAGTACCCGATTGAGCTGGCTAGGCCCCATCCGCCACACAGTTGCCCGGAACATCACTGTGTCCAGGTACCCAGATGAGATAAATATCAAAGTACTCGGACATCACCCTCAATAATTCGTGGCATTCCCTTACCGTCCGAGACTTAGTATACATAGCCCTCACGGATTTTGATAGCGGACTGACTGTCCGTATATATACAAACTTTTCGGATCGTCATGGCACTATCTCTCAGTAGTTCGGCGACCCCACAGATAGCAGCCACTTCAGCCTGAAACACACTGCAGGTAGAGATAAGTATACCAAATCCCTCCTCCCCCGAAGGAATCCTAACCATAGTTCCCTGTCCCTTAATGATATAGACAAATAAGAATATACTTCGTAAGGGCGTGGCACCGTCTAGTTAGAATTTTTTTAATGTATAAAGACAATAGTTCCTTCCAGACATACAGAGAGATACTGTAAAAATTTGAGGAAAATCAGTACAGCCATTTAGCAGTCCATAAGGCACAAACAAACAAACCAACAAACAAACATACATACAAGCAGACATTCACTTTTATATATAATGACGTTTTCTTTTCTGTCAAAAATGTTGCACTTTTCAAGGTAGTAATTTGTTTCGATCAAATGCAAAATCATGTGTACGAACATATTTTAGTAACAATTCATACTTTATTTGAGTTTAATAAATATAAATTTAAGAAACTGTGTCCCTATATAACTATAAAAGTTTACAGACGGCTGACAACCTGCGTCAAACAAATTTTTTCAAATGTGACTTTGAATACATTTAGTGGCCTCCGTATTTACTCTTAGAATTTGACGATAGTATCGATAGTGAAAAAAAACTATCGATGATCAGCCAAAATCAAAACTAGTGATACTATCGATTGTTTTGCAGCTCTAACACCAACTCTTTACTCTTGCGAAAGTGCAGAGTTTGTGGATTTTGTTTATACATGTTTTTTGATAACCGTCTCTAGATGGTCTTAAGTATTCGCAATTCTGCCTATTATTTGTAGAAACATATCTGTTAAGTCTTGTTTAAAACTCATTTTCGCTCTCCAAGAAAATTCGTATTCAAAATCATAACATAATATAAAATTGAAAGTTACATAAACATTAAACATTAGTAAAGTCGAGCTTTATAACTAAACAAAGAAGAGTACACTGACGACAGAGAATACAGAACAGTTCAAGTTGATCGTACAATTAAATTAGAGAAAATTTTCCAACAAATCGTGCCATTAAGCTGCTGGTTGAGAAATTTGAAGAAACTTGATCCGTTCATGATAGCGTAGGGATCGTTGTAAAAGTATTGGTATACATAGTATGTATGTATATGAAACAGTATAAATATAATATTGGGTGTTTTTTATAGAGGTATAGAACTTTAAGTTGGCATTACTTTTCGAGATGGCGATCGATTTAACAGCTGTTAAGTGATTTATTCTCAGTTTAGTTGGCAATTCATCATGAATAGACTCACGCCTGAAAAACGCTTCGTCGAATCGGCCAAAAACGAGATTACCGTTGTTCCCGATTTTCATAAGCGAATTTTGTTTAGCGATGAAGCGCACTTCTGGTTGAATAGCTACGTAAACAAACAAAACTGCCGTATTTGGAGTGAAGGTAATCCTCAAGTGTATGTGGAGACACCGTTATATCCAGAAAAACTGACTGTTTGGTGCGCTTTATGGGCAGGTGGAATCATTGGTCCGTACTTTTTCAAAAACGGTGGTGGCCAGAACGTTACAGTACATGATAATCGGTATAGAGCCATGATTACTAACTTTTTCATTCCTGAATTGAATAACCATGATCCACGAGATGTGGTTTCGACAAGACGGCGCAACATGTCACACAGCTCGTGCCACAATAGATTTAATGAAAGACACGTTTAGTTACCGCCTAATTTCACGTTTTGGACCTCCAAGATCTTGTGATTTAACACCGCTACTACTACTACTTTCTGTGGGGCTATGTAATGTCATTGGTCTATGCGGTAAAGCCACAAACGCTTGACCATTTGGAAGACAACATTCGCTGTGTTATTGCCGATATACGGCCACAAATGTTGGAAAAAGTCATCGAAAATTAGACGTCCAGATGGGACTACATCCGCGCCAGCCGTGGCTGTCATATGCCAGAAATCATATCTAAAATGTAATGCCACAATATTATCTTTCGGATAAATAAAATTCATGTCAATCGAATAATCCATCTCTGTTTTATTGCAACTTAAAGTTCTATACCTCTATAAAAAAGACCCGTTATAATAAATATAATAATAATATGTACAAAGTTATCAAAAGACAGAAATAATTAAATTCTATGTTCCCTTTTAAATTCATTGTGAACTAATTAAATATTTTTTTAAAAGCTTTTTCCTTCTCGTTAGAAAATTTTCATTAATTATCTGAACTGGAATTTTGTTGAAGATTGTGGGCAGCGCAAGTTCCAAAGTACTTCTTCCGAATTCATTGTTGAAGCGCTCTACCTTGTATCTTACTTGTGCATTACACCTTGTGTTGTGGTTTGACAATATGTCTTAGAAATCTGCCATACTTATAGAAATCATTAAGTAACGTCATGCGATAAATGCTGTTAGCGTTCAATAAGTTAATTCCCTAGCTAGTACATCAGTTGTGTTGGAATTTGTTGTATTTCTTTGTGTTGTGAAACGGGTTACATTGTTGCTGACAATAGTATTGTGAGATGGTGTGTTATTCGTAAATTATCAATTCTTTTTCAAGATTTTTAGTAGCTGGTTCTGTGTTTTCTGCAGCATTTTGTAATGGGAAGAACTTACTCATGCTGTTATATCATGCCTTTTGTATGATTCGGCGAGCGATATATATGCTTGCCTGAGCACGTTGTACGTTGTGCAATAACTGATATGGTTTAGTATGTATGCCGTATTACGAAGTTATTTACGAACTACTTCAATGTATGTTTTCCATTTTAAATTATAGTCCACGTATATCCCTGAGTATTTATAAGTCTCCACTATTTCTAATGTGGTGCTACAGGATTCGTCAGTTAAACTCGGACTTCAAACTGTCTTATGAAGGCAATCGTTACCATGAAATTTAATATGTAACGGGATGGGAGATAAATGTCTTGCCCTTATATGCAGCAGCTTTGTCTTAGACGCATTTATTATGAGCCCGTTATCATGACACCATTTGGTCGCGATATCAAATTGCTTTTAATTGCATAAGTTCTGTGGCATGTTTAATATTCTTATCTGAAATAATAATTGCAGTATCATCAGCATAAGCAAAACCTGTGTTGTTCGAAGTTTATTCATTAGCTCGTTCGCGTATATTAAGTAAAGTATTCGCCCAAGTTTCGAACCCTGAGGTATGCCACAATCTATTGTCATCTTCTCACTAATGTTATCATTTATCCTGGCCCTGTAGGCTCTGCAATCTAAGTAATTTTAAAACCACATTAATGTATTTTCCTCATCATTTCAATTAAGTTACTGTTCCTAAGGGTGTCAAAGACCTTGCTAAAGTCAATATGTAGAACCAAACAGAGCATACTCTTCGATAAACAGTCATTTATGTAGTTGGAAAATTCTGTCAATAATTTATTTATGTTCCTTCCCTGTTGGAATCCAAACTGGTTTCTAGTTATGATCATATATTTTTCCAAAAAAGTTTACAGCCTCTTGACAACTAAAGGGTGTCCGCCGGGAAGGTATACTACTTTGTTTTGCCGTCATTTTGGTAAACAATAGTCTTGACAGCTCATATTTGGCAGTCGTGAAGTAGAGACGTGGCAAATTTATTATGGAAAAATATTCAGTAAACCAACGTGTGTTAATTGTTAAAACAGCTCGCCCATGACATAGTTATGCGAATAAACAGAATAGTCGGTTCTGGGCAATGGAAAACCCTCAAATTATTCATCAGTCATCCATTAAAAGTGACAGTCTGGTGTGCATTTTGGTCAGGAGGAATCATTGGACTTTACTTCTTTGAAACTGAAAACGGCGTAACGGTAACTGGCAATGGAGAGCGATATCGTGATATGATTGAAAACTTTTTAACACCACAACTGTATGCTTGGGCCTGACTAACATGTGGTTTCAACAAGACGGTGCCACTTCGCATACAGCCAAGATTACAATAGAATTACTGCGAGACTTCTTTCCACAACAAATTATTTCAAGGAATGGTGATATTGATTGGCCTCCACGGTCATCTGATTTGACTGCTCCGGACTTCCTTTTGTGGGGATATCTGAAAAGCAAGATTTATGCAAACAAACCAGAAACGCTGGAGCAACTCAAACAAAATATTCGTGATGAAATTAATGAAATAGCGCGTGAAATGTTTGAGAATGTAATGAAAAATGTGCTCAAAAGGGCTAACAGAGGCGGGCATTTATCTGATATTGTATTCCATACATAATTGCCAACATTTAATAAAATATTCTCTTTCATATAATCAAAAATTATAAACAAACAAAGTAGTATACCTTCCCGGCGGACACCCTGTGTTTTCTCCAGAATTTTTTCAGGGCCGGTAGTATGGCGATAGGTCTGTAATTAATGTAGTCTGTCTTGCATCAGTTCTTATATATGGGTTTTATTATAGATATCTTCAACTTATCTGGTATTACGACGCTGTCTAAGCTCAAGCAGATTAATGTTGTTATTAACCGTGTTATTACAGCCAGCATTTTCCTTCAGGTCTACCGGTAGTTCAAAAGTTTTACGATCGTATTCATAACGAAATTCTAGCAAGTGTCTAGCATAAGTATGATTTTTAATATACTTGCTGCTACGTTTGCTAAGCTCCGATCGACAATATTTAAGCACTGACTAAGTTTATTTGTGTCAAATTTGTGTCAGTGCTTGAAAATTTATTATTCTTATTACTACGCCATTTTTCAAAAAGTTTTTTCCGATATTCTCACAGTTTAACTATTTCTTCACTAATCCATAGATTCGTTGATCTTTTTTACTAGGTTTTATTTTTCTCATTGAATTTTAGTATATTTGATCGAATTTATTTTGTATTCTGTTGTATATTTCGATTAAATCATCACAATTTGTATCTCTAATATTTTAATTTTGGCCCGCACGTTACGCCACATCTTCTAGTTCGGTTATAAATTCGGTAACTTTAAGACGAAGATGACTGCAAGATGCAAGTTTGTTGAAAAACTTAATTGATAATTTTGGTAAAAGATTGAGAGCCTGCCGAGCCAGTAGTTGGGAGTCACATAACCGACATTATTTTAATTTTTAACCGGAACCTATTTGTAATATGCGGCAACAAAAAAGTCTGTAATATCTGAAAAAAAAGTCTTTATTTTTATTATAAAATTAAAATGATACCTCAATTTTGGACACCCTTTACGTAGCAGTATCTGTTACGAAAAGCATATTCAAGTTTAAACTTACGTCCAATATCTTAAACTAATCGGCAAAAAGTTGAGGAATTGTAAAGTGTTTGGTTTTATTTAAATAATAATTCAGACTTCTTTGTCAAAAGGTAAAATAGGGTTGAATAGAATGGGGTATATTCAATTTCAATCGTATTCGGATAACAAAACATACTCACCTGTTAAGCGGTAATAAATTAATTGAGGTCTAGATAACGCAAAAAAATATAATTTACAGATAATTATCGGGTGAGTTAGTTAAAAGTTTCAATTCAAAAATGCAATAAAACAAAAACCGTTTGAAATTTTGTAAAATGAAGTATTATTTCATTCAGATCGGACCAATATTCGAGAACTTTTTCGACTGTATGTGGTCGTCTATCGGCAACGGCATCACGAATGTTGGCTTCAAATACTCAATTGCCTATGGTTTACTGGCATAGCACTCGTCTTTAACGGCGCCTCACAGAAAATAGTCCAACGGTGTCAAATCTCAGCTTCTTGGCGGCCAAATTACATCACCATTTCTGCTAGTTCAACGGCCATCGAACGCAATAAATCGATTGTGGCATGAGATGTGTCGCAAGTTGCACTATCGTGTTGAAACCAAGCATCGTTCACATCAATACCATGAAGAGAGGCCACAAAAAAATCGGTTATCATGGTGCGATAGATGTCTCCATTGACCGTAATGGTTGCGCAGTCCTCATTTTCAAAGAATTATGTGCCAATGACGCCTCCGCTTCAGAAGCCGCACCAAATAGCCACTTGTAATATATGCATTGACTTCTGTAAGACCACGTTTTCTGAGCCTCAAATACGACATTTTTGCTTATTAACGTACCCACCAAGATTTTAATAAGCTTCACTCGAAAAAATTATTTTTTTTGGCAAAATCGACATCGTCGTTCAATTTCTCGTTGGACCATCTAGTGAAGGCAAAGCGAAGCGAACTTTGAAGTTGAACTTTGTAAGGCGTCATATCGTGCAATGTCAAATTCTTGAAAACGATGACGAGTTCATGTTGATGGATTCTCATGAACATTCTCAGCCACAGCTTCGATATTTTCAGATGTACGCACTGTATGAGCACGTTTACATTTTCGTGGATCATCAGTGAAACAAGTTTCACGAGTATACCGTTTGAGTATACCGTTATTTTCGTACAATTTCAGACCAATTGTCTTTGTTTGGAAAATAAATTCCCATTAAACACCAAGGTTGCTCAAGCGTAAATCGATTAATTTGGTTCAGTGTATATAATATACTGAATTTTGTGACAGAATAGAATGACATAAGTATGCGGCGGTTAGAATTTAAAACAAAAATTTTTTACTCCGTAAATATATTTTAGAGGATGAATATCCAAAATGAATATCCGAATATGACCTAGACAGGTTTAAAATGATTACGAGAAAATTAAGAAAACATACTCTTTAAACTGAATTATGCAAAAAGAAAAAAATATTGTTATGAACAAAATATGCACTAACAAATTGATGTCAAAATTTATAAAAATTCATGAAATAGATAAATAATATCTTACATTCGACCTGATTGATTGAAGAAAAACATGGTATCGCATAGTTCTGGTTACCCTGCTGATAATTAACTACTTTATTAAAAGTATATGTTTGAACAAACAGAATTTTATTTTTTGTAAACTTGTGTTATTCGTATCATTTTCGGTGTTACTCCTTTTCTTCTCAAAGACTTTTTTCTTTTTTTGCTTATATCGGTATAAAATTAGTTTATAGACTTCATTACGAAAAAAATAAATTTAATTTATTTAAAAAATCATAATAACCCATAATACTTTTCATTTTCTACCTCTGTTTCAATTACAAAAAAAAAAAAAAAAAAAAAAAAAAAAACCTAAATCATATCCATCAAATTTATTTGCTGCAAAAGCTTCTCCTTTTTGTTTCCAATCAAAAAATAATTGAAAAGTTTTCATTCATTGTGCTGCTGTAACAAGATAATAAGGGTTGTTATTCAGAGAATATAACAAAAAATAAAAATAAAAAAATATTTCAATTTATGGCTACAAAACATAAATGGAATTTTATTCTCTTTTTTTTGGAGTTTTATTAAAAGTACTTTTTCCACCAATATTACTTATAATGTGTATTTAAGTGTGTTTTTAGCTTTCCCTCTCTCTCACTTGCCTTTAAAGCTGGGATTTGTATACATTTGAGAATAAAGAAAAAGGGAAGGTAGTTATAAAAAACAACAACATATTTAAAGGATTTAAATAAAATTGTTATATAATTTAAGGGATTTTATATATTTTTTTTAAATTATATACTTATTTGGTAGGGAAAATAAATGGCTTTTGAATGCAGCCGCATTTAATTTTTATACCAGGTATTATACATACTTTTTTCATCTCAAACTCAAATGAGAAAATTGTATGAATTTTAATAGGATAATAGGCTTAGGCGAACTTTAAATGGAAGGCTTATGGTAGGTTTTTAAATTTTTCAATTGTTATTTATAATGGCAATTTGATTTTTAGGTAAAATATATTCTTTTCGGCAAAAAAGCGTTTTATTACTAAATATTGTTTTGAGCGTTCTCTTCTTTTTCTTTGGTGGCTATATAACAACCAATTGTTCTTTAGTCTGAATTAGAATAGAATTCCAAGCGCTCCAATGGTGTGCGCTCTTCTTTCAGTTTTAACAGATCGTCTTCAACCTGATCTCTCTATTGAAATTTCGGTAGCCCATTTCTTTGCCTACCCTCGGGTAGAAACTCAAATTTTTTCTCCGCACGACATGTCCAAGTTAATGTAATGTAAACGTTGACGTCTAACGACGTCAGTGTCAGCATAAAGCTCATACAATTCGTAATTCATTCGTAATTTATAGGCGTCGCAAACGCAGACGGGGCCATATATTTTACGAAGAATTTTCCTTTAGAAGGCTTCACGTACAGCTTCATCTGCTTGCACAAGTACCCATACTTCTGCGCCATATAATAACACGGGTAGTATCAGTGTCTTGTATAGTTTTGTTAATAAACTGCTTGTTGGGATCAAAATAACATCTATTGGCAAGTATTATTCTTCGTCTTATCTCCAAACTGATGTTATTCGTTTTAGTTAGGACTACACCAAGATAGTTAAATTCGTATACGTTTCTAAAGTTCTAATTACCAGTTGTAGTTATAGTCTCTGTTTGTTGAAGCCAGTAACTTGGTTTTATCTTCGCTCACTGCCAGACTCATTTTCACCAATTCTTTTTCAATATTTGCATAAGTGGCAGTTCCATCTCGCAATATCCGACCAAATAGGCGGTTTCAGTAATGACCTCTGCCTTTGAGCCAAAAAAAGTTGTTTAATCCATAAATTTGCGGATTATGTTAATGGATTAGCAGTTTTTAACCAATAACACTTGTAGAGTGTAATGCTGTTTTATTTTCCAGCTGATGTAAAGGGTCCGCCATCTAATGTTTTTTTTTCAACTAGTGCTTATTTCGTAAATGGTAACACTTAGTCTGTCTCCTTTGACAGACAATTAGTTTTATCCATCCGCTGAACGAATATGGTTGTGTATACGCTTCGCTAAGTGGGCCTGCGATCGACTTACAGAAGATGCCGATTTTGCCAAAAAAAAAAAATCATCTTTTCAGATGAAGCTCATTTTGATCTTGGCGGGTATGTAAACAAGCAAAATTGTCGCATTTGGAGCACAGAAAACCTGCACGCATACATTGAAATGCCGATACACCCAAAACGAGTCACTGTTCGCTGCGGATTTTGGTCCAGAGGCATAATTGGGCCATTTTTCTTCGAAAATGAGCAAGGAGAGGCCATTACAGTCAATGGCGATCGTTATCGGGCCATGTTGAACGAATTTTTGTTCACAAAAATTGAAGAGGAGAATATAAGCAACATTTGGCTTTAACAGGACGGCGCTACGTGCCACACAGCCGAAGCTACACTCGATGTTTTGCGCCCTGTTTTTGAAGAGCAAATTATACAGCTGAATACAATCGATAACGTGCTTAAAAATTTGAGAAAATATTCAGTAGTTTTTTTTATAGCATTTTCAAAAAAAAATTCATTTGGCAGACCAAAGATCAAAATGAGCTTCATCTGAAAAGATGATTTTTTTCTTTTTTCATTCTGCAACATTACCATGATTTTCAAAGTAATGTCGCAATATTTCCCAGTGTTGTTCCAGCGTATACACAACCATATTAGTTCAACGGAAGGATAAAACTAATTATCTGTCAAATCAGACATGAGCTAAGTGTTACAATTCACGAAATAAGCACTAGTTGAAAAAAAATGTTAGATGGCGAACCCTTTATAATTACAATTTCTAAAGTAAGAATTTTACCCTATTTGCTTAATATAACTGTGGTGATGTTTACTCGTATTTTTCTTAATGCGACCATTGATCACAAGGAAAGAGAAAATACACACAGTGTGTCTACTCACATTTAGATCTAAGAAAGTTTCGTATTTTTTTCCAAAGAAACAGTGGGATTACATTACATGTTACGTAATAAATTAATAAAATATGGCTCATACGTATGTATTTATATAATAATGTGATCTCACTGTTTTTTATTCAAAAAAATATATTTCTAAAACGACTTAGCCTAACTTAAAGACTATTTTATTGTGCAATCCCGATTTTTTAGTTCATTCAATAAGCTAAACTGATTTTGAGTTACTCGAATATACATAATATATGCTGTGCAGCCTCCTCCATTTACCAAATAACTGTATATATAACAGAAACAAGAGCTAAATTGAAAAAACGGTTACCACCACTGGATTCAGAGCACTCAAATTAGTTTTAGCCGCAGAGGTCCCAGCTTGTCAAATTCGAGTATAGGTGTGCCCAAAAAGATAAGGTCACCTTAATATTTGCTCAATTCATCCAAACTATAAAATGTTATGTTCCGTATGGTCACCTTATTCAAAAAAATTCTACGTTCAAATAAGTGAATAATAAGCCGGGTCAATGACCTCCTCCACATCATTTTTGCTGGGGAGTTGCATTTATCATTTAAGTATTTATTCCTTTTATTGGATAACTAAAGTTTTTATTAACTTATTTAAGGATTAGAAGTGTAAATAAAGTGCAAAACAATATAACTCCTATAAAATGCAAAGTAAAAGATTTATTTCCTGTAGTTTAAGAGACGTGTTGGCTGAATTTTAAAATTCGCTCACAAAAGAAAATAATATCGACAACAACGGAATCGACAACAACGGAATCGACCACTTAGTTCTTTGTTTTGTTAATTTTTAATATTATTTGATAGAAGTTGATCGAGGGTATGTCATCGGGATAAATATACCCTTTTAGCTTTATTTTTCTGTTCTTTTTGCCGTTAAAGCCATTTTTAAATTGTTACTGTTTGGTCATAGTGACCAATTTCTTTCCGCCTATCTTGCTGAAGAAAAGTTTGTTTTGGTTCTTCTCTTCCAGCTTTTGTTTGTGCAATCCTTTGCATGACAACTGCTTTGCAGGAGTTCGTTTTAATTTAAATTACTTTTTATTACATTTTTTTATAATGATCATTTTTGTGTTAACATTTTACTTTTTAATAAAAATTCACACATTTTTTCTTTATTTATTTTCGTTAACATTCAACATAAAATGATAGCTTGTAAAAAGGGAACAAAAATTTTCCAATTTTCCAATGCTTTAACAATATCTGTCTGGAATACTGTGTTTGTGAAATCAGCCTATGCTACTATCGAGAGAATGATCGAATTTTGTAATATTTTTCATGTTGTATTGTATTTGACATTTAAACAAAAGTATTCTCTATAATATAAAGATAACACTCTGTAAGTACTAAAAGTATCTTAAAGCTTTTGCATATTCGATTATTTTAATTAAAAAACAAAGTAGTTGGCAGAAATGATAAAGATGTATTATTATGGTAATTCATTTTATGATGTATTATCTACTTTTTATTATGTTAGATTTGAACTCTTAACATGCTGAGACTCCCTCTCCTTTATCTCAATTATTTTTTTGTTTTGCTTTGGCTTGCAAACACCTTTAGCAATTCCAAATATTAGTCTGTATTACCTTTCTATTCAATCAAAAAACATGAGGAGGTTCTTATAAAAATCTACAAGAACATAAGCCAACAACATATTTTCTTAAAACAAAAGAAAACAGCAACAAAAAAAAGGTTTTTTTCTAATAAAATCCATTTAACAAATTGGATTTTCCAGCTATCTGTCCTCTTACTTTCTTCCTTTACAGCCTCTTATAGTTGGCTAAGGATTTTTTTTTTCGAAAAGTTTTCACTTCTTTAGCAGTAGGAGAGTGTTGGCTTTTAGATTGCTAAACAGTACTAAGAAAAGGCAGGTAATTTAAAATTAATAGTGGAAAGGTAACAGTGGAGGGGTATAGTATGGGTGATTAAAAAGAAATTTAAAAAATTACACTTAGTCGTTAACGTTTAAAAAATTTACTACTTTTTTAATACAAAAGTATACATATAATTGTAAATGTTAGTTTTCTCCGAAATGTTAGGGCACTGCTCCACGTCTAATATACCATATTTATGATTGATTATGATTCAGTATCAAGATATTTATTGAATGTGCAACATACAGTATTAATGTATCAGAATCCGTATCACAGAAAATCCCAGAATTTTCTAATCTGAATCATGGATCATGTGACAAATATAAAAATGAAAATCGTAATATGTATGCAAAAATAAAATAAAATTATAAATTTGGCTAAAAGGTATTGTCACCTAAAAACCAAAAGGCCGTAAGCGATAAACAATTGAAAATCGTCTTTTTGATTGATTATGATCGTAATCATACACCCATTATCATAATGATACGTACACCAAGTTCATAAACTAAGATTAAAATAATAATAACTAATAAATTCCCATTTTTAAATGAAAAAAATTACTAATTTTATAAAGTTTTTATATGAGGCGACGAACCTAACGAACCTAATCATAAATATGGCAAGAGCTGATTTATTTATATTTTCCCAATTAACGGTTAATATATGGTCCGCCATCTAAAGTTTTTTTTTTCAATTAGTGCTTATTTCGTGAATAGTAACACTTAGCTCATGTCTGATTTGACAGATAATTAATTTTATCCTTCCGCTGAACGAATATGGTTGTGTATACGCTTGAACAACGCTGGGAATCTGGGCCTGCGATCGACTTACAGAAGATGCCGATTTTGCCAAAAAAAATCTTCTTTTCAGATGAAGCTCATTTTAATCTTGGCGGGTATGTAAACAAGCAAAATTGTCGCATTTAGGGCACAAAAAATCCGCACGCATACATTGAAAAGCCGATACATCCAAGACGAGTCACTGTTTGGTGCGGATTTTGGTCCAGAGGCATAATTGGGCCATTTTTCTTCGAAAATGAGCAAGGAGTGGCCGTTACAGTCAATGGCGATCGATCGGGCCATGTTGAACGAACCATAGCCAAAAACAGACACTTCAATAATTTCTCTTTCTTGCGATATTTTACTTTATAGACAAAAAAAAATAGAACAAATTTACATTATCGTCAAATGTAAAACATAAACATATCGTCACCTAAAATCCAACATGCCATGATCAAAATAATGCCCCAAATGCGACAATTTTGCTTGTTTACATACCCGCCAAGATCAAAATGAGCTTCATCTGAAAAGATGAACAAACATTCTGCAACATTACCATGATTTTCAAAGTAATGTCGCAATATTTCCCAGCGCTGTTCAAGCGTATATACAACCATATTAGCTACGAGTAAGTGTTACCAATCACGAAATAAGCACTAGTTGAAAAAAAAACGTTAGATGGCGGACCCTTTATATATATGTCCATATATTAGATATATATATATATATATATATATATATATATATATATATATATATATATATATATATATATATATATATATGTATATATATATAAATATGTGCCTTAGTTATGGAATTAATATGCTCTTTAGTTTTAGGACAGACCATAAACCCTTTCTTTATTGTCTCTGAAGTTTTCTCTGGACGAAATTGTTCTGCTCACCACTTTGTCTTTTTTTAATAACAATAGAATAACTATTCCAAAATATGTTAGAAATTATCATTAGACATTCGGACAATCATATTCAAAGTCATTAATTAAAAAAAGAAGAATTGTGTCTATTAAACTTAAGTGAGTATATTTTCCCAATCCTTCAACGATATTTTGCTTCAAATTCTTCATTTTATCAAATTCTTAATTATGATTCAATGTAAATGCAATCAAAATAGCCAAACATGTTTTGTTTAGTTCTTTGGTGGCGTTTTTAATAAGTAACCGATCCACTCATCACAAAATTAAGAAACTACTGACGCGATAAATATTGAACATGTAGCATACTATCGCAGTCCGTCAATCCAAGGAAATTCATCAGGATCCAAATATCACAATAAATCTGTGGCTTAGTGCTAAATTGGTCAATGTCAATATTTTTCTGTTTTGATTAAGTCAGTTAGTTAGTTGCATTGGGTTCCTATTCTTTCTTGCTTTTTTATTTTGTAATAAAAAAAAAACTTAAATTACAATTTTCTCCGAAGTAAATACATTGACAGTGTTCTTAAGACATTTATTTTTATTTTAAATTAGAGTAACCCTTTGTGTTGTAAATATATCTATTGATGATATATCATAACCGAAAAGTTATTTAAACCAAATTTAAAAATTGTTACTGTTTTCAAGTTATACAAAAATTAATAGTTACTATGTATGGAAAATGCCACGCCCACTTATTTAATTCCGCTTACTTTAAAATTGATGATTTGTATTGAGTGTCAAGTCATTTAGACCAAATTCAGAAACTTCCTCTCTAACCGTTCTCAAGATATACAAAACTCATTATTTATTTTATGTGGCGGAGGTACCATGCACACTTATCCAATATCGTTCATATTTGCTAAAGAACTTAGAATATTTGCACTGAATCGACGCAGCAAATTCTATTCTATTTAACAGGAGCAGAGATAAAAGAGAGACCGCCTACAATCCCACCTATCGAGAATATTTCTACTTTCGTTTTTTTCTAAACCTATGCATAGCAATTACGAACAAAATCGTAGAATGAAGTATGGAATTTGATCCAGTCTTCAAGTTTTAAGCATCTGAAGAAATCACACTTTATTTTTAGATATATAGATATTTGTTAACTATTATTATTTTTTAATAATATGTTCGCACGATAGAAGCTCCTTAAAGAATTACTTATACGAATTACCTCATTCGCATCGCACATTTGTAATTCGTTTTGATGGTTTAGATAGAAACCTTGTACAAATTAGAGATTACATTAATTTTGTAATAATCCATAGGGTTATATAAACGGAATTAATATTAATTTGATGAATTCGCAAAGAATTAAAAAAACAGCAATAGTTCCGATTTTGAAATCCAAATATTTCTGTAACCTATAAATATGTTAATCTAAGACCAAAACCGATTTAAAGGTAAATTTATGAGTTTTTTATATAAAATTCTTATTTAGTGTAACAATGACTTCAATTTTCATAACAGAAAAAAAGTTGTACATTTACCTTTCCCTTAAAGGTTCGCTCCCCCCAAACAGAGGACATTAAGTCAGTGGTTTAACGTGAGTACCTGTCCTAGGACGTTACCTCACGGTGCCAAAGCACGAGTGAATACAATGCGTCCACCAACGCCCCCACATGACCTCACACCTTGGTAAGGTGCCGGAGACTATCTAAACTCCTACCGATCTATGGGTCACGGCACCCGGTTAAAAATGTAACTCCACACCGAGCCAGCATAGCTCTCCCCGCGATTTGGGTTTAAACCACAGCCACCACTTTGCTCCCACAAAGGGGGCCTCACCATAGTCGGGCAGGAACCGAAATTCCTGGGGCTCCCGACACCCGTGGCACCAGAATTAAGCCTCCGGTCAGGCCTCGTAGCATAAATGCTACTACCAGTTTAAGTCCCAAACAACTTCGGACTGGTGACCAAGATGGTAATCACAACAAACAAGAAACACTTAAACAACACAACAATAAACGGAGCCACCCTCACGGGAGAACTCAAAGTGACATCGTGCGCCACGGACACAATACACAAAAACAAGAACACAACCAGTCAAAAGCAGACCAGTACAAACACACAACACCCAAAACTGCAGCCACAAATCAAGCCGCAAACAGCAGGCCGGGAAACAACAAACAGCAGACAATCACAGCAAGCAGCATAACACATCAACCTTCAGCACCCCAGCGGGATGCCAAGCTAGAAAAAGGCTAGCCAGGAGACCGCTAAGATGGTGATGCAGGTTCAACCTCCGCTAATAGTGCCGTCCTCCTACGCCTAAACACCTCAAGGGCAAAAACGCCCAGCCTACCATAAGTACGATCGTCCAACAAAACCCTACTGAAATCCCACACCCCCCCAGTATGAGTAATACCCATACTATCTAAATCCCTAAAGTCATCATAGTCCGGGCACGAAATCAGTACATGCTCCAGTCCTCAATTCCCCTCCCACACCGACAGTCCGCTGATTCAGTCTGGCCAATTCGACGCAAAAATGCATTGAAAGAGCCATATCCCGTCAGTATGAACCCCAGACTCAAGCCAAAGCCAAAGTCTGGGTGTTCCCGTAAGAACGTAACGTCCGGAATAAATCCATAAGTCACCCTTCCCTTGTCGCTGTTCGTCCATCTCGTCTGCCACCTATCTACGAGGCACCCCTGCAAAAGGGCCTTATACCTATCTCTCCCAATCTCGAGCTCCGAAACAGAAAGCCAATCGTTCGTCCCAAGTGGCAGTCCCCTCTTGACCCTGAAAGCAATGCTACGACGCATCACTTCCAAGTCAAGCGGCGGTACACCAACAAGGACCTGCAAAGCATCGGTAGAGACCGTCCGACACACCGGAACACATGCCAAGAGTGCAATTCTCTGACACGTGAGAATCTTACTCTGTCCAACAACAGACATGACCGTCTTATACCACACCGACGCGCCATACGCCGCACAAGCGACGAAAAGCCCATCGTATATGATACGGACGGCACGCCTGCTCCCCAATCACTCCTCAATATGCGCCTAACCTTTCCAACGATAGCTGCCAGTTTATGCCTGACATGGGTGAGATGAGCCTGGAAGCTCATACGCCTCCCAACAACTATTCCGAGGTACCTGACCTGAGTCACATAGCGAATGCTGTTGTCACCAATTCTAATGAGTGGAGGTCGCCCGGTTGACAATATGCCCTTAAGCAACATCATCACCGTTTTATCCACTGCGACGTCCACACCAACTCCTACACCCCACTCACAAGCAATGCGAATGGCCTGGGCACCCCTTCTCTCCAGCTCAGCACGAGACCGAGATCATGAGATTCCAAAAGAATGGACCACAAATGGACCCCTGCGGACAACCCCGAACAACCTCCATCCAAACCGTTTTAAAGGATCCAACAACACACGCTTTTCTATCCTCGAAATAGCTGCTCCAAATGCCCATCTCACGACAGCCAACCTCCGATAGCCTTCGTAAGACCTTGTCCCACGAAAGATAATCGAAAGCTCCCTTAAAATCAATGAAAAGCTCAAGCACATACTTCGCAGATGATTGTTCGACAGAACTCTTCACATGTATCCAAGCGTCCTCGACGCATTTGCCTTCCCTAAAACCAAACTGGTAACATGAAGGGCCCTCGCTGTAGCATTCCTTGAGTCTGTATACCATGATTCTTTCCAGCACTTTTCCAAATACTGCCAAGAGGCTGATGCCCCGATAAGAGCGAGGATTACTCCTCTCTCTATCAGGCGACTTAAGAAGTACCACAACACGAGCACATTTCCATGCCTTCGGGAAGTAGCCCTCATTAATGCACCTACCGTACACCGCCTCCAGGTATTCAGGGATGGCCTTCCAGATGTTCTTACACATCTCTCCGGTCAACCCATCCAAACCTGGGGACTTCCCGCTTCTCACCCGACAAAAACAGTCATCTAATTCCGACCCCACCAAGTTTGGAGGGTCAGCAACCTCCACCGGTGGGGGAGGATAGTTGCCTGGCTCCGCCCTTGGAAAGAAAACCCCCAACAATGCGTCCGTGCAGTCCCTTCATGAAGACAACACGGTGTCGCCAACATGGAGGCATCCTATGTCCATCTGACTCTTTCTACCCCTGCAGATACGGTAAACCCTACCCAAACAGAGGACATAACGAAAAAAATTTTTAATTGTGGTTATCAGTGTTTAATAAAGAGGTTTCAACTTCCAGACAACTTCATCCAAAAAATAAAGAAGCCACCTGACGTTCTAGCTTTTCTCTGGCAAAGATCAGGGGAAAATGCCACCTACCGGAAAAAAAATTACAATGTTAAGTAAGGATTACAATCACCACTTATCAAGGATCTTCACCATTATACAATCATATAGAGGGGAGCTACAGTGGATTAATCATCTATGTACTTAGTTTGAAAAATCAACTCGATTAATGAAACTTTAAACAAAGCAATGAATGCTTTGTGGAAAGCCACTATGCTCCCTAAAGGAGTGAGGAAGAAAAAAAATACACCCACTAATTCTTTATAGGATTAAAGTTTAAGTTTATATAGAAGCCAATTTTTGACTACTAGGGAAGAATGTTTCGGGCTATTGTCCTGAAGCAAGCAATAATAATAAACTTTACCTTGAGAATTTAGAATTTTTAAATAATCCAACTTGTTCTTTGTTCCTACTATGAAAACAAAATTTTCGACTTCATTCAACCCCATTGAACCATGATGCCTACAATTATATCTCAGCAGACATTCTTTACAGCTTTGCTCAAATGTTTGATATTTAGGGCATTAATCACAGCAATGAATTTTGGGATGCAGAAAATTACTGTGACAAATCAATGGCCTGCTTTTTGTGTGGTGAAAAGAAGGCCAAGCTTTCTATACAGAAATTGTAACAAAATTGTCAAGCAAGGATACTGAAATGACATATTATAATGGGGTCGTAAATCTTGTTTTTATAAGGGGAACAATGAACAAGAATGATTATTAAAAGATACCAAAGGACTGGTTGATGTAGTATGGGGTATTTGATGTCGATATTCGGATTTGTTCGAACAGATAGGCTACGGTATCTACTCGACATCACTACTGGTATGTGAATGCTGGACATCTTAAATAAGACACATTCAGACCTAGAGATTATCTTTGGTGAGGGTGTCACTCTAATTGTGTAGCGGATGAATTTGCGAGGGAAGGCTCTCTTCTTGGCAACGTGGAGATTGATCATCTATTTGGGATGTCACTTTCCTCTTGCAGATTACTGATTCTGCGATACATGTTGGACAGGGCAGAAAAACAGTGAGAGAATGAACCTGCTCTGTATCAAGACAAACCTGGTCTCTACACGGTCGGGCTCGTTCAGAGTATATCATATGGATGCCGCGTCATAGGCTGTCATCTCTTGGCATTGGGCAGCTCGTGCGCGTGCTAGAGGACTGGGTCTACCGTTCAATGATTGCTGCAGGGGTGGTCAAAATGAGGAAGAGTCAGAGACCGAGTCTTTCGGATATTAGCATTGTTTTCTTTGGGAGTCCGTTTCTGCATGCTATATAGGACCTAGCCTATGAGTATCAGCGGAATTTCTTCTTTTGTGCATGCGTCTGGTTGGTTCGTTTCGGGCCGATGTGCGGATATGTTTTTCCGTTTGGACGCTATATTTTATGAGCATCAAGTGGGACTCATATTGAAGGGAAGTGAGCTGGACCAGTGTCTGCCTACATGTTGTAACTAACTAAATAAAGGATAATTTTGTACAATAGCCCTCAAAGTTAAACTTATGTGGGAATTATTATTTGTTTTAGGATAAAAACCCGAAACATTTCTTCTTAACGAATGACTTCTATATAATGTAAAAAAGCTACCACATCCTTTACAGAGCTTTGCCTTTAATTCTATAGAGAATTTGTAAGTTTATGTGTTATCCAAAATGCAGCAGCGCCAAGATAGGGGCAAACAAGGACTTAAGACTATCCTCCTCGATATATGGCTAAATATATATATTGAAGCTGTTATGGACACTAAATGTAACCAAAATCAAAACAATATTTTGATCTAGAACCTGCTCAAAAAGGTACTTTAAGGAGAAAGTGTGAAACTTCTTTTTTTGCTATGGAAACTGTGGTCGCTTTGAGTTAGGCTTATTTTTGATATTAAAATTAATTTATTAAATTAAATTAAAAAAATTAAAGACAGTTAGTTAATTTACCTTTCAATTACTTTTGATTTTAGCTTAATATCTTTAATGGTTACTGAGATATTTAAATTTGAAAACCGGAACTCTTACTCTACAAGTTGTTTTTTTGCTGACTGTAATTCGGCTCATAATTGGGAGTTGAATTATGAATGAGAGAGCGAGTTACGAAAAACCGTTGTCGTGTGAACATGACATAAGCAAAGCGAAGTAATTTAAAAAACAAATTTTTTTTTTTGTTTCTTAAGAAAAATTAAAATATTTTATCCCTTTAACGACGAACGGGACACATATGTGTAATTTGATTTTTTCGTCATTACTAACACATTTTCTGATGGATTTTTACCCAATCAATCAATCAATTTTTACCCAATCTTTGCTATTCAAGTTAACATAAAGCAAAAGTTGCTTAAATTGGGCTTAAGGGCATCTCAAAGTCAAGAATTTCTATTTATATTTTTGCAATATTAGTTTTCGAATATTTTAATATTATATTTACCAATGCATTATGTAAATCAGTGAACCAACATAACAGTTTCTCCAAAAAACCCATAGAATTACACATAGATGGCGTTACTAGAATTTTGTCCATATGACTTTAATTTAATATTAACCTTCAAACGATACGTGTATAAATTTGACAGCAATCTGACTATTGATTCGTGAGTTATAGCATTTTGTGTGGATAAGCTTTTATTATTGAGAAAAAAAAGGGAAAAAGTGAATTTCGGATTTTGATAAAGCATGCTTTTTGATGAAAAAAAAACAGTGAAAACCAAACAATGGCTTCATAAACATTATCCGTACTCTGCTCTATCGAGACAAATGGTAGAGAAGTGGTTTGCTGAATTTAAACGGGTTCGTATCAGCACAAATGATGCAGAGTGCAGTGAACGTTCAAATAAGGTTGTTAGTCCAGAAAACATTAAAAAAAATCCACAAATTGGTTATGAACTAACGCAAATTGAAGGTGCACCAGCTAGCTGGCATTGTATAGATATCAGATGGTAGTGTTTTTACCATTTTACATAAAGATTTGGGTATGCTAAAGCTCTGTTCAAAGTTGATGCTGCGTGAGCTCATAAATAATGTCACAAATCGATGAAAACGATGGCAAAATTGAATGAAATGATTTAGTCTCCAGTGACTTCTTCTGTCTTTAGATCTCAAGAGAATGCTTGCTGGAAAGAAATTTAAGTTCAATGATAAAGTAGTCACTGAAACTGAGGTCTATTTTAACGAGAAAGAGAAATCGTACTATAAAAGTGGTATCGAAGGCAACCATGTTGAATAATAAAATCGAGTTTTGTCAAAATGTTGTTTTTTCTTACTTATCCTACGGAGTTATTGAATAACCTGTTATATAGAGTTGGATTACACTTTTCTCTAGTATCCTAATGAAATGAGGGCACATACTTTTGTGTCCCACTCGTCCGTAAAGGTAAAAATAAAGGAAAATTTGTTTTTTATATATTTTTTGTATTTTATTTAAAATTTTGCAGTTCAGAAACAATGGAAACAAACAATTCAGTAAAAGACATAAAAAACATATCGGACTTAGTTATGATAAATTTAAAAACGATTCCTATTTCCAGTAAAGCACATTTAGTTTTTACATGCAAAAAAATTGTGTTTGCACGACTTTTGATTCCGTTTACTGTGCAAACAAAGTAACAATCAAGTATCAAGTAGCCTTCTAATTATACTGCCCTCAGTCTTGACCTTTAAAGTAATCCAACGGTGTCTACGCATTACTAACTTTTCGACTGCAAAAGCCGTTTGTGTAGACAACTGCGTGCGAAATTCGAAAATGTAAATATGGTTGCGAAAATAAAAATACCTAAAAGAAAGTACACCACATTAGTGCCTTTGGGACTGTATGGTGGGTTTTTGTCTATTGGTTTGTGTCAAGATTGATAATGTAACCCTGGTAGTGCCGTACTGATATGTGTATTTGACGGCATTGCCAATGCGACCACCTTTGGGTAACACAATCTTACATATTTAAAATAAATGGATATAAAATAGAAGATGTGAGAGCGTTTAAGATATTTCCAGAACTTCCAAACTGTAGGCAATTAGGTAAATAAGGAGGCTACTTTCCCTACGTCGAGATAGTTATCGTTTTGAAACTGAAATAAGGTAAAAAAGCAATATTTAATCGACTGTTTCATTGTAATAGAGATGTGTAATTCAACTGTTTTCCCTTCAGGCATTGTAAATGGTCCAAATATACGAAAATTGTTAAAAACTCAGGCATTTGATGGCGTTTTTTATGATGACGAATCGATAGCTTGGCGGTCAGCTAATAAAGTTATAGGGGGCTTATAGGAAAAAAATAGATCTGAAAGCTATCAGATGTCAGTACAAACAATGATGGCTGCATTCTCTAAAATTAGTGTCAACGTGTTCTTTTTAATTCACTTTTTACATCATTATCTTGACTATTTTGGTAGGCAATTAGCTACTGAGACAGGCGAACAAGGTGAACACTAGAACCAAATTGCTATTTCATTTGAAATAAGTTAAAATTATTTATTTCTATTGATGACATATCTTAGTGAAACAAATTACAGATAGCAAGGAAAAAAGTCGCCTTACTCCGTTCTAGTGGAAATTTGTCGGTAGAGTAGAAACTTATTTAAAGACCAAGAAGGAATAAATGAAGATGAAAATTGAGTTAATTTAGAGAGTGAAGTAGAAATGCAATGTACTTTGGATTTGGACTCGAAAGATAAGAGTGACGATGCCCAGAATTTACAGCTTCCATTAACTTCAAAAAGACTAAGACTTAGAAAAAATGGTCAAAAATGGCTCAACTTCAAAAGGCCATAAAAATTTAATTCGAGCTAATTTTTCAAAACCCTTAGGCAGTTTTGTTTACTTAATAGTCTTCTTTAATTTCCTTGTGGAGTTGTTAAGGCTGGCGGCAATGACCCGAAACTTGTTGCACAGTGTAATTCAATAACCCCCTTATTTATAAAAAATATTTTCGTTTTATAAAAATTTTATGAAACATAACTTGTATGAAAATTCGTTTTATAAACCCTATATAAATCGAAAATATCTGTAATGTCTAAGGTGGTAAAAGTTTTAAGTCTATAATATGCTTTTAAAACATTATATGCCATTGTTTCCTCTTTTTTTCTGTGGTATCCATTTAAAAACAAAAAGTTTTAAACACTTATTGACCATTTCAGCTTAAACAATAGAAAAAAAGCAATCGTAACAGGCAAAGAAAAGCAAACTTGTTAAACACAAACTTGAATGAAATTTCCTTCATTTAATAAGTTTTTATAGAGAGAAAGGAACGACGCACGCAGACTTATAATCGTACAAACCTGTAAACAGAAAGGATAACAGACGAAAGTTTATTTCTTCTATTTTTTTTTCTGCTTGTTGTTTTCATTTAAACTTTTATTATTTAGACCAGAAAACATTTTAAAAAGATTAAATGCGAAAAAAAAACCCAACAAACTGTCTATAAAAATATAAGTTTTAATCTTTTTAATAGTATGAAAAGAGAATATTTTTGTTTTTGTTAACATGAAAAAGAAATCTAACTAAGTTTCACAAAACCATAGATTAATAAATACAATATATGTAATGGTTAATCAAATATTAAAGAGCAACCTTGTAAATATGAATTGGAAAATAATAATAAATTAGTTAGTAAAGATTATGACAGTGTTTTGCAAGCAGCGGTCTGTGCAATAGATTGGCTACCTAGGAAGCAGCAAGGATAACTGAAAGCCAAAATAAGGGGTGTATTTTATAGAGGTATAGAACTTTAAGTTTCAATAAAACAACGATGGGTCATTCGATTGAAAGAAAATAGTCCAACGGTGTCAAATCACGGGATCGTAGCGGCCAATTAATATCGCCACGACTTGAGATAATTCGGTCATTGAATTACTCGCGCAAAGGAGACACTGTTTCGTTGGCTGTGTAGCAAGTGGCAAACCATATATGTGGTTTGAACCACATATCGTCCAAGTTCATATCCTCAATTTCTAGCCACAAGGAGTCAGAAGTCCGTTATCGAGGTTGACGGCTCTTTTCCTACGCTATCGCGAACAACAGTAATGTTTTCCGCAGCACGAACTGGACGAGCATACACAAATGTTTCCACATTTCCTATAGACTCGATTTGCTGAAATTTCCGCACAGTTCTCCCGATTTTGGACACATTTAGTCGATTATGCTGACTAAAAGATTCACGAGGTGCACGAAATGCATTTCGATTAGAACGCCCATTATCGTAAAAGGCTTCAAAAATTTTAATGCCCTGCTCAATTGTGTACCTCTACCTGGATACATTTTTCAAACACTAAAACAAAGAAAGGTCAAGTTAAGTTGGGCAAAAACTTGACGTTAAGGTGTGACTCACAATTAACATCGTGTATTATGGTTATAAAAAATCATTAAAAAACAATTTTATTACTGAATTTAAGGAGGAATAAGAAAAAACAATTGAGAAATATTACATCAAAGTTATACGGATGGTGAAATAAATTTATGTCCATATGTCTACTATATGTCTACATTGGAACAACGTTGTGAAAAGAGCGGACGTCTGCCGACGTGTTAGAGGTGGGCATTTGCCCGACATCATATTCCATTATTAATTTCAATATTTCTATTTTATATTGTAATGAATAAAACTGAATTTGTAAAAAAAAATTATTTTTAAGCCCATTTACTTCCAAACCTAAAATTTGCCCACCCTTTATAATTCCCCGGTATTACTTTATTTACAGAAAAAACAAATATTTTTTTTATTTTATATATAAAATAATAATTTTAAAGTATAAATAGCAATAATTTAAATATGTTAAATATGGTATTTGTACATCAGCCCCATTTTTCTATTAATATTCTTAACAAGCAATTACTTAACGTAAACGCCCCAAAAAATATGCTATAACAACTGTTGCTATTACCATATTACTTTTTACATGGCCATTTACAATGACACTTAAAACATGCGTTCATTTCTCTCTTGTAAAATAGTCCCTGTTCTCTCTGCTTTTACATAGAAAGTGTATAACAATATTGCAATTTCTGTTTAATTTTTTTTTCTTTTGTAATTAATTTTAAATTTAATAAATTAAGCAACAAAAACCGATCAATGAAATAATGTACGTGCCTCAGCGATACTAACGTACAGTATGTGGCAAAAATAAGTTGTCAAAGTGGTTTTTGAAGTAAATCTTCCTTTGTTATCTTTTAGTTATGGTATGTTTTTAAATATTTTTGAAGTATGGTAATGAAAATTAATACACGAGGATTTTGGTGCGATTTGGTTTAAGAATGTGAATTAGTACTACATTATATTGATATAGCTGCGGTTGTGACTTTTTGCAACGTAAGTTATCAGCTAAAGTTTTAGTCACTTGTTATATACATACATATATACATACATACACACATAATTCCCGCGACAACCCAAGAGGGACAAGGGGGAGGACATCTCTTAATCAATGAGCTGCACCCGATTCTATTTTTAGACTCATTGAAAGGGACCTACAATTTAACGCCGGCTCCGAATGGCATATGCATTAGTTAGAGAAGTTTTTCATAGCGTAAATACTCATAACCAGTCGCTAGCAGTGCTATGTGGTGATACCTCTGTTGAAAATTATCTGATGGTCTGGTCTAGTATTGAACCGAGGACCTCCATGTTGGTAGGCGAGTGTCCTACCTACCATACCACAGCGGCAGACAACTTAAAACGCAATAGAAGGTGGGTGAGCCGTGATAGTATGGGAAGCAGTATGCTACTATGGCACCTACGATTTACAGTTTTTAACATTGCGTATGAATGCAGAGAACTACAATAGTGTTTCGAAACCGACTTTTTCCTACTTTCAAAACTTATTTGAAAATCGATAGTGTTCCAATCCAAACAGCCCGATCTGTTAAATTGTGAATTCAGAGCCAATAAGTTGACGCCCTTGAATGGCCACCTTATTTGCCCGACCTGAATATAATAGAAAACATATGAAGATGGGTGGCAGGGAAAGTGTACAAGTCCGGAAGACAATGTAGCACAAAAATGGATTTACGGGAAGGAGTCATACACACTTCGTCCACCATATCGTTGAATTATATTGAAAAACTTTACATTTCAATGTCCAATCGAATTTTTGAGGATATACTTAATGCTTAAAATACTAATTAAATTAAAATTATAGCTGATGGCGCTGTCCTAATGTCCAGATTTTTCAACACGTTTTTAATATAATTTTTCTAAACAAAATTAATTAAAATACTATCTTAAATGGTACAGCAGTCATTGTTGTATTAGTTTAAAGGGAATTGATATGAGTCTACTACATAAAAAGTTTAAGGCCACATCTCAATTGGTTCAGATAATATTTAACATAAACCGTCAGTAGAAGGGGGAGCACTATCCTAATGACCGCAGTGTATCTGTTTTCTACTCAGAAATTTTTAAGCCAATTTAAAAGTGCTTAAATTGGACAATTGAAGGACAACGAACTAACTGTTATTACCAATTTATACAAAAACGGTAATACGCTGAGATATATAGCAATAAACTTGTATAAAAATCAAAGGCAATCTGAAAATCTCTGAAAAAATGAATATGCAAATTTTACTAATTTTCAATGCTGATCCATTCGAATAGTGCCAAAGTTTTGGGCGCAGTTGTTAAATGAAGCCAAAGAGGTACCTTATTCAATCTAAGCAATACTGTTGCGTTTTACCCTTTTTAAAACGATTCAGTTCGTTTAAATTGCGTTCAAATAAAATAAACACCGCTTTATTTATTGTCTTACAGTTATATTTTTATTTACTGCACAATAATTTTGTACAGTTTACAAACAACTTAATATTCGCTTATACAACACTTATTTCCGCTTACACACGTCTTTATCTTACGACAGCAAAACGATCCCTAAACTGACGTGTAGGTAAAACAGCCCCTTTATATACCTAATTGCTTACAGTTCAGAAGGTTCCGGAAATATCGAACATCTATTTTTATATTCGTTAATTCGTTGTGGCAGTGCTGCCAAATGACAGGGTGACACAAAACATACCAAAATCCCATAATACAGTGTTGTATTTGTATTTTTGTAACAATACGTTTTCGATTGTGTCAAATCTATAAGCAGTCAGGTCACTGGTAAAATTGCTTATGCTTATGATGAATTTAGGTACCTTAAAAACTCAAAAACCTTTTTTTATAATTAATATAAATGATTGATTTTTATTTCATGTGATAGATAGTTTTATTTTATTACATATTTTAAAAGGTTTTTACGCTGAGAAACTGTGTATGATATCATAACAAAAAGCTATTCATGTCTGCCTGAATTTTTGATGTCGAAATCGCTTCAGTTATTGATTCAATTAACTGTTTTTAATAAATTAAATGTAATGGTTTCAATTAATACGCTTTCTGTTTACAATTACTCAGAAGAAAAAATCTACTATACTAATATGAAGACACCAGGAAGACCACAGAATTGTTGAAATTTTTCAAATAATTTTATTTTCAGTGTAACTCTACAAAACTGAAAGGATATATCTGTTGGAACATTCTAGAAAAGAAAAGTTCCTGCAACATTTTTAAATAATGATATGCAGTTACAGTTATAGTGCGACCGCCTTCTTCAAAGAAGTTTGGCCCGACAACACAATTTGATGATACTGCACACCACACTGTAAGTCGTGCTGGGTGAATTTCTCTCGCTTAAATAATTTGTGGAATAGAATCAAGAGTTAAGAAATTTCAATATTGTCCACTTCTGGAGATACGAAAGTACGCCACAACTTTCATTGAACAACAATTATTGACTCGTGTGCGTGCTAGCGGCATAATTTTGCATGTCGACTAAATTTAAATAACGATCAGAAATTCAGAAATACAATTTAACGAATAACTCAATTAGAAATAAAGTCATTACATTTTTCTTTTTGCCTTTGGTCAACTACCCTGTACGAGGAAGACAAACAAACAAACAAAATTAATATTTTATAAGGAACACATATTAAGACTCCAAATTTTTGACACAGTGTGCTTGGGACAGATGATTCTACGATTAGACTTAAATATTCTTGCGGTATGGTGATTGTATATCGTAACACTAGCGACTAGCTTACATGCAAGTATACTTTATCCACCTTTATGGAGTTAGAAAGTGCCTGAATGATTTTGGGATGCTTATTGGCGAGTGTTAAAATTAGTATAGTTCTTTTGGAAGGGAGAGTAATTGCAGTAATTCCATAAAAGTAATTCCATAAAAATTATAGAGGAGACAGCAATATCAGAAGGTAGACGCCTAATAAGGAAAAACTTTAACCTGTACAGGACAATGCACCACTCAGCACTGCAAAAATAATCAAAGATTATTTGAGATGAGAAAATATAAATATTTTAAAGTTGACTCCGCAGAGCACAGATCTGTCTACCATAAAATTATGCATGGGAAAGTTTAAAAATCCGAATTTTTAAGGATAGGGCCCAAAAACCTAAAAGATATGAAAGATTGTATCTCTTGACATTCGAAAATGTTTTGCAGGATAAGTGTTTTATGTTCGTGAACTCCGTAAATCACATACTGGGCAAAGTAGTCACTCAATCCTTTGGGTATTGCGGATATTAATTTATTGACAACTTACTTTTTCAACATGAATTTCTTTTTCAAAACTGTTGTTTTTGTTTGTTGAAACTACGAATTATGTAAATGACACAAATTAAGAAAAAAAATTTTTAAAACTAAAATAGAATTTACTGTGCACCATGACTGAAACATTGGTCTTGACAATTAATTTTTTCCAGCCACTGTATATATGTATATAATATAAGTTTGATATTGTGTATGCATACACACAAACACTTACATATACAAGTTTAAATACAAATGTTAATAATAAGACTATTAAAAGAGTTAAACTACAGTAAAAGGTAAAAGGAGAAACAAATCGTTAGGAAAGAGATTGTCCTACATATCCAAAGCTTACTTGTGGATCAGATAAGAAATAAAATCCTTTATATGCTCGATATAGATATGTATGTTATCCTACGCTTTTATATTTTTTTATTCTCTTTGAGGAACTAATTTTCAATTTAAAAAAAACCAGGTATTTTTTAAAATTTTGTTAATCGCAAGGAGTTAGATGTGGAGAACATATTAGATGGTATAGCAGCTTGTAGTCCAAGTTACTTATGTTTTGCAAATATAGTTTATGGATCTTTGTCACAAATACATATGCCTAACACTATTAACATACATCTTTTTTAGAAAGTAACTATATTGGGGAGCCATATACATATGTGGAGGTATAGATTTTTCTTATCCCCCGTTGTCCGACGGTGGATCCTCCCAGAACACTAAGCCAAATGTCGCGTTCGTTACAGTACGGTCCATCGTGTCCGCGCAGCGTTCGCTCGAATGGTTGTCGATTCCGTTTGTCGCAGCAATTCTCTGCATTCCTAATAGATGACTCGTGCTTCGAACAATTGGCCGTCATTCCACTTGGTACTCGATGAGCATATTTCGTTAATCAAATTTTCAATGGTTGGTTTGTCTATAGTCAAAAACCTCTTCTAATTCACGATGTTATTGGGTGAAGTTGTCACACTCAAATGCAACGTGTTCCGTGGTTTTGAGTTCACTTGGGCACTTTGGACACATAGGACTATCCCCTAGCCCAAAACAATGCAGGTATTGCTGAAAACACTCGTGGTCGGACAGAATCTGTGAATGATAATAGTCCAGTTCGACGTGTAGTTTTTAATCCGTATCTGGACACAGAGTACAAAGGCATACACCCATCTGTCGCTGTGATGGGATTGTCAGCTTTGTTGCCTTTCTCTAATCGATCGTAAGCGCTCCTCTGATTTCTAATCCTGCAGCGGTGCTGCAATTTGCATTCTATAAAACCCACACACATCTCATTCTCATCATTGACAGAAGTCGTCTTTTCTTGCCCTAAACACCGCCAATATTCGGTATTATACCTGAGCGCGCGATTTACTCTTCCTGTTTTTTCGCTATACATTGTTGAGTGCTGCTGAAGGCTCAGCCTTGCATCGATCATCACGCCAAGATACTTTATTGCTTCTTGTGAAGTTATTGTGTGGTCACCGATACACAGTCTCATTTGCCGCCTTCGTCTGTGCGTCAGTACTGCTTCCGTCTTCTGTGCCACTTATTCTAGGCCAGCATTAGTCAGCCACCTCTGTACCCTCGCCACAGCATCACTGCAGTTTGCCTCCACATCGTCTACCAACGCAATGTCATTATCGTAGCCAAAAATCGATGCACCGTCTGTCAGAAAACGTAAACCATCTAAAATCACATTCCATAACTCGGTCCAAATACTTAGACCTGTAACTCTGTATTGCCTGGTAGTGCTTTTTTACTATTCTTTCAGACATGAACTATGTTTCACTTCCATACAGGAACGTGAACTTTACGCATGAATTAAAAAGGTTTAGCTTAGTGTTTTGGCACACCGTTGGCAGTAGACATTATGCATCCCAGTTATTCGTAAGCCTATTATCGGTGGTGTTTGCGTGTGCACATTGAAGAATTCTTACCAATTTCACCTCCAGACCAACTTTGTTCGCCACGGTAATCAGGCCGATGAGTTTGTCGAAGATTTTGTGAGTCAACACACTTCGTCCACATACTCTAGACTTTCATGAGGATCCCTCTTTTCTTTTGGTATAGTTTTAGCATAATTACGTCCAGTATCACTACAAAAAATAATGGCGAGAGCAGTCATCCTTGTTTCATCGTCATCCTTGTTTTACTAACAGTAAATAAAAATATATTTCTTCCGGTACGCCTTTGGTTTCTAGAGCTTCCCAAATGGTTCTTTGTTTCATGGAGTAATAAGTTTTTTCGGAATCAATGAATAATGTTCGCCATTCAATGAACTGCTCAATTATAGTGTTTGTTTGGGCTACGTTGTGTAGTCTTAGTTTCGTATTTCGAGAGTGGTCTCTAGCTATTCTCAAGCTGTTAACCGAGCCAACAGTGACATCTATTATAGCTTATGTTTAGGATCGCTGCTTTTAACTCTATGTACCGTCATCTGTTGTAGGCTGTCGCACATATTTCCGTTGATCGTTTATCTGGCAGCATCATTTGCTGTCTTCCCCAAAGTATGGGGAGACCAATCACCATTTACGCTTTCTGATTTCAATGTATGTTTATTATTTTGCGCAGGCACTTGTTCATGAAAACCTTAATATGCTAGATATCCCACAATACGGCATTCCATGATTCGATTTCAGTAAGTATAATAAGAAAATCTTAACGTTGGAGTTAAATAGGTTTTATTTTGCCTTCTCAAGATAGACATTGATCTCCAGACAGAGTTTCAAAGACCAAATGCATTCCTGGCTTTATCTTTTCGGTTGGTGACATCATATTTTGATCCACCTGATAGTAGTTTGATCAGTAGTACTCCTTATTAGCAAAATGGGTCTACCTTTTCTATATATTTTTATTCACACGGAGCCTTCCTATATTTTTTTGTTTAAGCGATCAACACAGCATGCTGTTTGTCGATCTAAACACAGTTTGGTTTGTATCTCGACAAAAGTGTAGAAAAGGAGGCAGATATCGTCGATTTAGTCAAGATTAGTGTGGCTTATAGCAATCATCTTCTCTACATGGATGCTATTTGCATCACTTAAACCAGAACATAGTTAAATAGGGATGCCGACAGCATTCACTATTGAAGATTATCCAATCCTTAAAAGTTAAGCGACTTGTAGCATCAGCATAAAAACATTTTAAGAAGGATATTATCACAGCTGGCACGCGAGTGTCAAATGCCTTCTCAACTGTTTTGCCCTCACTCTTAAGCTGTTGATAAGGTTGATATAGGGGCAGTAATGGCAAATTGAATTTTCTTTCGGTACCAAAACAAAATTTTCAGTAGTACTCTTTTGACAACAAGAATAAATAATTTTATAAAACAATAAGTTTATTTTATGAGTAGAATCTAAGAAACTTTGTAACTCTCTCAACTTCCAACGGATTTTCATAAGCAAAAAAAAAAAACAACATTTTATTCTTAACTAAACATAAACTCACTTGGAACTAAATTGAATTTCCCGTTCTGTTATTATGTGCTCATTTCCGCATCATGGCCTTGGCAACTCCTATCTGGCAGCAGTTAGCCATTCAACCGTAAGGATTTTATCGTATGCTTAAAGGTAGTCCTTATCGTCGAATCTCATTCGAACAAACGCAGAAAGGTTCAAATCGTCGAATTCTGAGCATTGGACTCTTACTGCTCTTCACTATTGCAACTTCTACAAAAATCGTTACATGCCATTCCCCTACTTTGAGCATGTCTACTAACAGTCCAATGGTCAGTTATATATTATATAAGGTTCCACACATGTTTTCTAGGCAACTCCAACAGCTGCCCCATTTTTCAGATTCTTCAGGTTTCATAGCAGGCATGTTTTCAAACGATCTCTTAGTATACAAAGTGGTATTAACTTTAATGTCCTCATGTCCATAAACCCATGTGAGGTTACCACCGGATGTCTCGCACGTTCTTCTAGATCCACCCGGCATTCATGAAAAATTTGTATCACGATATGTACATTCCCTAAGGAACTCATTTATGCAAATACGGTGATATACCTGTGAATATCCCGAAATACAGGACAAACCGCGCGGCTATACTTCTGTTGCTTTTCAGCTAAGTTATTATTTTATTAGTGTTCGGGAAGTACTATGGTATTTTTTTTTAAGTTAAATAATGTAAAAAAAATACGCTCGTATCAACTTTTCCATCACTGATACAGGGCATATGTGAACGGAAACAAACTTTTTATTTTCTGAGTCCGGGAAACATCAAATATTGTACTCTCCTATTTATCTTGTGAAAAATCAACTTGTTCTTCATGCTGAATATGGTTAATGCCCTCTAGTTTCTGAAATTGCATAAGATAAATTATATTAAATATTTATAAGTCTTATGAAAACTTCAAAACTGCTCAATGCTTCAAAAAACTGTAAAATTCGGATAAATCTACATATTTGGCAACACTGGCCGCAAGATAGCATCTATTTTAGTCTGACAGCGTTTTTTCTTACTCTCTCAATTGTGCTCTCACAATCTGTATGTGGTATTGCCGTACCTTCACAAAATTCTATGCGTTTTGTAAACAAAAAACATATGTTTTTGTTTTGTAGCGAAAAAAAATAAAAACAAAAAGCAAAGCAAACATAAAGCAAAAAGTGCAATTGACAAGAAGTTGCGGCTATCGGTTTTATTGTAGGTCATCTTCATTTTACAGCGTTTTTACTTCAAGTTGCGGACGTATTCTGTTTTGTCGCTTAGTCACTATTCAATAGCTTTAACTGTCTTATTAAATAATCTTTCTACTCTTCAACTCCCTTGTTATTTTCTCTTTTTACTTCTCTCTGTTATAATGTGTAGGTATGTATTGAAAGCACCTGTTAATCATTTATAATAGTGTGTAATTACAATATGACGGTAATAAAGTTGGATTATATATGCCCAGTCAGAACAAGAGACGGAAAGAGAAAAGACAATGAAAGAAAGAGAGAGTAATAGAAACATAAAAAGCAACAATTGTTTGAATTTAAATTTATACGAATGCACACCTCTGCACAAACTTACTATAACTCTGTGTTTATGCATTTTAAAGAGTATGTCATACATATGGGAATACTCTAACACATTCGGTTAAATTTCTACCACTGATTACATCAATTTAAAAAAGAAGAAAAAAAGTTACAAGGGGATAATTTCACTAATTAAATGGTGATAAGCAGCTTTCGCATTAAAGCAACAAATTAAAATTTACAGAGAATCATATGAAGAGTAAAATTTTTCATAAAATATTTTAATTAAATGTTAATTAAATAAAAAAGTTAAAATCACATAAAACTGATCTTAAAACTAAAAAATTAATTAATTGATTTTGATTTTTTAACAATTTTTTTTTCGCATTTTAAATTACAGAATTTACTTGCGTATACGTTTGACCAACAAAAGGTGAGTTAATAACTATTTTCTTTATGAAAAATTGGATGTGTCCTTAACAGCTACACACGTTTAAATCATTATAAAATAAAGAAATATATTTTAAATATTAATGATATGTTCTTTATTGGATAGTAAATGTTATGACATTAATGCTTAAATATAATTGCGGCCGTATGGCCGCCAAGGCTGGCGCGTACAAGGCGCAATCTGGAACATCAATGTTAACAAACTATTCGCAGCATATGCGACCATATTACGCTAATAACTCTTCGAAAGTTGATTTCCCTGTGTTCAATTGTCTTTGGTTTATCGACGTAGACAACTGACTTTAAGAAAATAATCCAATGTGAATAAATCACACGACCTTGGCCAATTAATTAAACTATTACGTGAAATTACTCTTCCATCAAAAGTTTCCTTGAGTAAATCAAGCGCTCGTTGTGTAGCATATGGCTTCGTCCTGCTGGGCCCACATGTCAAAAAGATTGTGTTACAAAAAAATTCCTAATCATGTTCCTGTACCGTTCAATATTGACAGTATCATTCTGACCATCATCGATTTTGAAGACATATGGAGCAATGACTCCGCCAGCCCATAAAGCGCACCAAACAGTAATTTTCTGTGGATGGAATTATGATTCGTCAAAAGATTTATGGATTATCTTCACTCCAAATGCTACTATTCTGCTTATTTACGTGCCCATCGTAGAACAAATTGATGGACAGAACCGTTATTTTAACGAAAAATTTAACAATTTGCAGGCGTTGAACTGGTGTAAATCCACCCATAATTAAACTAAACAAAAAGCAACTATCAGATAATAAATCGGCTGTTAAATAGAGCAGTGTTGCCAACTGAAAGTTGTAAATCTCTAAAAAACACTTGATATATTCAAACATTCATCCATCTTATAACCCGACATCAGAACTATCTTATAGAAACAGTTTTCGTAATATAAACAAAAGAAATTGCTTTGTAATGAATTCAAGTTTAAACTTGAGATAGATATAAGCTTGGATTCATTCTTAAGCGTATATCATAGAATCTATTGAATATGTCTGAATGTAATCAGCTAGAACTTTAGAACTTAGACTGCAAAAGGCATAGGTTTTCTTTTCCTATAGTCTTAAATATACTGTTATAATGACGGAAAAACCGCAATTGGCTATGTTTTGTTGGTGGGCGTGGCAGTGGAAGGGAACTTTTATAACTATCTTATGGCCCGTTATCCAAGCTATTATATGGAAAAGTTTCAATCAGATATCATGTACAGTTCTCGAGATATAAGCCAAGGAAAAGAATACTTATATTCCTGAAATCCACCCCCACCCGATTGTATTGCCTTGATATTTGCACAAAAGAACGCCTTTATATCAGTAAATGGTTTTATTTAGTCTTTTGCAAATTACCGTAAAAATTCGATTTTTGATAAATTGCCTTTAGAAAATGTAAAAGGATCTTTTTCTTAATTTGTTTCTTTTTTTTTATATTTTAATAATAATAATAATATTAATCAAAATTTCACCTAAATTTTAGCCAACTTCTGCCATCACTCTTTTCTCAGTAACACAACACACAAAGTGTGTTTTTAACTGCTTCATTTTTATGACAATTTATTTATTATTTTTTATAGAATAATTTAAATTTATTTTGTTTCTTTACTTTTTTTTGTATCCTTGAGATCTAGCGATTGTAAAACAAAACAACAAAAATTGCAGATCACATTGATAAGTAGGGATATGAAATATCGATTTTTTTGTTTTAATCAGAGATCCGAGTTCGAGTCCCCGTTGACCTGTAAATTTTTTATTAAATTTTTTTTAAATTTATGAAATTTTTTAAAATTCTTACTTTATGTTTAAAAATCACAGATATCATGAAAAAATATATTTAAAAATTTGGTACAAATGCGAGATCGAAAGCGTTTTCGACACCTACTCCCTTATACTTTTTATTGGGGCCAAGAAGCTGCCCAGAATATTTGCAAAATATACAGAGAAGGTGTCATAGTTGAGTTCTACAACACGGAAGTGGCTTAAAAATGGTGATTTTTAAGTCGACTATATGTCATTCATCTGAAGACCTTTGAAATTCAATCGAGAGTGTCTTAAAAGAAATTTTAAAGGAAGTCGGTTGCTAAATAAGTCGTGAATTGACAGAAAAATTATCTGCATTCATAAAAGTATTCTCAGTCATCTTAGTTAAAGGAATTTGGTTTTGTTTTTCTAAAAGTCCTTAGATAAAAATGTTACGATCTTGCTAGCCAACCCAATATATCATTTAAAAGTTCATCTTTCCATATTTTCAGCTGACAGTCTGGTATGATTTAGTAGCTATACGGCCTTAGTTCTCCAATGTAAAGAGGAGATGAGGCTATTCGGTGGTACTTTTTTTTGATCTAGGTTCCTGAACACACGGAGATCGGCTAATGAACTTGCTAGAAAGGCCTAGATGAATGTAGGATCTATCATCTTCTACTCTGGCATGTGCTCTCCTATGACTGTAGTCAGGCGGAAAATTTACAGTTACTTTCGTGAGAGGGCACAGCACAAATAGAGTTCCCTCTCCTCTTGTGCTATCTAGAGGACGCTGTGGCCTCAGTATGGTAGTGGTAGAACACTGAAACTTCTTTGAACCCTAATACTCTATTTTCAAACGCATAGTGGTGTACACGAGTCAATGGATGATCGGAACGCATTCGGAGAAAATGGTTTTGCCCTTTTACGCTCACTGCAAAAGCAACTCTGAGAGGGAGACAATCATTCACAATTTTCTGTGAATGTCCGGCTTCAGAGAGCAGACGGCTGCGATACACAGCCGTGGGGCACCTTTCTTCAATGATTTGTCGCAGTACCCAAATCTTGACCCCTGCATCTTCTCCACTTCATAAGCAGCTCAAGATGGCTACAATCTTCTTTTCTCTTTTGTTATAATATTAGGGGGTTCTTTGTACTTTGTTAACAAGCCAACTTACCTACCTAGCTATTATCTTATAAGAGCACGAATATACGGTTTTTTAGTCGTAATGCAAGATTTCTGAGGTGCTTCGAGTACGTTAGAAATAGATACTTGATGTACTTAATAGTGTCCATCAAAAAAGTAGTAACACTTTCCAGGTATTTCAACTTCATTTTTTTCTATCGCATAGTGTAATAAAACGAGTTAACATTTGCAACACAAATAATTAAAAACCGAAAAATACTGAATAAAATATGCAAACATTTATGAGAGTATCAAATGTGCTAGGGATGTACCACGATATTTTTTTAAGTATGTAGTATCAAAAAAAAAATACGATCATATATACTTTCCCATCTCTGGCGTATTATATGCATATGATTATAATAAGGAGGTAGAAAACGTTGTAATTCCACCAAAAAGGTGAATATTTATTACATTTAATACTTAAGGCATAAAACAACATAATTTCACCAAAAAGGTGAATTTTTTTACATTTAATATATGTCAACTCACTCCTTTATCAATATTTTAGTGTTTTTCTAATTTTTCGACGCGAAAAATTTTCGAGTGCCTAGTGCTTTTTCTTTTCTATTTTTAGTGCTTTTGTTTCTTTTTGGTGGTACCAAGCCATTATTTTAAAAGGTAATAAAAACGTTTAAAAAAAAGTAACAACACAATAAAAAAAGCTTAGACTATACAAACGAATTAAAAATACTTATTTACTCCTTAGATGAGATGTATAGAGATTGAATGCTTAAGTTCTCTAGTAAAATATCAACAAAAACACAAAACTTCTTCCAAACATTGATTTCGAATCTAAAGGTTTGCAGCATCGATTTGCAAAATATATATGCATATACATACATACTAGTTCAGAATTTAACTTGCCCTGCATGTCGTTAAGAGACAATTGTATTCGAAGTTCTCGAGATTTTCCAACCTTGTTGTCAGTTTAAGGTTATTTTACCCCTTGGCGGCTTTGTAACACACATTAACACAGCTTAATAAGGATTATACATTAACTATGTATAACGCATCATCAAAGTCGATGATTTTCCTAAGACTTCTTGGTGTAAAAAGGCTTTTCGAAATGTATAAAAATAAAATTAATTAGTGAACGACACTCAGCGATCTGCTTTGCATATTTGTTACGTAGCACACTATTCGTTAGGTAGCAATATGCAAGTGTACGCATTTTTCAAATTTAAAAATAGTTAATTTTGCATATATTGCGAACTGTAATAGTGGAAGTTTTTGAATTTTTGTAACCTCATTGCCAATACAAATAATCAGTTAAAAAGTATCCGGCATTGGATTTCACATTTTTGTATCAAATCCATACCAAGTTGATAGGTGCAAATTAAACAACATGGCTGCCAGATATAATATAAATAAATTTAAATGAAATGAAATATATTTATATGAAATTAAATCAATTTAAATGATATTAAATAGTTCTAAAAAAAAATTACATTAAATTAGATAAATAAAACTATGACATTTTGTAATTATTAGTTTTTTTCGTAGGAATTTCCGTCCCAGGAAATTTGTGTTGGAATTTTTTCGTATAAAAAAGAACTCGTTATATAATTACATTATTAGAAAAAAGCCCAACAACATTTTGTTTTGCAAACTGGTTTTAAATTTGATATTGACACCAGCTTGCACTTCTTAGTACCAATGATTGAGTTAAATTAATAAGGAATTTATTTAGGAAAGGCGTACTTGTTTGAGCAGTGCGTTAGCTGTCGTTTGAAACCAATGTAAATGATTTACAAAATCTTTTAAATGTTTTAAGCCTGTAAAATTAGCATTTGAAGCCCTATATCTCCATGATGTTAAAATATTTAAAGCTTGGAAAGGCAATGTTTGAATTCCAGAATCTTAGACGGAAAAGATACATAAATTGTACATGTTAATAAAATATTTAAAAAACCTTGTTATATTTAATTATAGTGCAAACTTTTTCCAATTCCTACAAAGTTTTCTGGATATCTATATACAGAACAAATTTTAAACTGTTTTTTCGTGAAGAAAATAACGAACGGGAGGAAGCTAATAATTAAAGGAACATTGATGACATTGAAATTTGGGACAATGACACATTTATGGTTGTTTTCTTTGAATGATGCCATAAATAAAATATATAAGAATATTTTTAAGAAACAGAAAAGCAGAAACAAATTCAGTTAAAAAATATTTCCAATTTTTAAAGAAACTAAAAACTGAAAATATTAATAAATTTACTAAAGCTTTGTTGACAATAAAGCCACTTGAATAGCACACCTTATATACCTTCAAAAAATTAAGGATTACAAGGATATAGGCTATTTAATTGCGTTTCATTGCGTTCCAGGGAAGTTTTATGGTTTGAAAAGCTCTGGAACACTCTAGCAATGTTTTCTACTTTCATTAGCTTTTTTTGCATAAGCATACATTTTCTGTTTTGTTTAAATAGGGAATTACTGGGCGAATTAATGTTCCTATATTTTGGTTTTCTACAATTTTCACAATCCGACAGTGTGAATAGTTGCGTTAATCTATTGAAGAATCCTAGAAAGGGGTCCGAAGAAAACTGTTTAACTAGTCAATGTACGATATACACTTTTGTCGTGTTCAAAAATTAATGTCGTAAATGTCATAAAATGATATTGATCTCCATACCATAACAACTCGTGGGCGACTATATACTTAGGCTGTCCATATAATGCAGTTTCTTTGAAAGATTATAAATCCAAAAGCTCCCAGCAAGGCCTCCCAAATAGTTTTTTTTCATCTGAGAAAACCATTTGAAGTCACATAGAAGTTTTGAAGTTTTATTGTCCATATTTCCTCAGCTAAGCCTGTTTGCACTCTTATTTTTTGTTTTTTTACGCAAGTTGCGAATGCAATTATCAACATAAAGCAGGATTTTGTCTTTCTGATTGACATGCATTTTTCTTTATTCTGACTTTGTTATGTAGAGGCGATTGAATAAATATTTTGCTCTATAAAGGCTTTACATATGCACTTACAAACATATTTATATTCTGTTGTTATAAAACCGAGAATTTCCCATTTTACTTCATGCTGACTTCGTTGTATAAAAGGTTTTCAATAAAAACTTCGTTATATAGAGGTCTTATAGCTCAGAATAACTTCGTTATACATAGTGCATTTGTTTCTTCGTATTTACATTTCTTCGTATGTACATTTTTCTATAATTTTTAATTACCCAGTGCCGTTAAAAATGAACGCAATCCGAACATATTTCGAAAAAATTGTATATATTTTGTTAAAAACAATGTATTTTAAAGCTACAATTTTTTATTTAAAATATTTGTAAATATAAATTCAAAGTATTATTGATACTAATAAAGAAAGATAATAATAATAATATGTACTGAAAAACTGAGTTAGCCTAGATGGACCAGTGCGTTGAGAAAGTAGATATTAAAACATGTTAAGACTTATAGGGTAAATTGCTTAAATTAATCCAAATATACTTTGAGCATTAAAATTACATTATTGCACAGCCTTATTCCCTAGAACTAAGTCTTTATTGTACTCTTTCAAAACACAATTAAAGTAAGATTATTTTATTATTGCTGGCGGTCCGAGTTCTAGTGCCCGTTGATCCATATAATTTAACAAGTCAACACTACTGAATTTAACATTATATTTTTTCTAAAGTGTTATTTAAAAAAAAAAAAAAAAAAAAAAAAAAAAAAAAAACTTTCAACAACAGAAATTGTAAAACAAAATCAAAATCTCTTCCATAGACTATAACTCCGTCAATTCCCATCCGATTTTAAAAAATGAAGCGTCGTTTTATTCACAACTAAACTACTTTAATAAATCCAAAAACAGCACGGTTTCTATATAAAATAGCGTGTAAAAACGTCTCTAAATTTGGAAAATTTGGAATGAAGAATGTGTTTCCTTGAGAAATATGAACAGTAAAGTATAGACCATTAAATATATCTGTTCCTCTTTTTCCAAAATCTTCCAAAATTTTAAAAATCGGTCACCATTAAGCTAAGTTATTATTAACTTATAAATGCATGAAGATACGAAAAACCTGTTTTTTAGCCGTAACTAAAGAGCTGTACGAAGATTTTAAATTACGCTTCTTGTGTACTCGACAGCACCTTCAAAGAATTGTATTACTTTCTAGGTATGGATACGTCATTCTTTTTTGTGGCATAGTTTTCTTTTTTTTTACACGGGTAAAAAATAGAGGAAATTTCGTTTTGGTTGTATAACTTTAGTGGTTGTATTTTATAGATTTTGTAAAGCTTTAAGTGCACTCTTAAAAAATATAAAATGTTTAAATTCATTGTATCTTAAAAGGCTGTAAATAAAGACTTAATTGTAGAGAATAAGGCTATACAATTAATTTTGTTTTTACATATGTGCATATGTACATTGCTTAATATATATTTGAGTTTTTTATTATTTGGAATTTTTTATATTTAATTTTTAATAAGATTTGTATTTTTGTAATTTGAATTTTTGTTAAACAAATGTTTTTAATATTAAAAAAAAATATATTATTGTTTTGTTCTTTTTTCAGATTGAAATTTGAATTGCCTAAATGTGGTGCTGGTGGATGAAACGTGTCTCCATTGAAGTCGTCAACAGCCTTTGAAAAAAAAAGGATTCTAAACATTTTGAAGAAATAATAATAAGAAAAAATAAAAAATAAAACAGCGTTAAATTATATTGTTTTTTTCGTTTAAATTTTATATTTTCTTAAGTTTTATTATATATTTTATTCCAAAATCCTTAATATTTTAATATTTTATACTTATTTCTTGAATAATAATTGAAAAAAAAAATAAAAAACCTTTTTTTTGCTCGTTTTTTCATATTCTCAAAATTTTTGGTGGTCTAAATGACGATTTTATTCGAATTTCATCTGGTAACCCTGTCACCATACCACATATTAAATGAAAAAATTATTCACCTTTTGTGGTGAATTTGCGTATTGTTTTATACTTTGCTTAACAGTCCCTTTTAATATAACCTGATGGTCGAAGTGGTAGGTGTCATTGGTATAAATCTACGTTGTTTTCTACTTCTCCGGCGTCGCTGGTTTCAAGTCTCGGTCTGGCGGAGGTTTTATAAAAGTAAAAAATTGGAATAAGGAATTTTAGGTCTATAATAAAAAGAGAACGAATGGAGAAGAAAGAAAAAGTTCGCAAATTAAAGAAAATGCGTGGTGGTTATATGGTGGTTATATATAGTGATAGAAGAAAATCTTTATGGATTCCTAAAATCACAAAGGAATGAATACTCACGTTTTTTTTAATTTTTCAAGGATTTTTTTTTTGCTTTAAGAAAGAAAAAAATGTCTCCAACCAGGAAATACTGAAAAAATCCCTCTCACCATCCTTTGGAGTGATGTGTTGTTATTAATTAATTGTTTTAGTTAAAAAAAGTTAGTGGGTAGTAAAATTTTGGTTTCTCTTTTAGTAGTAGTGTAGGGAATAATTAATTGATGAAAAAAGCGTTTTTTTGCGAAATTTGATTTTTGTTAATTTTTTGTTTTGTTGTTTTGGTAGGGAGGGGAAATTAAGGAAATCCTTCATTCTCTTTCAACTTTTGTAGTGTGTGTGTTTGTGGTGAATGGAAGCACTTAAAAACGAGTTTTTTGAACAAAAATAGGATAGTGAGTGGAATAAATGACTGGTGGGCGGTTTGAGTAGGTAAGAAGTGAGTTTAATGAAGGTTAACACATTGACTACCACCTTGTCAAAAAAAAAAAACAAACAAATATTAATATGAAAACTTGATTTGCTTGAAGAAAGCCTTAATAAATTTTATTATGCAAACATAATGTATATTTGCAAGCGCGTCAACGTGTTAAAAAGGTTAATGAAAGCAATTAAGTAATTTAAATATTGTAATATTGTCATAATTATTATTTTAAAATGAAATATTAATAATTAGAGCTACTAAAGGTGAAAATATAAAAATTTGATACATATATACAAATAATAATATTTTGACTGAAAAAATAGGCTAAAACAGTTAAGAACAGGTAAAAAAATAGGTACAAAATATATTAAAACTGCTAGAAACAAGTAAAAATCTTATTAAAACAACTAAAAGCAGTTAAAAATAGGTAAAACGGCTTAAAACAGGTAAAAAATGCATTTTAACTGCTAAAAACAGTTGAAAAAAATAAAACAAGCAAATAAAAAATGATATCCAATGATTTTTCAATTAACAGAAAAAAATGATTTCATTATCCAATGATTTTTTTTAATCATTAACAACAGCAAACCCCTTTTTTTCTTTTCGCCACATTTTCTTATCCACCTCTCACCCACCACAGCAACAAAGTTTCTTTTCTCAACCCCACCACTATTACAAACACAACAACGTCGTGGTCAGTCCCGTATCATCCCCCACATACATCTTCAAAAACTTCAAATTTTCGGCGGTGAAAACGTCATCTCCAGAAGAAACTAACATCAATTTCACGCCTTTTTTAATAAAGAACACTGCCCAGGAGTCGAACCGGCGATCTTAGATTTACAGACCATTATCGCTATTGTGTCATCCACTCACTTGTAACTTTAAAAATGTTCTAAGTATGATCATAATAAAAAGGTAGAAAACAACACAATTTCACCAAAAAGGTGAATATTTTTTACATGAAATATAAGGGTGTAATGTAGCTGGCTTGTGTCTTTACTATATCACTTGAAATCTATTTTATATTTATACAGTCGTGGTATGTGTTATGGACACTGCCTAATCAGAGTTAGATAAAGCAGTTAGGTGCTAAATTAAAAGCTTTGTTTATATTTTTATTTGAAAAAATAGATTTTTATTCAATAATTTATTAGTAAAAATTACATTTATTTTTTTAAAATTAATTTTATAAAATTGAACTTAAATAATTTATTTAAAATGTTTAGAAATTATTTATTATTTATCTTTTGAAACAATAAATTTTCTTTAGCAATACTAAGGAAATTATTAGGATTTTTAATTTTTCAAATTTCGTCCAAGATTTTTTAAATAAAAATAAAATAATTTTATATAATTAATAATAATAATAATTAAAAATTTAATTATTTGACAATTATTTTGTTTTTGATTAAAATAAAAAATAAAAGCTAAGAAAAAAATTATAATAAATTACTAAATTTCAGTCTTTAAAGTGCTTAGAAAAATTAATGGTTGCTTAATTAATTATTTAATTAAATAATTTCAATTAAAATATTAATATTCATCTTTTCTTTTAAATTTTTTTAAATATTTCTAAAAATATCTAAAAATATCTCACTTCAACTCTCGTCTAGCTGATTAACTAACTTACTTTACACCTCCTTCTTCTTGCTCTTCATCTTTCTTTTCTTCTTCTTCTTCTTCTTCTTCTTCTTCAGTATCTTGCCTTCCTAAGCCTGCTTGGGCTCTTGCTCGTTCTTCTTGCATATTCGTTTCACTGGCACTGAGTTTAGGCGACAGTGAAGCTGGCGATGAACCAGTTGAAGGTGTCAACGAAGAGGAAGAGGCTTGCGATGAATCTGTTATGGTATTGAGTTCCATTTCCAATTCGCTAAAGATCTCAATAAGATTATTAATACCTATCAAATAGCCATCTTCATGGTTGCCCACTTTCCAAGTGCTGCTATGATCAATGTAATGATTTTCAGGCAATTGCACAGTTTTGGCAAAGTCTATTAACCAAACATTGGCCTGCTTGCGATCATGTACAAAGAGAAGAGAAGAACCAATAACCTCATGACTGCGAAAGAAATCAGAGCATTCTAGAGTGGCGCGTATGGCACGTAAACGTTGTATATAGCGGGCCTAAAAGAAAATTAAAATTGGTTTGGTAAAACGTAATTATTAAAAGTAATGTGTGCTGAGCAAATAATACGAAAAATACTACGTTTTTTAAAATATATATGTTTTTTTGGAATCTATAAAATATTTATAAAAAAAAACTACTTTCTTTAAAGCAATGTTTTTTAATTGACTTTTTTAATTCAATTTCGCTTTGAGGTCATAATTAAAGTTTTTCTAAAATATTTCTATTGCAATTAAAAAAAAAAAAAATTAAATAAAAAGTCTATTATAAATTTACAGATCAACCGGGACTCGAACTCGGATCTCTAGTTAAAAAACATTTCTTTTCTGTTTTTTTTTTAACAAAAAATTTTAATTATGATCTGAAGTCGAAACTGAATAAAAAAAGTAAATTAAAAAATTTTGCTTCAAAAGAAAAAAAAAATAGTTTTTTATCAACCGGGACGCGAACTCGGATCACCAGTTAAAAAAATTGCTTTTTTGTTTTATATCGAGTCTCGGTTGACCTGTAAATATATAATTTACTTTTCCATCCAATTTTGTTTTATTTAAAACACCATACTATTGCATCTCTATGGGGTTTTTTAAGTTATGCTAGAATATTCGAAAATAGCAGTTTATAACGTGTCGTTCAATAGAAAGTTCTAAATTTTGACAGCTGATAGTGGCCATATTGTTCATCCATGAGCTTCAACTTGACTGCGAATCACCATGGGCAGATATGGCCTTCAATACAGCAAGTGAAAATTGTAAAAATGTTTTATCATAATGGGCGTTCTGTGTTAGGGCAATATCCCGCGTGCTTTGACCATTTTACGGTCGTCATAATCGTTTTACTGAGACGACTATTTTCATAGTGCGGGGGATTAAATCGAGTGAAATGGTTCAATAAACAATGACCCAACACTAGATACGATGACAATATGCAAGAATTGCCTAAAACGTCATCGCTGACCGTTATAGTATGCAGAAGAATTTAACAGTCTATTTCGTGTCGCTCACAGGTACTTTCACCTAGATATATACCGTTAATATTACTACTTTAGCGGCGATAGCTTAGTCGAAAAGGCTTAGGAACCTATCGCCATTAATAAATTAGGCGCGGTAAAGTGTCTCGCTTGTCTCAGTATAACTTGGGACTTCCAACAGCGGCTTTGGAGACCGTGATTGGTTTAACACCGCTTCACATCTATGTGATGAGTGTGGTGGCATGTTCGGAAAGAGTTTGATCTAAACTAGTATACTGATAGCTCCAAAATGAATGACTGTGTCATTGCTGATGTTCATGGACCCAACCGAGACTTTTCGAACTCATTGGGGAGATTGCTGAGTGGATGCATTGGCTAGAAAAGTTTAAACTGGTATATATAGGCCCGAAACTTTGCTGTGTAGCACCACTTACTACTATCCTCGATCTGGTCAGGGATTAGGAAATTGTCAAATGCTTGGAACAATGGCGTGCGTGCTCAAAGAGGACTTCGTCACTCTAAGGCGGGAATCATTTGACATTTTGGGAATGATTTTCCGCTCTGAGGTTCTCAAGTATGTCAGGCCGATTTCAAAACCCCTAACGGAGTTTTTTACGGGCACTATAGGCTAAGAGCGCATCTGAAGACGATGGGAGTCACAGATGTGAATGTTTGTACACTGTGCTGCTTGCTCACAAGCATCAGAGACAGCAGAACACATATTGTGTGAATGTAAGGTTCTTGATAGGTTTGGGTTGAGATGTTGAGGTGAACATAGGATCTCACTGGGTGACACTATTATGGTTTCAGATCTGCTGGTGATCACTAGGAAAGCAGCAGATCTGCTTAATAAACTATAGGCCGAAAGGGGCACAGAATGGATCGCAGTGTTTTCCAATAGTGCCTGGACGGTTTTGTGATAATAAGACCAAAGCGCGTGTTATGTATCCCAAGATAGTCAATGTCAAGGGGGGGGGGGGTGGCTATAATTTATTAATTATTATTATTACAGACAAGGTTTGTCTCTCTAATGAACTTTAGAATGTCGGCTGCTGTCAACTTTGGTAACTCCTTATCCAATACTCTTTCTAGAGTGCTTCAATGCCACAGATGTACCTAATATTAGTGTGCTCTAGTAACTCGATTTTTCGCCACAGAATCTGCGAACCGGACATGAAATTATTCCCATTTTATCCATTGAGTGTGCAATGACCGCTCAAAAGTTCATTTAATATCCCCAGGCTGTTGAAAGATAGTCTGATGCAGCATTCAAATCTCTTGTTGTTATAATTGCATAACAAAACTTTATATTGTCTCAAACCAATTTGGCTAGAGAAGAGTAAGCGCCACTCACTATCCGCATGCCCTTCCATGCTCTCTTTCCCGGTCCACAGAAAGGTTCTGGCCCCATCAGTGGAATTGAAGCAACCTTCTTGGCCAGTTAATCTGCTCTTTCATTGTCTGGAATTTCCATGTGACCCTGAACCCAGCACAAACTGACTTTATTGTTCCTGCCCAGCTGGTTCAATTTCACCAGACAGTCCCACACTAGCATTGAGTAGCCTGCTTATAGGTTGATATTTACCAACTTCTTTTTGTCTGAATTAGAAGATATGGACACCAACGACATGTGGTTTTAACAGGACGGCCGCACAGCTCGTAACACATTGGACAATCTAGAAGAGCGATTTGAAGACATGGTCATCTCACGTGCAGGTTATATGGACTGGCCGTCGAGATTGTATGATTGACCCTGCAGGCATTTCTTAAGCCGCAGATCTATGTGTATAATCCCATGGTACTAATAAAATTCGGCCTGATTTATGCAGTAGAGTCATGTAAATTGAAAAATTTCGATGCGCGTTACGTATCGAAACACGACAAACATTTGTAAGATATTATATTCCATAGATAATGGAATCGATAGGCTTTTCAAACGAAAAAAAAAAAAAAAAAATGTTGATATGCTACATACACTTGGTTTTATTTTAACCTAAAGATAGGAAGTGCCTAACGAAAAACCCTAAGTAGTAAAAATACTACTATTTTAAATAATGAAGTTTTTTCTATTTTCTTATAATTTTCTATTTTCTTATACTTTAAAGTTTAATACAAAAGTAGTAGAAATACTACTATTTTAAAAGAGTACTTAAAGTTTTTAAAATTCCTTTAACTTTTATTAAGCTCTATTGCTGTTTTCTTACAATTTACAGTTTATTAAAAAAGGTAGTAGAAATAGTACTATGTTTAAGAGTTACATAAATTAGCAAATTCTTTTTTTTATTTTATAAAAACTTTATTATTACTTACCAAAGCATGTGGAAAACCACTAATAAATTCACGAAAAGCAGCTTTTATTTGTTCACGGGATTTTGTGGTCTTAAAATCTTTTGAACTGGTGCCATCACTTTTTTTGATGCCCTACAAAAATAAATAGAAACAATTATTTATTTATTTATTTATTTATTTTTTTTTTAATTTAAAAACCAAACTTACCTCTATGCGAAAACCTAATGTAGCTGTACTGGAAATGGTTTCACGCCATACCATATAACGGGGCTTTGTAACGCCTTTGGCCTTATGCTCATCATCACTGGGAGCATTTGGGTCAATTTGTATCATTTTCTCATACATATCTTTGCGCAACTTAGGCTTTTCCTTCGCCTTAGACAACTCCTCCTCAAGGTAAGTGCGCACACCAATTTTACAATCCATAACACAGGGTTGATAGAAATCACTTAACAAATCCTGTAGCTGCAGATATACTAAAATAAAATGGATTACATTTTTGTTTTAATAAAGATTATTTTAAGAGACTTACACTCGCCATCTTCACTGGTAACTTGGCCCTTGTATTCGGGTACATAAGGTCTTAAAACATCTTTCATTAAAATATGAAAGCAATCCTCTTCCTTGGGACACAATTTCTTTAAAACAGTGCCTTGTTCAGGACCAGCCTTGAAATTGCCCTGATGACCGGCCAATTGAACCCAGGGATAGCGTTGTTTTTTGTACGTTTGAAAGAAGGGCGTCCATTGTACGATATTGCGTATTTTACGCCAACCAGAAGGCTAAAAAGAGGTAAAAACAAAATTGATATTAAAAAATTAGATTCATTTCTTTTTATTAACATAGCAACAACAACAATAAAATCTTAATAACAAAAGATAAAAAACAAAAACAATAAATAATAGCAAAACAAAACACAAAATCACATACAAAATGTACTGCTACTGCTGCATTGACGTCAATCCATAAAAAAATCAAAACAAATAGACTGATCCAATAATGGAAAAAGAAAGTAGTGTTGAAAGGGGCTGTAGGGGTAGCCACATACAAGACAACATCGTCTTTGTGTCTTTTATTGTCTATCCCAAAAAAAAAAAGCAAAACTCAGATAAACAATTTAACAAGGAAAGATAATGATCTTGTAGTAAAATGATCGCACGTAGTAAAATATTTACGCATTAACAATGAGCAAAAAAGGAGCAGCAGCAGCAGCAGCAGCAACAACAGCATCAAAATAAAATGCAAATTAGCAGCTTTCACACTGGCAATGAAGCATTATACCATACATAGACAAATTTGTTTTTGAAAAACGTACTATTTATAATAACGTAGTATTTATACGCTTCAAAAAAAAAAAAAAAAATAAAAAAAATAATAATAATAATAATAATAAATAAATATTAAGTACTTTTTTATTTTGCTTTCAAATATTTCCTTATGTCATATCCACACGAGACTTCCAATTACTTCATTTGCTGTTTGTATTACTTATACGAATTACACGAATTAACTAAACTCTGAATTGTTAAATTATCGTTTGAAATTAACTTTCACTACTTCTTTACTTCTTTTTTTTTGAAAGAAATTTCAGTTCTAAATATTTGTAGAATTCACGAATCCATTGCATCATTGCATTCATTGTTAAATTGTACTGAAATTCAAAAGTTGTACGATTGTTGCTGGTAATTTTCATGTAAAAATTTGTTGCACTCATACAATTTTTTTTCATGTGTTTATTTGTTTTCGTGCTACTAATGTAATGTGAATGCCTAATATTGGGAAGAACAATATAAATTTAAACAATTTTTATTAATTGTCAGCAGTTTTTGATATTTAATATAGGGCCCGTCATCTAACGTTTTTTTTTTTCAACTAGTGCTTATTTCGTGAATGGTAACACTTAGATCATGTCTGATTTGACAGATAATTAGTTTTATCCTTCTGCTGAACGAATATGGTTGTGTATACGCTTGAACAACGCTGGGAATCTGGGCCTGCAATCGACTTACAGAAGATGCCGATTTTGCCAAAAAAGCATCTTTTCAGATAAAGCTCTTTTTGATCTTGGCGGGTATGTAAACAAGCAAAATTGTCGCATTTGGGGCATAGAAAACCCGCACGCATACATTGAAAAGCCGATACACCCAAGACGAGTCACTGTTTGGTGCGGATTTTGGTCCAGAGGCATAATTGGGCCATTTTTCTTCGAAAATGAGCAAGGAGTGGCTGTTACAGTCAATGGCGATTGTTAGCGGGCCATGTTGAACGAATTTTTGTTCACAAAAATTGAAGAGGAGGATATTAGCAACATTTGGTTTCAACAGGACGGCGTTACGTGTCACACAGCTGAAGCTACACTCGATGTTTTGCGCCCTGTTTTTGAAGATCGCATTATCAGCCGCAGAGCTCATGTCGTTTGGCCACCTCGGAGCTGCGATTTGACACCGTTGGACTATTATTTGTGGGGTGCCGTCAAAGATAAGTGTTACGCCAACAAGCCAGAGACAACTGACGCTTTAAAGGACAATATTCGTGAAGCAATTGGTGAAATACTGCTGCACACAATCGATAATGTGCATAAAAATTGGACCGATCGTGTAGGCTACTGCATGGCCAGCCGATGTAGCCATTTCAATGAAATTATATTCCATTATTAACCGGAAGGATTGTACTTTCAAATAAAAAAAGATATTTGAGAAAATATTCAGTAGTTTTTTTTATAGCATTTTCAAAACAAAAAAAAAAAACAAAAAATTATTTGGCGGACCCTTTACAAAAACTATGGTATAGCCATACATTGATACAATAGACGTTCAGAAGCAAGTAAACAACAAATGTATTCAATACATGATATAACGTTACAGAAGCTTGTGTATTTGGCAATTGATATCATTACTCTTTTGCCATAAAGTTGTTCTTTTTAAAATTTTTACTTTTTTTAATTTTGACCAGAATTATTAAAATTTTCTCTTAACCCTTTATTGCACAACTGTACAATGCTACTTACAAGTAGCATTACTTTTATGGATGGATATTATTATAGATTATATTTCACTACGGATTCCGAGTCTTTGCTTAAATTTAACTATTGTTTAAAATTGGGAAAGTATGGACTTGAATTTGTTATATTAATACATATAAAAAACACTACATATATCGGGTGGGCCATTTAAAAGTTTAAATTTAAAAATGCAATGAAACAAAAACAGTTTGAAATTTTGCTAATTTATTTTGTTGTTGTGAAGTACAGTTGTTCTGGTTCATTGATATGGCCGCCACGGCCGGCCTCACAGTACCCCATTCGATCGAACCAATTTTCGAGAACTATTTCGAGTGTATGGCATCATAAATATTGGCCTTAAAATGCTCAACTATCTTTGGTTTGTCGGCATAACACTTGTGTTTAATGGTGCCACACAGAAAATAGTTCAACGTTGTCGAATTGCAAAGTTGACGCAATAAATCGATTGTGGCATGAGATGTGTGGCAAGTTGCACTATACTGTTGAAACCAAACATCACATTAATACCATGAAATATGGGCCAATGATGTCTCTGCTTTGCAAGCCAATTGCAATTTGCAATTTGCGATAAATTGTCTTTGTTTTGGAAATAAATTTCCAATAAATCTCAACGTTGCTCAAGCGTTCATTGATTCATTTCGTTCAGTGGAGATAATATCTGAATTTTGTGACAAAATAGAATGACATAAGTATTGCCAGATTTGAAATAACCGCTGGTTAAAATTTAAGCCGATGGATGGCCCACCTGACATTTTAAAAGACTGAAATAAAAACTAGATTGTACAAAATGTGAGTGTATACTTTATATTTCCGCTCACAGCTCTTGGCCTTACATTGTAAAAGTTACTAAACAATTGTTAGAAACGATCAAATGAAATGTCTTGTCGCACTCGTCGTATTCTCCAAACATTGCTCCTTCTGATGTTTCGACGAATACAACATCATTTTGCATTTCTCCGAACCACTTCTTTTGAAGAAATATAAAATTGACTTTAAAGTTTGATTCCATCAACGACGAGAAGCTTTTCTGAGACGGGATTTGGAAATTGAGGAAAAGATGAAAGTAGTGATTTTATACATTTGTAAATTCATTATCTTTTACGAGCTAAAAAACGGACCGAATTAATTTGTACTCCCAATACATAAAGTGTACTTATTTTTGTTGTAAATAAATTATGAAAACCTTTAAATAACCAAACTCACTTGGGATTTTTTAATCCAATCCAATTAAATCCGATGGGTTTAAGTGGGATTTAAAAAAAGATAAAAATTTAGATATTGCTTACTTACTACTTGAATATAGAAAAATAGTTTTACACCAATAAAGTCAACGACCAAAATTATGAATAATCTTCTCTCTGTCGCTCTCAACTATGAAATATATATTTTATGCTGGTAACATAAACAGTATCGGGTTCATTACTGACCAGTATATTGAGTGGTATTCACAGATTTACCTGCTTTTAAAGGTTTCAAAATTGCATTTGATACCCTTGTACACTTTGCAAATTGAAACGTATTGGCCTTTAGAGGGACTGCCAGGAAAATCATTAATTTTATCATGAGCTATTGTATTTGATGTAATAGCCGTTAACAAATTCCTATAAAGACAAGAGTTAGACAAGGATGTTGTTTTCTCCTCTTGACTGCGTGTTACAATAAGTCACGCCACGAGATATAACCCGGGTTAGGTAACCTAATGGATAGGTAAATTTTAATTGAACACATAAATTACACCACATATACCGCAAAGCCTTATATCAGAATTTAAAATATACCAATAGCCCGGCTCGCATCGTTTCGAAATTACGTCTTTTAAAAATTTCAGTTTCAGTTTGAGTCGCTTGGTTTCGAAGTTGAGTCGTTTTTGTTTTCATTTTGCTTCAGTCTGCGTCGTTTCGACTTGCATTGCGTTTTTGTTTTGGCGATGTTTATTTGTAACCAGCATTCCTTATATGTCGTACTGTCTGTGAGACAAAAGACAAATATCATTGTCTTTTAGTCGAGGTCTTCCAGTCTTGTGTTAAGTGAAGGACACCGCTAAATAGCTGTACAAGGCTGCTCAATACTGATTTGGACAGAGTAATATGTGTAATAATTTAATTATGACTCTCTTTGCAGGCTTATGGGTTTCAAATACTACAAAACAAAGGTTATTGATGATATCGGGCAGATCCGACGATATACCCATATCTTTCAGGAAAGTGGAGAAGTAATGATTCACCCAAGTTTCCAATTGGTCAGCTTTGGTAGCGGTTAATTCACCATTACTCTTATGAAGTGGTTTGCAACTTATAAAGCTTCTGCTCGTGAGTCTTTTATTATCACTTGCATCCATGCATTAATTTTGTTAACAAAATGCCAAAAATTACTTAAATTCAGTATTGCTTCAAAGTATTTCCAAATTCTCTATTTCAATTTTTGTTTAAAAAAAAAACAAACAAATTATTTAGAGCTCAATATAGAAACTAAAAGCAGTTAATACATACTCTCAATAGTATTATAAATAAAATTTAATTTAACAAATTTACTTTAAAAATTAACAAGACAACATTTATTTGCTTTAAAATCAAAAAGTTGGCTGAAAATAATATAAAGCAGCGCCAGCGAACGACCACCTTCGGAGTGATTTGTTCATTGCTTGTTGATTTTGCCAAATCATTGTATAAATTGCCTCTATTTTAGCCAAATTGTTAGCGATTATAAAAAATAGTCCCGTACATTTGCAAAGCAATTAAGCACTGGGAATAGTTTTTAACAGTTTTGCGGTGAACGTGATCGAAATAATTTATTTGTAATTGGAAAAAAAAAATAAATGTTTTACGACTCTCGAAGTAAAATGTAGTAGAATAAGATGATTTCTAAATAAAAAATAAGTAATAACTGATCTATACTATTTCTACCTTTAATTGAAAACATGGTTCTGGCGTATCGTTACATTTGTATGTCAAAATGTAAAAAATAAAAATGAAAAAATTAAATTTGTAAAAATAATTTTTTATTTATATTTGAGAAGTAATTAAGTAGCACTATAATCGGTAAAAAAAATGAGAACAATCGAGCCTAATGATATGAAGATGTAATTAAAAATATACCAAATGTACCGGTATGAAGGGCGCATCAAGATACAAATTTCTTCAAAGGGAAGATTTATTGGGATCGAGCCTTTATTTGTTTTTTTTTGTGTTGACAATGACATCTGTAAAACATTCAGTATATGGGCCATCTATCGGTTTAAATTTAAACCAGTGGTTATTTGGAATCTGGTAATACTTATGTCATTCATTCTGGCAATTCTAATTCAGTATATTATCTCCAATGAACGAAATGAATCGATATACGCTTGAGCAACGTTAAGATTTATTCGAAATTTATCATCATTTCAAATCATCTTTTCGGATGAACCTCTTTTCATCTTGGTGGGTACGTTAATAAGCAAAATTGCCGTGTTTGTGGCTCAGAAAACCCAAGCGTGATCTTACAGACGCCCAATGCACCCATTACGAGTGACTGTTTGGTGCGGCTTGTGGAGAAGAAGCATCATTGTCGCATATGAGGACGCCGCAACTATTAGTGTCAATAGATACACCTATTGCACCATTATAACCGATTTTTTGCGCCTGCTCTTCATGGTATTGATGTTAACGATTTTTGATGGGATAGGCCCACCCTATATTTCAAATCAGTGAACAAATATTTTTTTCATTGTGTTACAATGGCGAATTTTATACCAGAAACTGATTTGCAGAAAGCATTAATTTTTTGTTTTCATTTGAAGAAAAGTACTGCAACATTGCATCGAATTCTTTTCAAAGAGACCACGCTCTAAACAGAAGAAATCGTGGATTAATCCGGGACAACCATCAACTTCGGCTACTAAACCATATCTATTCGGCAGGAGGACAATTTTATGTCTGGTGGGACTAGAAAGGTGTGGTGTGTACCACGAACTCCAAAAGCCAGGTGAAATCGTTAATAGAGATCGCTACCGACAACAAATGATCAATTTGAAGCAAGTATTTATCGAAAAAATTACCAGCATGGGCCACAAGACATTGTAAGGTAATATTTCAATATGACAATTCACCTGCACACAAAACAAAACCGGTACCGGATACAAGCAAAGCATTAGGCTGGGAGCTGTCGCTCCAACCGCTGTATTAACTAGACTTGGCTCCTTTCGACTACAATTTGTTTTCATCGATGGGACACGCATTGGCTGAGCAGCACTTCGATTCCTACGATGAAGTTGAAAATTGCTTGACTAATTGGTTTGCTTCAAAAGACGAACAGTTTTATAGGCGTAGAATCCACAAATTGCCTAAAAGATGGAAAAAATGTGTAGCCAGCAATGGCCAATACTTTGAATAAAAATGGTTTTTACTTTCCCATTAAAAATTTGTGTTGTATTTTCACAAAAAAACGTCATTTCATACCGGTACTCCTGGTAATCTAGCGTTTCTAAGCTGGCATACCGATGGCTCTAAAATAAATGACTCTGTCGGTTCATGGCACCAACCGGGTCTTGTCGGTCCCACTGGAAAAATCGCTAAGTGTTTTTAGGCTGAGATCATGGCCATTGCTATATATGCGGAGATCAACCTGGACAGTGGGCTCAAGGGTAAGATCATTAATGTATTTTCTGAAAGCCAAGCTGCCTTCAAGGAACTTGGCTCGATTTGAATGACATCTAGACTTGTCAAATATTGCTACGATACATTGCTTTAGCTTGGAGATAAGGTCCAGTTGTTTTGGGTGCCTTATCACTGCAAGATAGATGCTAATGAAATGTCGGATGCATTGACCAGAAAAGGTTACATGACACCCTATTTCGGTCCGGAACCTTGACGTACAGCAACCATTTACAATCTAGTCAAGAATTGGGAAATTGCCCGATGTTTGGAACACTGGAATGCTTAAAGGGGACTTTGCCACTCTAGAGCGGAGATCAGTGTGCAATTTTGGCGTCGCCCTATGGTTCTCAAGTATAGCAAGCCGGACTTGAAACTCCTAATGGAGTTTCTTACGGGCCACTCTAAGCTGAGGGCGTATCTGAAGGGAATGGGGGTCACAGATGTGGATGTTTGTAGACCGTACTCACAGGCATCAGAGACAGCGAAACACATATGTACATATTGTGTGAATGTGTGGTTCTTGATAGGTTTAGGTGGAGGTCTCACTGGGTGACATATCCATCATTACGTTTTCAGATCTGTTGATGTTCTTTAGGAAAGCAGCAGATATGCTGAACAAGCTATAGACCGGAGGGGGCACAATATATGCCATGGGTCGCTGTGTCCGCAACACAGCCTGGTCAGGGATAATAATAATAATTTCCAAGTTGTGAAATTTAAAATTCTTTTCTCATTTTCTTGTTATTAGCCTTAATAGTTGACGTGACGTTATATGGCGTTGCGTTACATAAATTCAAATAACTGTAAAATATTGCTTTGCTTTGAATGGTATTCTAATATAACGTCACGCCAGAAAAATATTTTTTTCTCATTATATCTGTGCTGACGATCGCAAGTGCATGAAATTTTGCATTTTAACAAAAATGAATAAAGTTAAGTAATTATAATAAAAAGCTAATTTTATATTAATTTTCAAAAGTGTGTAATGTTACGCCAGATTGTGAATAATTATTTATTTTAAATTATTTAATTCAATTTAATTTAATTTAATTTAATTTAATAATTTGCTACTGTTAAAAGTTAAAATCGCTTAAGCTTAAGGATAAGCAGTGAAAGGGCAAGAAAAAGAGCATCCATGCTGAAAGTCGGAAGGATACATTAATCATTAATAGTACACATGCATTTTGTGTTGCCGACTGTTTCTGAGTCATATGAAATGTACAAAAGATAGAGAAATATTGACTTTATTAGTAAGTTGACATTTTATGAATTAAGAACAAAATAACTTAAGAGTTCCTCAACCGATTTAGAAACCAATACATGCGTCTATTTCACTGATGGCTTTCTTAAAAAAAGCAGTGTCACGCCCACATAAATATTTATTTGTCTATATCTTCAAAACGGTAACAGTAAGAGTCTCTAAATTTGCTCCAATTAGGTTCTTAAAGGAACACTTAAATGTTTGAACATGAACTGAAAGAAGATAAAATGGCGGAAAACGGTAAAAGTATAATTAAGATTATTATCAAGAGAGCGAAAGCTAAGCAAGCAGGGTTTTATCTAGTTTATAATACAATTAGAAAATTTAAGCGTGTTTTCACGTTTAATATGAAACATGTAGTTAAAGATGATGTAGGTTCCATCTATTTAGCAAACTCATATTCATATTCCTTTCATTGTAGGTTGAAAGTAATGCCGATTGTCGCGAAGTATACCTTGCTAAACAAATACAGCGTACAACACTTACTAAGTTTTTTAAAGCCAAATGATTTTACTTCAGAAACTTGTTGACAAATCGAAATCAAATTAAGAAACTATAGTTTTTTCGAACGAAATATGTTTAGCGTACGAACTAATATTACCAATATTTTTAAAAGCAGGCTTATAACCTAAAATTTTATTGTATCAAAATTGGATATAATGACATCATTCAATTGACTTGGCATAGATTTGACTAGATTTCGTAGAGTGCGCATCCTCAAATGCTGTAAAGTCTTAAATTGGCGGCCGCTACCATAAAAACGTGTGACAGAATGGCCCAAATATTTTTTATGGGTTGTAAATCAACACTACTAGCCGACCATTTCATCACACTAATATTTTTATTCATAAAATAATTTTTAATTGCCTTGGAATTATGGACTACTACGTTATCCTTTTGGAAAATAGTCAACTTGAACATTGTAAACATGCTCAACGTATAAGTTTACATTCATTTTATGAATTATAAAGCATATAGGTGTAAGTCCATTATTATTTACGAAACCTTTATTCGGCCTAAGCTTTTTTTAGGCGTCTCGAACGTGCATAATAGAAAAGGTCTATGGAGTTCGTTATAGTTCGGTTATAGGAAGTGATTCCTGGTGATCACATATTCTCAACATCTTTAGTACTACGGTTTAATGCAGCCTCACCGTAGAGATGTGAGATGTGTGACATTTAAGCCCAAAGAAAGCAGCCGGGATGAATAAAAATGATCAAAAAACGATTATGAGAGCGCGCCGGTTGGCGAGAATAAAAATTATAATCGAAAACATGTTTAGTTCTGCTGTTGTTGTTACATATTCCTTTACGGGTTGACAATCATTGCAAAAAAAAATTTTCAATTCATTTGGAAAATTTTAATTTTGATATCGAGGCGAAATTAGAAAAAGTCAGTTGAAGATAATAAAGGGTCCGCCAAATAAATTTTTTGTTTGTTTTGAAAATGCTAAAAAAAACAACTGAATATTTTCTCAAATTTCTTTTTTTATTTGAAAGTACAATCCTTCCGGTTAATAATGAATAATTTCATTCAAATGGCTGCCTCGGCTGGCCATGGCTTCACGAAGCGTCAATTGTCTCTGGCTTCTTGGCGTAACACTTATCTTTGACGGCACCCCACAAATAATAGTCCAACGGTGTCAAATCGCAGCTCCAAGGTGGTCAAACGACATCAGCTCTGCGGCTGATAATGCGATCTCTAAAAACAGGGCGCAAAACATCGAGTGTAGCTTCGGCTGTGTAGCACGTAACGCCGTCCTGTTGAAACCAAATATTGCTTATATCCTCCTCTTCAATTTTTGTGAACAAAAATTCCTTCAACATGGCCCGATAACGATCGCCATTGACTGTAACGGCCACTTCTTGCTCATTTTCGAAGAAAAATGGTCCAATTATGCCTCTGGACCAAAATCAGCATCAAACAGTGACTCGTCTTGGGTGTTTCGGCTTTTCAATGTATGCGTGCGGGGTTTCTGTGCCCCAAATTCGACAATTTTGCTTGTTTACATACCCGCCAAGATCAAAATGAGCTTCATCTTAAAAGATGATTTTTCTGTAAGTCGATCGCAGGCCCTGATTCCCAGCGTTGTTCAAGCGTATACACAACCATATTCGTTCAGCGGAAGGATAAAACTAATTATCTGTCAAGTCAGACGTGAGCTAAGTGAAACGAAATAACGAAATAAGCACTAGTTGAAAAAAAACGTAAGATGGCGGACCCTTTATTTACAAATCAAAGGAGATTAGAACGCAAAAGTTTGATAAAAATAAAAGAAGATAAATTCTATTTGTATTTAAAGCCGAAATATTATCTACGTGCTTAAAAAATAAAGCTTATCTCCATGAACCACAAACCTGGAAAGGATCAGACAAGGGTGGGGTCATACAGCATATTGTACACTGAATTCAACTTGTTTAAATAAACATTAATAAAGAATTCTATTCCGATTTTCAGTGAACATCATCAATTTGGATATAGGAGTAAGCACATATTTTAATTTAAAAAATAAAATTTTTACTCCGCTCTTTTCGATATTTCGTAGACATTCGACGAAGTATGGCATGAAAATTTAATATATAAACACAGACAAAATGTACTACCAAATATATGCAACCTATTACAAAGATATTAAAAGTTTAACCTTAAGGAAGGTGATCATGTAATGGAATCTCAAACTTTTAAGACCGGAGTACCCCAAGGAATCATCTTCGGACCCATCCTATACCTGATATACACCTCCGATATATGTAGAATACCCACATCTTGACATTGGCTGATGGTACAGCTATCCTAAGCATCCATGAAGGCCAACAGGAAGAAATGCGGATTATGCATGACCATATAGTGCAGCTGGAGGCCTGGTCAAAGCAATGGGGGATAAAGCTCAACGCACAAAAATGTATACACGTAACATTCACATTGCCAAACTATTAAAACAAACAACCAAACAATCCTACAAAGTTCTGATAAGTCGATCCGAATGAAATTGAAAGTGTTATAGTTAAGCTGGCTTATCAATAGGAAGTAGGTTCAAAGTTAAGACTGCAAGCACCTGCCCAATAATGCGATTTTGAAACCGATTTAATGCAGCGGAGTACAATACAAATATTGAAAGAATTCAAGGGCGCCAAAGCATAATTTTGACACTAATAACGAAACTGATTAGTCTTTGGTAAATTACAGAAAATTCGGACATCCATAAAGACCTAAATGTGCCTATGTTAAGAAACGTATATGTGAAAACTAGAAGAATTCGTTTTCTTCTCCTTTCCATTAATCCCTTAATGGACCTGCTGGGTCCTATAAAAAAACACTAGATCTTGTTTAACAGTGATATCTATTTGTATATAAAGTTTAGGAAAAAGCGTTATGTTCATGCTCTTTTCGGCGCAAATGTAGTTTTCCATTAGTCTTTGAATGAAATCTAGTAAAACTAATGTGCGCACGTTTAAGGAAATGTTTCGCATAAATGAAATAAAAGATACGCCAGAAATAAAAAAATAATTTTTATGGATTTTTTAAGTTGTAACCACGGCAAACTTAATTTCGTTCAATATACTGTAAAATAGTTTAAAGATAATGCTGACTTAGGTCTGCCATTTTAAAAGCAGAGTCAGTACTTACAGTAAAAATCGGTGGCAATATCGCAGCTAATGTGTATAATAAAATGCTAAGGAAAAATTTTAAGAAATTTGCCGAAATAATGAAATTAGAATCGATTCTGTTCTAACATGACAACAATCCGGAACACACACATTACGTATTGTAAGATCATTTTTTGAAAATAATAAAACCCAAATATGGTAAAACCATAAGCCTGTGAACAAGGATACAGGTTAAGTAAACAAGGATACCGTACCATGTTAAAAATTCCAAATCCAATTGGAATTCCCAGGACTTATACCTAACGGCCCTCGCCGCCCTCGCACGTGTACTTTGAAGCCAGGATAGCTTGGAGTCCGGGATTACCCCCAGATACTTCTCGCTCTCCGACGGCCACAGTTCAACACCATGCAGGCGCGGTAGGGAAAACGACGGAACTTTGTACCTGCGTGTGAACAGTACTAATTCTGTCTTTCCCGGGTTGACGCTCAGCCCACTGTCAGTGCTCCAGCTATTAAGAAGAGCCAGAGACATTGTGTCGAGAAATTTTACCGACAAGACACTGCAACCTCGTCCGCATACGCTACAGTCTTGAATCAATTAGAATCAAGTCTCACGAGCAGAGTGTTGACGGTTAAATTCCACAGGAGAGGGGAAAGACCACCCTTCTCCCTGTGGGGCCGCCCTTTCAGCTAACCTATAGACGATGGCTGTTCCGATAGTGGAGACAATGACTCTGTTGGTCAAGAGTTTTCCTATTAACCTGATCACGGACCAATGAACATTCCGATAACATTTGATAGGAGCATTTTTCAAAGAATAACATTTCTTTAAAAAATTTTTTTAAAACGTGTCTTCTAATAATATAATAACAATACCATATTATTAAATACATTTTTCAATGAATTTCGAATTAACAACATATAAAACTATTTGTTCCACAAATGCGTTATCGCTTAAAAAAAAAATACTTTTGAATACATTCGTCCGCTAATAAATTCAAGTCAGTTGTTTTTGATAACTAGACTGATGAAAATGTTGTAGTTGTAGACTTGCAGTCACCTTGTTAAATTCATCTTAAACCGAACGCAAACGTATAGATAAATACAATATAATAACAAACAAACAACAATTTCATTCGGTTCTGTGATAGATCCTGATGAAAGCAGACGTATGTCGCTTTGCGTATTAAAATTTCTTATTTTTGTTGTTGTTTACCTTTTTAATATTTGTCCTCAAGGCACACTGAAGAAATTTACTACTACTATACTGCAAATGCAGTTCTCTCTTTAGCCACCTTTGCTTTAGAACGTATTCAAACAAATTGGTGTCATTTATTAGTTGCTTTTAAACTTTAAATTTATTTTATTTTTTTTTAACAAAAACCACTTTGATTTACAACCATATTGCTAATTTTACAACTCTTTTGACAAATTTAGTTTTATTCGTATTTTAAAGTTTTTTTTTTTAAATTAAATTTAAATGCATTTTAATGCCTTGTTTAGAGTATTTAGCATGTTTTTTAGCTTGTTTTTTATTGTATTTAAAGCCAAGATTGTTTGCTTTAAGCCAAGCCAAAACAACAATAACAAAAATCAGAAAAAACAAATTGTAATAACTTGATACGTATGTAATGATCGCATATTTTTTTCTTTTTTACCACAACAAATGGCACGTGCTGGTATTTAAGCAATCAAACACCTTAAAAATATTGCCAAAAACGATATTTAAAAGTCGATTTGAAAAACATGTTTTTTCAAACTTTATTTTTTATTTTTGTAATTTTCCAATGTTTTTTTTTCTTCTTTTAACGACTGAAAATTAAAAGATCATATAACCAAATACTAAACGATTAAGTGGTTAAATTTGGGGTGACTATTGCGAATTAAAATAACTTTCAACAGTTTGTTTTGTGGCAGGTTGCTATTGTATTTAAGCGGTGGTATGTATGCAATAGAAAATATTATGAGACGTAAGCGTGCAAACTAATAACATTCAATTGTGTTAATTATTTTGAACTTGAAGATTATTTTTAATAAACTTAATCATATACAAATAATTTTATTCGAATAATTTAAAAAAAAAGTATTTCAATTTCATATTTTTTAGAAACCAATTTTCTCACCAAAATATAACCAAAGTGGTGATATTTTAAATGAAACACGCAAGGAAGAAGACAGAGAAAAAAACTGCTTTCAATATGATTATTTGAAGCTAGAACAAAGCATTGGGTTTGGATAGACGCACACGGAGGGCATATGATCCCCAAAGATCATTAAAGGAATTACTAATAAATAATAATAATTTAATTTGTATTATTTGAGTCAATCAATTTGAATTATTTAATCGAATAATTTCAAACGACTGATTTTTCAAGTGCTTTTCGTTTTTATTATATAAATATTTCACTTAAATTAGTATATTATTTACTTTTGCTTTTAAATTTTTCTGAAAGAAAAAATAATCGAATAATATTAATCGATTGAACTTTTTAAAACTAACTTTCCTTTTGATTATTTATTTCTTTTGAATTGTCTTATAATTGCTTGATCTCTGATTTTTTCCCTTTATTTATAAATTCCTTTTTTGAATAAATTTAATAAAATAAAATAATAAATTTAATCAATTAAACTTTGAATGGTTTTAATTGCAAAATTTGTTAAACGAAATTTCAACTCATATTTAAAAACCTGACGATATTATAATATTAATATCCAATAACTCATTTTGCGACTATTTTTTCTCAAATATGTCTGTATGTATGTACATATCTTTTTCATTTGCTTATATCCGAATTAACTTAAATTATTCGGATATATTTAACCAAATACATACATATATTTAATCAATCTATTGATTGATTTTACTGATTAAATACGCCGTACCACGAAATAAAAGATTTTTTGTGCTGACTAATTCATCATCACATCAAGTTGAGGTTTTGAACAAAGTCAGCTGTCTTGCTGAGTGAGAGAACAATTGACATTTTTGATTCATAGTTTTATTCGATCAATTTATTCGAATAATTTTAAGCCATTATTTATTTTTAGTATTTTTTGATTTCTATTTTGTTTAAGGTGTGTATATTTAATTGTTCTCTAAAAAATTTTAACTGCATATTTCTTATTCGTAAAAAATTAAGTCGAATAAATAGTTTTATTCGAAAATTTTAAAGAAAATGTCAATTTTATAGTTCTAATCTCTTAATATTAGCCTATTAATTTTGTTCCCGCAAATTTTATCGATTAATTTTAATCGATTTATTTTAATCGATTAATTTTATTCGAGGAATTTTGTTTGACTTATTTGTTCCAAATTTTTGTTTGTTCTTTTTTATTTATTTCTCTTAAATTTGTTTTATACAATATGTCTGATGTCTAGAACTTTCGTTTAGTCTGTAAATTAATTTTATTACAGTTTTAATAACGACTCAATTTAAATATTTTTATTCCCACACAAACCCTGAACTTGATTAATCAATTAAGAAAAAAATTCTTTATGATTCTCATACAGACATTTGTGCAGAGCTGCCTACTACTTACACAATTATTTCTATTCATGATTGTCATGAACGTCATTTTTCATTTTCCAATGAAATTATGAAAAAAGAAATAATAAAAAAAAGAATCTTAAAAATTTCTGAGAGAGAGATCAACTACAATTAAGACACTTTATTAAGAATGGACGAAAGCAAAAAATAAAATAACGATTCTAACGATTTCTATTAAACAATTGAAGGAGGAACTTTTCAAAGGCAAAACGAGTTAATTAAAAAAAAATTAAAAAGTATTAAATAATTAATTAATTTATACAGTATCGTGTTCTTGAGATGTTCCACTCTATTACTATAAAGAGGTTAAGGTCCGGTAATTGTGCTGGCTTGATTGGCCAGCACAATTGAATTCCATTTTCTCTTCAATTAACTCCCGGACTAACCTCGATGTATGTTTCGACCATTATCGCGTTCAAACACCCATCAAAGTGGAATATTCTACTCAACATATGGAATCATTTTCGTTTCCAAGATGTTTTTGTGCCAGAAATCGATTCATTATGCCATCAATCTTGTAAAGGGTCCTAATCAATTTGCTAAAAGCAAATCGGCAACATTATGTTGCCTCCTTCATGCTTAAAATTATTTTTACAATTGCGTGGAGCCTGCCCTCTACTAGGTATACTTTTGTACTACTTCCACTATACTCTTTATTAAATTGGATTTTGATTCGTCACTAAACAGAGCAGTTTTCCGTTTCCGTAAGGACAAATCCTTGTGTACTTTTGAAAAACTTAGTCTTAAAAACAAAATTAAGAACAAAAAATTGGTCTGTACAGAAAAAAAACTGTATAAAACTGCTCTATGTAGTGCCGAATTAAATATAGGATTTGTTTTGCTCGACACTGTATGTGTATTTATGCAAAAAATGCTTCTAGATCATCGTCGATTTCTATATAGGCAATTAAAAAAAGAGAAATAAAATGGTTTTTCACTAAAGGCCTATTTAGCGACTTAGTCAATATCAAGTCAAAGAATCATTTTTTAAACATCTGAACCCACATATCCATTAAGATGTTAAAAGTTAAGATTTTTTAATTAATGGCCATTTGAATAATATTTCTAAATAAATTTATTCGAATAATTTTACTCGAATAACATTAATCGATTAATTTTGTTCGAGTAAATTTTCCTAATTCTCCCTTTCATAACTTTATCCTTTAGCTCTTTTTATATTCGGCTTAGTTCTTATTTGATTGTAAACAGAATGCAAACAAATTTTTTTTATTTGCATAAAAATGCAAAAAAATGTATTGACAAAAGCGGTGGCGTTTAAATTTTTTGTTTGTTTTTTATTTACAAACGACTTCTGAAAAAAAGAAAAAATAAATAAAAAATAAACAAAAAATATTTTGCCAACAATTTAATTCACTTGGATACTCGTTGTCGTCATTGTTGTTGTTGTTATTATTATTGTAATATCGTTTAGTTTCGTTTTACATTTTAAATTTATTGAAATTGACACAGTAAATGGTTTGTGTCAAATAGTTTGTAGACAATTGTCAAATGCAACAAAAAATAACAACAACAGCATGAAACGATAAAAAAACGCAAAAAAAAAGAAGAAAACATGCAAACAGCACATGCAAAATGATCATTTGAGGCATGCATAGTGGAACAAAACGAAAATTGTTTGAAGTTTAATCTAAAACTTGATGAAATAATATAACGAAATTTAAAAAAATAGTCGAATAATTTTAATCTAATAATTTTAATCGAGTAATTTTAGTCGAATAATATCTTTTGATCACTGAGAAAAGAGGTGATATCGGCATACTCGAGGGTGATGTTAAAGCGAACATTAACAGCGACAACACCAACATAGGCGCCATCATTGAGAGCGATTAACAGATTTGTGCCAGTGGCTCCATCCAACCGCATAAGATACAAAAATATACATGGACATCCCAGAGCGGCAATTTTGGCAATCTGATGTACCGCATTTGCGTGAACGAAGATGAAGAAGCTCTTCGTCGAATGCCAGAAATGGAAGAAGAGCTGACATCGTTAATGACCACGGGCTCATCACAGACGAAATCAAGATCAAAATTAATTGTCACAAAAGAACCACCAAGCACACAAGACGAAGACGGCGCTACAGAACAATAAAAATAGGCACGCATTAACCATTGCAACGCTAGAACGGCCTACACAACAAACCAACATTACTCATAGGAAGATATCACAGCAGCATATAATCAGGTGATAGAAAAAACGCTGACATTTTCGATATCAGACGACCCTTGGAACCTGATTTGTCGAAGAGGAACTGAAACTGAAGCTCAACAACAATACTTTAAAGCAGAAAAACCAAAAGCTGGCAAAACAAGTATAGAAAGTTGCAAGAAGTGACATAAGAAAGTTCCTGGAAAGACTATTAATAACAATACTTTAAACAATACTTTAAAGCAGAAAAACCAAAAGCTGGCAAAACAAGTATAGAAAGTTGCAAGAAGTGACATAAGAAAGTTCCTGGAAAGACTATTAATAACAGCAGAAGAAGTTGCTAGACAACACAATATAAGAAAACTACATCAGACAATTGACTGCCTCACAAATAGAAAGTGTAATAGGAACCAAGCAGTTGGTGATCATTATATAAGAAAACTACACCAGACAATTGATTGCCTCACAAGTAGAGAGTGTAATAGGAACCAAGCAGTTGGTGATCATTATAGTAGAAATGGAGAGAATGGGTATTTGCCATCCTAAATGCGTATTGCTTTGCAGTGCGATAATGTTGCATATTCCTAGGCGCAACTTGACAAACTTTGATAATGTACTGCATTCCTAAAGTCATATTTTTGTCAGCTGATGCGCTAGCAAGCGCAACTTGTGAGTTATTAAAATGGTAATGCCATGCGAAATGGGTCAGAACAGCTGCGCAGAAATTAACTTAAGAATAGTATACAACTCTCCCAATCTGAATGAAACAAAAGAGGCGATTGGTAAAATAAGAAATAACAAGGCGGCAGGTAAAGATGGAATACCGGCGGATATAATAAGGGTTAACATCAAAGCAGTTAGGAGGTCATCAACATGCAACAGCTAAAAAGGAATTAATCTGCTTAACACCATACACAAGATACTAGCAGTCATAAATAATACATGGAATTCTGCAAAGCAAAATAGACAACATATTGCGAGGTAAAAAAGCCGTCTTCAGGAAAAATAAAAGCTGCGTAGATCAGACCAGTAGGCACTCTAAGAATCATCATAGAACAATCTCTAGAATGGTGTCCCTATATCTATTGTTCGTAGAATTCAAGAAAGCATCTGATGCCATCAAACAGACTGTCATATGGAAAGCAGTGAGAGGGAAAGCAGAACCCCAGAAAATAGTTCGAATAATTAAAGCGATGTTCCGTTCTTCACAAAGGCAATAAAAGTCAACCATTTCACACCAATGCCACAACAAGGATGCCCGTTATCGCAAAGTTTGTTCAAAGAGAAAAGGAATAACATGCGAATATCCACTATAACTGGAAGATAACTATGGGTAGGAGTAAGGGGAAAAATAAAATAATAAAGAAAATAATTTAAATCGAAAAATTTTATTGGACTTAGTTTTCAAAACATTTTTTTTAGATTTTTTTTTCTCGGTGGAAGTGACTTTTCTTTTAAGACGGTTTTCTTCACTGTGGAACTCAATTTGATAATAAAATTACAGCTTTTTGTCTCTCGAACATTCGAAAATTCGAATAAGATGTTATACAGAGGGGATCGGACGGATATAAATTATATGCCGATCGAATCTACTAGCCATTGTTTCACTATTTCACGGACTCTCTAAATGTCAGCAAAATGGGCCTTATATTTACTCTGCCTCAAAGGCAGTTATGAGCCAGTATTGCAAAGGGAAAAAAGTATATCACCGAGTGGTTTGGACGGATACAAATTATATACTGCTCGAATTTACTGGTCATTTTCTAAAGACCCATTCACGGTATCACTATTTTTCGGACTCTCTAAATGACGGTAAAATAGGCCTGAAGTTTACTACGCTTCATTGGCAATTATTTGCCAGTAATGAATGTTTTGAAAGGGAAAAAAGTATTCCGCCGAGGGGATCGGAGTGATATAAATTATATACCGCTTGAATCTACTAGTCATCCCCTAAAGTCCTTTGCATGGTTTTACTATTTTACGGACCCTAGAAATGCCGGTAAAATGGGTCTGAAATTTACTTTGGCTCATTGGCAATTATTTGCCAGTATTGAATATTTTCAAAGGGTAAGTGTTACACAGAGGTAATCAGAAAGATATAAATTATATACTCATCGAATCTTTTGGGCATTTCCATGTATGTTTTCTGTGTTTTGTTCACAATTTTTATTTTTCTTAATTTTATTTAACAAACTTTGTTTTTGTCAGAGGGAAATTTTTGGTTGTATGTGGAACGTATTTATGTTGATAAATTTTTCTTCACCTTATTGCTTAACAAGCGGTGTATTGCAAAATAAGTTGGGTAACAACTTTCTTTCCAGAAATGGTGCTGTTCACTAGTCCCTCGTTCGAAAGATTTAACGCAAATCGATTACTTTTTATGCAGCTGTGTTAAATAAAAAAAGTTTTTGTTAAAAAATTTGAATCGAATTATTTCAATCGAACAATTTAATACAAAAAAAAAAATAAATTTCTTCTTTTTTTTAATGTAATAACCCACTGTATCCACGATAGAAACTTTCGCTAGGCCGTTTATTTCTATTATCAATTTTAGATCACATTTTCCTTTTCAAATTTGCATTTGTTTTGTTTTTTTTTTAATATTTTTTATAGCCTCCGTTTAATAGATGTGCGTTATAAGTTTTAATGAAGAGAAGTGGGTCTCTCCTCTTTTACAACCTCTTTACAATTAATTTACGCTATCAAATCAACACTGTAAATGGAATACAACCGCAAAAAGCTTAAGCTCTATTGTAAATAACGTACTTACTTAACGAGGATTTATGAAAATTTATTTAAAAAAAGTACCTGCAAATAAAGAAAGAGAGAAAAATATTATTAAATAATAAATTAAAATAAAAATCTATTTGAATAATAACAATTTAAAAACAATTACATAAAAATTGTATTGCAAGAAAAATAAATAAATTAAAAATAAATAAATTTCAACAAAATGTTGTTAATGCTTAAAAAAAATTAATATAATTTTATACACGAAATTGATTGTCGCTTTTATTTTTTTAATAATTCGCTGAACATAAAAGCCAGAGCCACAAACTTACTCTCGTCTAAACCATGAATGGATCATCAGTAAAACGCCCAATTCGAAATCCGTGCTGAAGATCGCTTAGGAAATCGTTGGACTCCAAATAGCTCTCTATAGCCTTAGAGAGTGCGAAACAAGCTGCTATTGGACGGTAGTTCTCAGGATTACTAGCCTCGCCATTTTTTGGAATTGGCGTTACATTAGCCAGCTGGAAAAATACCGGCCTAAAATAACGCACTAAAAATGTGAGCTAATGGTCGCGCAAGCGTCTAATAGTACTGCTTCAAGACCAGTGCTGGTATACCATCCGGCAGAGATGACTTGTTAACGTTGAGATTTGCAAGGACCCTTTTTACTGCACGCGCTGGAAAGAATATACTACGCATAGAGTTACTGATACTCTTTCAAGTTCGGATAGTGGTTGAACACTCTACGGCAGGTGATAATTACTTGCAAACATTACAGCCAAAAGGTGTACTTTCAACCGGTTTCTTGAATGTTTGGCCATTCCTTATAAAGTCAGGAACCGAACTAGCGCTGTTCCTTAGCCTTTTAACGAATAACTAAAATTTTTACTTCCCCGCGGAAAAGTTGATGATAATTGGAAAGGGCAACTTTTCCAAGAGATTTATTAGCATTATCGGTCAGTCGGATGTATGTAAGAGCTCTGGAATCTCACAAGTTGACCTCAAAAACAGTTATCGTCTGCTGCAATTCTCTTAAAGAGATGACTGGGAAGTATAATATTCATATTATATGGCTTCTGGATCACAGTGATATCCCGGGGAAAACTGTAGGGCTGATGAATTGGCCAAGCATGGCACCACGTTGGGCATCCCTCTGGGAACTTGTAAGCTTATGATTCACAATGTGGTAATAGACTCCGTCAACGACTAATTGGCAGCTTTAGACCAAATCTGGCCTAAGCTGGATCTCTCGAGCATACAAAAGATAAGCTCAATCTCAATTAAAGCACACTCGCTGTAGTTGTCGATATCATTGCTATGCATTGTTAATGGACCCTCATGCCAGGCAGCTGGGAATGGGTCACCTGCTGTCTAGTAATTTTTGCAGAGACGAGAAAGAAGAGGTAACAATTCCTCATCTACTGTGCACAGGACCGGCGTTGTGTGGCAGAAGAAAGCTTAGCTTATACTACTACTACTATCACAACGGGCGAATTTTAGCCCACGCGTGCTCTTGTTTTGGAGGCAGCCATTTCTACTCACCTACCTACCTATGTGTCTGTACCTATCGTTCTGTGTCAAGGAAGTGAACTTATTATTCGTGTAAATAATAATTTCTGTAAACGATTACTTTAGTAACCAGTTGTTAGTGTAAACGATTATTCGTGTAAACACCTATTGCAATGTAAGGTAATGAAGGTCGGTTCAGACTCAATAATACCTTTTGCACCGACCAACATTGATCTGTTGTGCCTACCCTTGTTATTCACGTGCTTAATACGTTAAGAAACTAGCCCAGCACCTTCAATAGGAGTGTCAAAAAGACTTACTGCTTCGTTTGAATCTCTTCCTCACATTCAGTACATTCTCTACAGATGTTTATTACGGCCGTAGTCACACGTGAGTGCCCCAAAGTGTCTTCAAACTTCTCTTATCTGGCTTTAGAGCCCTCTTAACGTAGAAGCTCAGAAATCTTTTCAAATACTCGAGTCTACTAGTGTCGTTTCTATGTTCCTTCACAATGGATGTTGACCATCTTCTAATCTCCCCCTTTAGGATGGTCTGGTTTAAGCCAAAGGGAGGAGTTGGTCTAGTGAAAGTCGCCTAAGACTACTTGGCATCTCATTCTCTGTGTCCCTCATGTCCTGGCACCCAGAGCAGCGGACGTAAATGTACAATCGCTAAGGTCTAGAGGACAGACAATTATTCGCGTAAGCGGCTGTTCGCGTAAATGTTCGTTCGTGTAAACGATTTTTCGTGTAAACAATTATTCGTGTAAATGATTGTTCGCGTAAATGTACGTTTGTGTAAACAGTTATTCGGATAAACGATTGTTCGCTTAAACGTTTAATAGGGTAACCAATTATTAGTATAACCGTTTTTTTTTTAGATTGCATTAAAAACAATTTTTTTTAAATCACTTTTTATTTATCTTCACAACATTAGTCCCTTCTTATTTACACTCTGTTTGCTTTATCACATATTAAGTTTACATTGTGTGTTTAAACAAAATTGATGTTAAAAAAACATTTAAGCAAAAATTTGAATTACAAATTTCTGACAAGATATTCTGACTGACTGACTGCCTGCCTGCCTGCTTGGCCTGTTGACTGTTACGTGCTTGATACAAGAGCAGCCTGTAGTATGTCTGTCTGTCTATATGTCTGTAAGTGCAGTTGTTTCTGTTGTTTTGGTTTATTTACCTTTGTTTTCTGAACATACGACGACGAGCACACTTCACAGGTTTGCGTTGTCGATAATGTCGTTGATGACGACGATATCGTTGTTGTTGTAGTTTTCGATGCCAATGATGATGAGGTTATTAGCACCGTTTGGTAAATTGATGACGTTAAATTTGAATTTGATGTGTTTGATGAGATTGTAACTGATGGCTGATGATTGACTACATATTTACCGTGACTTTTAAAACGTTTACGTACGAATGCAAATGAAGCAAAACAATTATGCGTTTCTAAAGCACTACCACTATAACTACCGCGGGTGATGGTGGCAGAGGTTGGTCTTGTCGTTGTGGCAAATAAACTAAAATTTTGATATCGAGCAGAATTTGTAAAAGACATTAAGCCAGCGGTTGAAGACAAGAAAAAAACTCTCAAAACATATTTTCTTTTTAAAGAAATTATTTGAAATCAAGAACAATTTTTTTATTAAAATTTTTAACACAATTTAACTCAAACACTGCATATTTAATACTGAAAATACCAGTTGTTTAGTTTTTTTATTTAAAATCCTATAATGAATTCTTTTTTTTTCTAACGTTTTTGTAGTTGTTTTTGTGTAGCTGTTTTTTTATTTAAAATTATGATTGTTTTAATTATAATATTCATTTCTTAGCATTAGTAGAATAAAAAAAATTAATTTAAATAAAAAAAAAAAAATTCTTGTGTCTGTGTAACTCATTTCATTCATTTATTCATTCATTTAATCGTTCGTTTGCTCACTTACTTAAGGAGTGAAGCTGGGCCGTAAGAAGGCAGTCAGCCAGTTTCTTATTATTACTATTATTTTGTTTTCTTTTTTTTATGACGCTTTTGAAAAATATTTGAAATGACGTCGTTGTCATCGTATTCGTTGTAAAACTGTCATGGTTGATAAAACAACTTAAATGCTGGATATAAACAAACTGACAGAAAAGAGAATGGTAGTGTTTGTATATGATTTATAGCAGTTTTATACTGATAATAACGATGATGTCGATGACGATAATGATGCGTTTATGTATTAGGCGTTACTAATGAAATTATACAATGGGTAGCTGAAGCAGAATTGTGGTTAGAATTCGTAGAAATTTAAAAAAAAAAAATAAATCCCACAGCAATCTAATAATTTCATAGATTTTTTTCTTTTTTTTAAACGAGTCGGTAAAATTCTTGGAGTTTTGTTTTTCCAAAATGAATGTGTTAAAATATTTAAACGTAATCGAGAAGCTCTTATTGTGTAATTTTAGTCAATTAAATTGTAAATTAAAATTTTAAAAATCGATTAATCGATTAAATTTAATCGAAAGAGTTTTATAAAATAACTTTTATGCAGTTGATTAAGGTATAAGTATTCCTAAAGGCAACAAATATAGTTAAAGTAAGCTTTTAAATTAGAGAAATTTGGTTTTTACAAATAACCGGTTACTCTCGATTATAAGTTTTTTTCGATTATTCGTTGAAAGTATATTTTCACAAACTAAACAGAAAAAAAAAAAAACAAAAAATTAAATAAATTTAAATTTTTAGCGAATAATTTTTTTAAATACTTTTATTTGAATAATTAAAAACGATTATTAAAAGGGAAATTAAGTCGAATAATTTTAATCGAATAAATTAAACCGAATAAATTTTAAACTAATTATTTTTTTATTGATATACAAAAGAAAATTTTTTAGTTTTATTTTGTGATGTTTCTTAGAAAAATATATAGATGGCCAAGACAAAAAGCTTAGATTTTCAAGCCCATATATCAGAGCAATTATCAGCATTACTAAAACATCCAGGTGAAGAAATATTCTGTGATATCTCATATTTCATCCAGCAGATCAATTTATGAACGCAACGTAAAAAACAATCTTTTTAGCACAAAAGCTGGCTAGCAAGACTGATCAGAGCCTTGCCTATCTAGTGCTGTTGATGGCACGACTATAATATAGAGATATTATATATTTATTTATTTCAATAAGAATATACAAACGTTGCTAAGCTCATATGTTCTGCATGATGACAAGAGTCTCTGGTGGGAATCAAACTTACGACCCCAGAGCTGATAGACAAGCACATTATGTAGTAGCCTATCGACGCACACACCCGAATATTAATTCTTTCTAAATATGGTATTTCCTTAGTATAGGGCTTTGTTAACCGATTTTCCAACTTTTAAAAAATAGGGTCCGCTATCTAACTTTTTTTTTTCAACTAGTGCTTATTTTGTGAATGGTAACACTTAGCTCATGTCTGATTTGACAGATAGTTAGTTTTATCCTTCCGCTGAACGAATATGGTTGGGTATACGCTTAAACAACGCTGGGAAATATTGCGACATTACTTTGAAAATCATGGTAATGTTGCAGAATCAAAAATCATCTCTTCAGTTGAAGCTCATTTTGCTCTTGGCGGTTATGTAAACAAGCAAAATTGTAGCATTTGGGGCACAGGAAACCCGCACGCATACATTGAAAAGCCGATACACCCAAGACGAGTCACTGTTTGGTGCGGTTTTTGGTCCAGAGGCGTAATTGGGCCATTTTTCTTCGAAAATAAGCAATGAGTGGCTGTTACATTCAATGGCGATCGTTATCGGGACGTGTTGAACGAATTTTTGTTCACAAAAATTGAAGAGGAGGGCATTAGCAACATTTGGTTTCAACAGGACGGCGCTACGTGCCACACAGCCGAAGCTACACTCGATGTTTTGCGCCTTGTTTTTGAAGATCGCATTATCAGCCGCAGAGCTGATGTCGTTTGGCCACCTCGGAGCTGCGATTTGATACCGTTGGACTATTATTTGCAGGGTGCCGTCGAAGATAAGTGCTACGCCAACAAGCCAGAGACAATTGATGCTTTAAAGGACAATATTCGTGAAGCCATTAGTGAAATACAGCTACACACAATTGATAATATGCTTAAAAACTGGACCGATCGTGTAGGCTACTGCATGGCCGAGGCAGCCATTTGAGTGAAATTATTTTCCGTTATTAACCAGAAGGATTGTACTTTCAAATAAAAAAGCAATTTGAGAAAATATTCAGTAGTTTTTTTATAGCATTTTCAAAAAAAAAAAAAAAATTATTTAGCGGACCCTTTATTATAACTTTAAAAGAACTTAGACTAATATATGGACCGCTGTTGTCAAGATAACAAAACTAGTATTGGACAGAGTAAAATGGAGGCACTGATTTTAAAGAATTACCAGCACTACCTCTTTGATTACAAGCTATTCCGAAAATGATAGCTTTGAAAGGAGGGTTAAGTATAAGAAGAATCCTATCGTTCTTATATGGTTAACCTATAGGTCTAAATAAACACATACTTGAATCCGTTTTTTATGAAAACAAAAAAATTTAAATATTTGTTAACGTTTAACAACGATTAAAAGAATACAACATTTTAAGGATCTTCGTATATTTTATTCGTTTAATTTCACTCAAATAATTTGAATCGAAATTTATATTTAACACTTTTTAAGGAACATTTTAAGGATTCTTCTAACAGAATTTGTAAATAAATGTTCATAAAAAATATGTAAAAGTATAGGCAACCATACAAATATTTTTATTCGATGAACTGTAAATAAAATTTTATATTCAAAATAAAATTATAACGTTTATGTATATATTAACACAGTAATTTAATAAGCATATAAGAAAAGAAGCCAAAAGATGTACCACTAATTGTGCTAATAAGCAAATATGCGATTAGTTTTATTCGTATACATTTTAACGAGAAATATTTTTCAAACTAGTATTCTTATGGACTATTTTAATTTTTTTATGTGGAAATGGAAAGCGCAGGAATACTAGCAAATGTGTAAGTAATTTTATTCGATTAAATAAAGTTATAAAATTATTCGAATAAATTTATTAAAATTTAAAAAAATTAAAATTCAATTAAAATTTATTTGATTAAATTTATAACATTTTTTTCAAACAAATTCTTTGCTTGGGTTGTTCTTAACCATGAAATTGCACAATATTAAGACCTTAAACTATTAATACTGGATAACATTTATTTGATATTTATCTTTGTTTATATTTTACTAACATTTCTCTTTGACTGTATACGAGTTCATGAAAACCGCTTTGTTTCTACGTAAGTTGGTCTTTTCTAGTCGTATTTGAAATATACTATAACCACTGTTTTTATTATTATTGTTGTTGTTGTGTGCTAATAATATGACGTCAAATATCCAAATTAGCACAAAACGTCTTAAAAAGTAGGCAACTTCCTAAACATTAAGAAATTTTTATAGAACAAAAAAAAAAAAAAATTTAATTAAAATATAAATTTGAAATATTTGCTTATACTCGTACAACAAACAAGCTTTAAAAAATAAAGTAGACAGTTAAGCAGACATACAGTATATGTAGACTAAAAATCGACTGATAGACAGAGAGACAAATAGACAGACAGTTTGACAGATTAATGTTTTTAAAACTCTCACATGTCTTACATTATTAATTAAATATAATTTTATTAAGAAAATTTTATTTTTTTAATGCATACAGTGACACAGAAAATTTTAAAACACACACGTGTGTCAAGCATATAATCAAGAAAAAAATTATTTTTTTTTATCTGCTCTTTAATTAAATTCTGTAATTTTAATTAGGAAAATAAATACCACAAAAAACTAATAAGAAATATAGCAACAAGACATATGGTACAGTATTAATTTTACCATTTTTTAAACATTCTTTTTTCATAATATTTTAAAAGTTTATTTAACAAATATTTAATTTTCTAAGCAATACTAGTGGTATGCTGGTAAAAATTTTTCCAAACAAAAATTCTATTTAAAGTAGATTAAAAAAGTATATTCAGAAATACATGACATCATTTTATAAAACAGTAAGTCCAAGAAAAAATGGACAAAAAACACATTATTTAAATTTAACAAGAAAACACGTGGTTCTTCTTTGTTTTCGTTAAAAGGCTTCATTATTATTTGGTACCACTTTATAGAAATTCAAATACGAGTATGTAAGGAAAAGATATTATATCATGATTCGATTCCCTAGATTCTAGAATTCTCGTAAACTAGTCATTTCAATGTTGACTATTGTTCTTTTGGCTTTAACATTCGACGAGCCATATAACTCCAGCAGGCCTATACGTTGAGTTATTCCCTTGTGTAACTCGTCTTTGAACTGACATATATTTCACGTGTAAATGAAAACTTTTTTGGTCCTATCAAGTTTTTTGCGCTTTACCGACAGCTAGAAAATGCTTTATCTTCAACTACAGAAAGTTAAAATACGAAAAAATTTCTAGTCATCTCCCTAGCTGTTTACCATTGACAGTAATATTTTGATGGATTTGAAGATATGTGGGCGTATGACTCCGCCAGCACATAAAGCGTACCAAACAGTAATTTTCTTATATTCAACCAAAAATGGTTTTTATCGAAAAACCAAATTTTGAATTTTAAAGTTTCACAAACAGAAACATTTTCTTGATAAAGAAATTTCAACAATTTGTTGCTCTGGTGTAAGTCCATCTATAATTAAATGTCAAACCAAACAAAGGAACTATCAGCTGTTAAATCGATTGTCAAATAAAGCAGTGTTGCCAATTCTCAAAAAAATTACCCGATATGTAGAGCTTATAGCGAAACATTCACTAGGAGTTAAGCCAAAAATATGATATATGATATTTGTTTAATCTTTCCTAGTCATATCGACATGTAAAGCAAATTAACCGATCTTACTGTTCTCGTTAAAACTGTTGGACTAGAGCCAAACCCCAGAAAAGCATCTGAACAAAATTAGTAGCAAGACTTTAATGAAGGTATTACGGGTAGCAATTAGATTAACGCTTTTGACTTTCATCTTCATTATTATTAAGCCAGGTGAAGATCACACGAAAGTAGAATCTATAGGCCTTTAGGTCTTTCGTCTAACTTGTTAAAACTAATCGAAAGATGACTAATGAACGAAAATGAATGTATTCGAGACCATCAATTCGGCTTTGGACGAAAAAACAGTACTATTGAGCAATATTTATAGACTTGTCAACGTAGTAAGAAATACTTTTGAAAAAAAAAGATATTGCTCAGGGCTTTTTATCGATTTTTCTCGGTTTTTCGATAGAGTATGGAAAATATAGCCAGTCAATACAACCTATTAGAAAGCTATCTAACTGACCGAAAATTCGTAAATAAAGAAGAAAATTTCTAAAGCACTGAACAGCGTATCGAGGCCGGCATTCTACAAACTAGTATTATAGGCCCAACTTTACACTTAATATGTACACATTTGCTCAAATTAATAGATACATCGCATTGTAAAGTATTAAAGCAACGTAAACTAACAAGTAGATTAACTGATTCTTCTAAAAACGCGGCCGATTTCGCCATTAAAATGAAAAATAGGGCAAGTATACGCATTCAGTTAGATATAAAAAGGGAAATTCCAGTAAACCGGTAAAAACTGTTGACCATAATAATACATACACATGACTTATTCATAATTTTTTTCATACTAAATTTTTCTCCGTGTTTATGTGAGCGATAAAAATAAATTTATTTTGATAAAAAATTATATAAAAACTACGATTACTTTAAAGAAAATGGAACGAAACCACCATTTTAATACAAAAAAAAAAAATTGTTCAAACCATGAGAAATCATTGAGAAAATAGCGAAAAGCTAAGGAAGGCCTTTATATTTTGTGCAAAATGTCTCAAGAAAAAGAAACAAAAGAACTCGTGGCAGACCAAAGAAAGCAAGCCCAGAAACAGATAGACGGGAATAATCGTATTGGCAAAAAAAAGATCCTTTCATATCTTCAAAGGCTATTTCCACCGAGATTGATAATAAAATCAGTCCAGCAACAGTTCGGCGTCGTTTGTGAAAGAGAATCATGCAAGAGAATTGCCAGAAAAGATACGCTAAAGTAAAAACGGAATATGAAGATCAGATTAAGAGTTTGCTTAAGAGCATTTACTTTAGTTCGGAAAAGTTAGCGGAATATATAGTAGTATGGAGTGACAAAACAAAACTAAATTTCTTTGGAAACGTTTGTACATCGACTTAAAGGAAAAGAATACCACGTAAGACGGTTAAACATGGCGGAGGCAATCTAATGGTTTGAGGATGCTTTTCATGGAAAGGCATATGTACGACATACCGAATAGAAAACATAATGAATGCGCTACCATATGCTTTAAATAATACACCAATATTGTGGACATTTCAGCAGGAAAATGACCACAAACACAATTCAAAACTGGTTAAAAATTGTTTATCAGAAAATAGCGTTCTTGTTTTAAGCTGGCCAAGCCAATCCCCGTATAGAACTTATGGAGTGAGCTAAAGAGAAGGCTTTCTAAGTAAGTTTCATAAATAAGGATGATTTATGGGGGAAAACACAAAAAATATGACACAACATTTCCGTATAGAACTTATGGAGTGAGCTAAAGAGAAGGCTGATTTATGGGAGAAAACACAAAAATATGACACATATCAAAAGTTAATCTCTAGTATGCTCAGGAGAGTACAGAAAGTAGTCCAGAACAAAGGTGGTTGTACTAGATATTAGTATTATTATAAAAACGACAGGTTCTCGGTTCAATGCCAGGACAGACAACCTTATAACATTGTTAGCAACTGGTTATGAGTGAGTATTTATGCTACGAAATGTGTCTGTCATTCGAAAACGGCGTTATGCCGTAGGTCTCTTTCAATAAATCTTGAAAATAGAATCGGGTGCAGCTCATTGATTGAGAGAAGTTTGTTTCACTTGAAATGTCGAGGGAATTAGGTAGGTTTAAAGAAATAAATAGTTTTTAGTTTACTTGTGTTTCGTTAAATGTATCTATTATTTTAAGTATAAAATTTCATAGATCGTAGTGAAATGGTCTAACTTTAACAAATTTATGAAGCTTTTTTTGTACATTATTAGTTTAATGCTTTAAACACATAGATGACGGCGAGCTACCAACTACAAACTACAAAAAGTAAAATACTCATATTTATATGAATACGTTTATTTTGGAAGCGACACATCTACACGGCCACACTACTACTACTTTTGCTGCTGTAGCCAACTTAGGCTTATTTATTTTTTGTTTGATTACAAAATTTAAAAAAATTCAAAATGTTAAAAAGTATTGATAATCAAAAAGTGTTGAAAAAACTAATGTATTTGTGTTTGCGTTATAAAGAGTCTACAAATTTGACCCAAATAGATTCATAGTCAATACAAATCATTAGTCAAAAAGTGAGCGGAATTGGACAAATGGGCGTGGTACCTTCCATATAAAATATATATTAATTTTTGTATTTCTTGAGAACGGTGATAGTAAAAGTTTCTAAAAGCAAAACCGATTATCTTGAATCTTTTGCAGTGTCTTTCGGGAAATAACTTAAATGTTTGAACTTGAACCGAATGGAACCAAAATGGGAAATAAGTTAAAATTACAACTAAGATAAATGTCAAAGCACTCCGGGTCTTAGCTAGTACAAATATAAAGAAAGAAATACGCATTGAAAGAAGCTGCAATTGTAATTTTAATTTTTATTTATCAAAACGTCATTTTTTTAGATCAGCTGCTTATTATGATGTCGTTTCCAATAAATTTAAGTAGCTGACTACACTACTACAAATGCTGCTAACGGCAATCGTAGTAGTGTAGTCGTGTAGCTTGCCGTCGTCTATGTGTTTAAAGCATATTCTTTATCGTTTATTTTATTATTTTAAAAAATTACTGTTTTTCTTCTTTTAATAGAGTACTTTTAGGTATATTTATTATTCCAAGCAGGTGTATATATACCTCTAACATTCCAATAAATAATCGAGTCTTTACATTAACATTTGCTGATGATACATACATCCTTCTTAAGCGTTCATGAAAATTCTCATGCTATATACATATTCAAGGCTACAGACCATCGACCACACGACTATAAAGCACGCTGGCTACAAAAGTAGCTAAGTAACCAGCTGCTTAATTATTTTAACAACTACAGCAACAAAATAAACATTTGATATGACACATTGAACAAAACATTTCAGTAGTGTCACATGCATTTTTTCGGCGTTTTTAATGTATACATTTCATGCATTGCGTTTTTAAAACACTTATTTAATGTATCTTGTCGTAATGACAGTACTAAACTGTTCGTTGTCGCCGAGGAAAATATAAATTAGCCTACGGTGGCTAAAGGCTACAGCGGCAGTTGTGCAGTCGGTAGGTGTAGTGCTGCTAAAATAATTATTCTCATATAAGCACGTGTCTTCTATTTTTTACAGGTTGTAGTCGATGGTCGGTAGCCTTGAATGTATTTACAGCGTCAAGGAGTATCTTGATATTTATTTGAGCGTCCATTCTAACTATTTAGAAAGATGGCTTAAAATGTGGAGAATAAAGTTCAATGAACAAAAATGCGCTCTTATAACTTTTCGTTGCTTAGAGGATCATGCCACCTGGTTAAAATCAACTGCCGACTTACATTGAATAGCCACATAAACGCTAAACTGGTCGAACTTAAATTTAAGTCAATTAATATTAATTGAATAATAGACAAAAACTTAACTTCAATTATAAAACCAATATTGTGCTTTTTAGTTTAGGCAATGGGACGTAGAAAAGATTCAATGATGTCAAAATAATATCCTACGAATGATTACAGCTGCCACCGCTGCCATAAAGGACAGAAATTGCTAACTGCGTTGAATCCTAACTGACGAAACTGAAGTCACTTTCAAATCCACTAGCAAGTAATAGGCAAATGAAAAGTGGGCAAATTTGAAGTTAGGAAGTAAATTGGCTCAACAACACATATTTTTCTGACCAATTCAGTTTCATTCATACCATAAAATTTATAGCCATAAAATATAAATATGGGAAGTAATAATGGAATATGACGTCGGGCATCATATCATATCTAGCACGTCGGCAGACGTTCGCTTTTTTCACAAAATTTTTAACCACACTTTGCAACAAAGCTTCGCTTATGTCGTCAATGCAACGCCGATTTTTATCTTTCAAAGTGTCAGTTGTTTGTGGTGTGTTTACGTAAGCCCGATCTTTCAAATGGCCCCAGAGAAAATAGTCCAGCGGTGTTAACTAATAAGAACGAGGCAGTCAATTGACATCGCGAGAAATCGAGGAATTACGCGACCGGGAAATTTCTCCTGAAATAACTGAATTGTTTCGCAAAGGTCACGGATGTCAACATTAGCCATTTGTGACACATGGTTATCATGGCTTGGTAGCGCAGAAAAATCTTGGTGACGGCGTTTCCTTGCTCATTGCACAAGCCGAAACCGGTCACTTTCTTTGGATGTAATGATTTTTCGTGAACTATTTGTGGATTTTGTGATCTCCATATGCGACAATTTTCTTTGTTTACATAACCGCCGAATTGAAAATTGAAAATGAACCTCATGACTACAGATGATTTTGTTGAAAAATGCGTTGTTTTCGTTCAGTTTTTTAAACAGCCAATTCACAAACGTTCGACGCAAACAATGGTCGGCTGGGTTGAATTCTTGAACGTGTTGAACTTTATAAGCATGAAGGTGAAGATCTTTATGCAAAATGTTGCACAAAGTTTCCCTGGTGATGCCCAAGTTTTGCGAACATCAATGAGTTGATGGTCCAGGCTCATTCGCAACACTTTGCTGTACAGCGGTTATGTTTTCATCACTACAGCCACTACGAACGTATTGTTTTGATCTATTGTTAGCAACAATACCGTGAGCCTCGAATTTAGCGATTAAGTTACGCACAGCGGTCTCAGAAGGAGCCTGATTATGAAAAAAAGCTGCTCGAATTTTACGAAGTGATACAGTAAAGTTTTCAAAATATCGATAGTAAATTTTCACAATTAAAATTATTTATTCAAGAGTTTAGCATTCCATAGTAAAAATTTCCCAATTTTTTACTAAATAAGTGTCAAAGGTTGACAGCTTAGTTATTGATATTTCATTGTTTGACAGCCAATTTACTTCCTAACTTCAAATTAGCCCACTCTCTATTACAAAAAGTCTTTGCCATTAGTAAACATTTTAAAAATTTAAATAGTATTGCCAAATGACAGCTAAAAAAGTGACCAAGAAACGCATTAAAAAAGCGTTTCTAGGCCCTGAAAAATAGTTTTAAATAAAGACATGACGTATTTGAAATACTCTGATTAAAACATTATCAAATTAAAAAAGACTTTAATGTTTAAAAGTTTAGATTTAATGCGATAATCTAGCGCAACTGGTATTTGTATTCGAACGTTATCAGTTTGTCATAGTTCCCATCATGATTTCAAAAACGTATAGTTTTGAATCTGTTTGGACTTTAAATTTATTTTTTTTATATTTTATATAAAAAAAGAAAAATAATTTCTAATTAAAATGCAAATGAATGCAAATAATTTCATTATTTAGTGAGTATTCAACTGAGTGAATAGACTTTTTTTTAATCCAAACGTGACGTAAATTTTGCCTGGAACTCGTATTTGAAAGTAAAAAGTACGTCATTTTTGTTTTTTGAATATCAGAAAAATTAATTTAATTTAATTTAATTTAATTTAATTTAATTTAATTTCTTTCTTACTGACCTTTTTCTGTTGGTTGTTCGTCGAGGGCACATCCGAATCCCATTCAGAGCTTAAATCATCACTGGAAGCATAACCATAGTCACGCGGCAATGGTACCTCCAACAAAGATTTCGAATATTGAGCATAGCCAGGACTAAGGCCGGCATTAAGACCATGTGGTGATGGTGAACGTCTGCTTAATAAAGAATTTTTACGCATAGTGGCTATGGTTTCTCTAGTATCAAATGCACATCTGGGTGGTATCATTATGGTAGGTGTGGGTGGTGGTGTTTTAGAAATGGTGCTTGAGGGTGAAGCTAAAGACATGCCATGCGCTTGGGCAAAAGCCATGCTTACTTTACGGCCATGATTTGGGTTGCCCGCCGACTTTTTACGCAATGCCTTCTTATGATGAGCATATGTAATATCCTTTTTATTTTGTTCTTCCTCCTCGTCAGCCTCTTTACCCTCATCAGCTTCGGTTTCATCTACTGTTGTATCTTCGTTATTCTCTTCATCCTCTTCTTCTTCTTCATATGTTATACTTTCTTCTTTGTCTGTAGTTGTATTAACGTTTTCCTTTGTTTTAGTTTCTTCTGTAGAATCGGCAACCTCTTTAGCTGGTATCACTTTATTGCCATTTATTATTTCCATTTGTTGTTTCTCCTCTTCCTCAAATGTCATTTTATTGATTTCTTCCGGTGGTACTTCAGGAAAATGTAATAATTTTACGGTAATTTTTTTACCCGCTTCATTATAATAGACCTCTTTGGCACTCATTTTATCAAAGTCTTCGTAAATTCTTACTTGGGGATAAGCGCATAAAGACATTTTCACTGGCAGCATAACATAAAAATAACTCACAAGTTCATTTCAAATTCACGGAAAATCTCATAGATTTTAAGCATTTTTCGTAACAATTTTAATTAAAGTAGTAAAAGTCAAAAATAGGGTTTAAACGGCTAAATAATAAATATAAATAAAGGCAATTTTACACATTGAAATTTACGCATATTTCCAAAAAACTATTTGAAGTTTCATGTTTAGTTCAATTAATCATCAAGCGAAATATTATTCAGCTACAAAAAACCGCGTTTCAGCTGAAAAAAGTTATTATTCAACTACCAAAATCCAATTAAATGCTATATATTTAAAAATAATTATTTTTAGCTTTAAATCATTAAAATTCAGCTTAGAAAAGTTATATTCAGCTACAAAAAACTACTTTTCAGCTCAAAAAAAATTTTATTCTGCTACAAACAACGAATATTAAGCTAAGAAAAACGCTATATATTTAAGAATAATTAGTTTTAGCATTCAAACATCAAAATTCAACTCAGAAAAGTTATAATAAGAATAATGTATGTATGTTTATACGGGTATATAACTGTTATTCACCTAGAAAAATGTTGCTCAGCTAATAGAATTAAATTATTACTCTATACAGCGAAGCAATTGGTTTAATTTTAAGTTAAATTATTACAATTCAGCTAAGATTAATACTGTTCTTTTGTGTTAAAATTTATAAATCAAAGTGTTTAATTTTTTTAACTCGTTGCTATTTGTACAAGAAAAATAGTATTCAGCAGTCATAAAATCCACATTGTTTTTTAGTTTCTGATGCTTTTTATAAGTTTCAAGCACAGTCATTGCAATTTAGCAAAGAAAAACGTAACTCAGCTAATGGAATTAAAGAAACGTTGGCTTTACATCTAGAAAATTAATAAAAAAAAATTTTAATTTATTAGAGTTTTTGCCATTCAGCTAAGAAAAAATGATTTTAGCAGCTGAAATTGTATTTTAATGAATCATTATTATTGAAAAATATCTTTTCAATTATTTTACAAAGTATTATCAGTAAAAATATCGCCTTTCTTTGCTCTGTAACTACATATTTATGTATTTTTTTTTTACAATTGACGTCATTTAGTATTTTAATTATAACAATTAAATAAACTCGCCATTGCTGGCTGGCTGGCTTACTGTGTCGTATACTCGTACAGTATATTTTCTGTTTCTTTCTAATTAATCATACTATTTCGAAAATTGTTTTAATTTTCGTTTTTTTATACTCGTATACATACTATAAATAAACTTTCAAGTAGAATTTTATTTAGTTTTTTTTCTCTTTTTATTATTATTCTTGTTGCAATTGTTGTTGGTAATTTATCAAAGCCATGAAGCGTTTTATGGTTTTATTTGTATAAAGCAAAAAATGAATTGAAACTATTAAACATTTTTCAAAAGTGTTGAAATTAAATGCCTGTTTACTTAAATCAATTGACTGCCACACAAGTTGTAAAATAAATGTTATAAGAATTAATCGAAAGAAAACATGAAAATTACAAGCAAAAAAAAAAAAAACTATTTGTAGTTGCGAAATTTCCGTGCCAAATACAGCTTTAAACACGTACAATAATAAAAAAAAAACCTATAAAATACGCTATTCAGCCAAAGGAAATGGTTTTCAGCTAAGGAAAACTAAAGTCATTCTACATTATTTTTATTTAATTTGGAAATGTATTTGAAAAATCTTAATCGAAATAGATGAATATGTATAAGATCTCCAATTTAAATAAAAGAAGTAGCATGCAGTTACATTTAGCAATCTGAACTACAGGTGTTGGAACTAAAAACTCTATAGTGACGTACCAAATACAGTTTTAAGCATGTTATAGTGCTTAAATAAAACTTCCAAATATGCTGTACAGCTAAAGGAAACGGTATTCAAATATGGAAAAATAAAGTAAAGTTGAAAAATACTAATTCAAACATATGTATTTGCAATAAAAGTAGCATTCAGCAACATTTAGCAAACGGAATTGCAGATTTTTTAACTAAAATCTCTATTAATCCATGTCAAATACAGACTTAAACCCGTATAATATCAAAAACCTATAAAATACGCTATTCAGCAAAATAATATAATATTCAGCTACGGAAAATTAAAATAATAATAAATTATTTTTATTTTATTTCAAAATGTTTTTGAAATATGTTAATTCAAATAAAATTGATATTAAGCTACGGAAAATTAAAGTTTTACTACTTTATTTTTATTTAATTTGAAAATGCATTTGAAAAATTGTAATCCATTCAGATTAGTACACAATTTCAAATATAATCAGCTATAAAAATAGCAATCAACATATTTTGTAAGCTGAATTGAAGGTGTTTGAACCAAAAATTCTATAGTTATGTGCCAAATAAACACGTATTATAAAAAAAGAAAACCTATGAAGAAGGCTTATCATTATTTTAAAATTCGGCTTCTGCGTACCAGCTCGTAAGAAGTACATATAATTTTAACCTGATTTTTAATAGATCTGTATCCAGAATCTTCTTAAAAATGTAAGCAATTTGATACGAAGAGTGTCCCATAAGTAATGAAATTTTATCCTGTCCTGCCGGTTGCAACGGCTGGCTGTTAATGGAATATCTCCGTAATCATGTACTACACAATGAAAAAGTTGACTAATTTGCCAGTTCAGGAGATTGTGAGATTTTCTCTAGGACATCCTGCATATAAAATTTAAGACCTTCTGTGTAAATAATGTCTAAAAATGTATTATAATTTTACCTTAAAGCTTTTAGTTCAACTAATTGAATACGTCTTTGGTATTAATATCCGAAAAGCAATTTTAGGAGAAAATGTGTTAGTCTATTGTATTTATCATGTAATTCAGCTAGCTGAATATAAAATTTAAGGCATTTGAATCTCTAAACAAAAGTTTTGCTATTTTTAAAGTGAATTTGTCTTAACAGGTTTAAATTTCAACTATAAATTATCAATTTAGTTAGATGAATATGTGGGTAAGATCTAATTCTCTAATAACAATGGAGACTTTTATTTTGTTTTGAGAGGAGAAATATGACTTTAATTCTTCATTTTGTAATTTGTTCTGCTGAATATAAAATTTAAGACTTTTTTGCTTTCTGATTACTAAAAATAAGTATTTTCGTAATTTATGGTAGACAGAGTTTCAGCATGCTTATAAATGTGTTTATTTAAATAGATCTAAAATAAGATTTCAACAATTCAGTTCAGTGAAACGAATTTGTTTTTAACCCTTAAATACTTGAGACCGTCTACAGACGATTGTAAAAAAGCAAAAACGCGAGAATTTTTTTCATGTTTCTGGTAGTAATAAATTAAATTTTTTTGGTGGTATATTTGCCCATTTGCACCTATCGCACGTATCCCTGTAACCGGCACCGTCGGCAAAATATCCGTGTAGTGGGCATGCGAAGTATTAAATAAAATTTGGCAAACTTTACACTTTGGTAAGCATTAGCGTAACCAACACTTCACACTGGATTGATTTTGCTTAAATCTTTAATGACCGTCTGTAGACGATCTTAGGTATTTAAGGGTTAAATAAATTTTCAAAAAGTGTAAAACTTTAAACGTAATTCAGCTAACTGAAAATGACATTTAAGAGCTATCGTTTGCTAAAAAGAGGTGATTGAATTACTATTTTTGATACAGAGTTGTATTCAGCTGAAATTAATGCAATTCAGCAAGCTTTGAAGTTAATTTATTGCTTCGGCTCTAAAATAAAGTTTAAAAATAAAAATTCAGCTAGCTGAATATATGTATGTATATTTAGCATTTATTTAATAAAGAATTTTTACTTATTTTTCTATATGGGTTGAAATAGAAGAAATTTAGGCGTTTTTGGACAAGTTTTTTACCGTAAAACTGGGTGTTTTTTAAAATAATTTAAGCAAAAATATTGCTGACAAGTATATTACTATTTTAAGGCTATAATTTTTACAATTTTTTTTTCCTACATGAAACCCACATTGTAAACCATTTAAACTGTCTGTTAAACTGTCTTTAACTTGCAAAAAGAAAATTAATTTTATAAAATGCCTTAAGCCATAATATAACAACATAAACGCTATTAACTAAAGGGGGTTAACTGTAAAAATATACATATGCAAACCATATAATTTTTTTTAGAGAAATAATCTATAATTTTTATGTCAAAATAGTTTGTAAAGATTAAAATAACTAGAAATGTTTTTTTGATTATTGCAATTCAAATTATTTTATTTTTTTATTCAAATAAACCGACAATTTTAACATTTTCTCATAAATAACAATAATTATCTATTAAAATGTTAAAAAAAAATTAAAAGATAATTTATAACAACAAGCATTTTAAACCAGACATAAAACAAACTTCTAAATCTACATATATACGAAAAATGTTTAAATAAAAAAGAATTTAAAAAGATTAATGGCCAAAAACAAAACAACAAAATAATAGAGTGAAAAAAGGTGGGCGTAAAGAAATGAATTATTTATAAGCATTTATTTTGTTTTTATTCCTAAATTGAATTACTCCAAATACTTCAAGCCATAAATTAAAGCCGTGAAAAGGTGTGCTATTTACTTTATAAAAGTAAAAAAAAGAAAAATCAAAACATTCATAAGCATTAGACAAGAAAACAACAAATTTTGATAGACTTTTAGTGTAAATATTTATCTTTTCTTATCTAAAAACAAGAAATTTGTTAACATGAACTATGTTTTAAAAATAAATTGATAAAGAACGCAATTTCTATGAAATTACTGCCAAACTACATGATATATAGTAAATACATTTAAAAAATTGACTATTTCGATTGGCTGAATTACTGAAAATAAAGCTGAAACAGTTACTTGAAACAGTTACTATTAAACTTAGCTGAATTAGATAAAAAACAAGCTAAATTTAATTGAAGCACATATGTACATATTAAATTGAATATTTTTTAACTCAATTTTCATTAAAAAAATTTATTTTTATAATATTCTACGTTATAAAGTAATAGTATCTAACATTGGTAACACCGGTGCGGTTTCTGATAGCCACTATCAAGTAGATTAAAGATTTGTTTTTAGAATTTTCAAAACACCATGCACTTAAAAGCTAATAGCTTAGCTGAATATTGCCCGATTTAAAGTTTATTTTTGGATTTGAAATGATATATACGAGGGTGGATTGATATTGAAGCTACCTAAGTAGGAAAGAAACATTTTTTTTCAAAAACCATTCATTTCTCCTTTTTGCTCAATACACTTAGTAAGACGATTTTCCAACTTCTTTATGCCAACTGAATAATACGATTTTGGGAACTCCTCAAATACGCAATAGTTTCGGTAATCACTTTTTCGTTTGAGATGAATCTTTTTCCTGCGAGCCATTTTTTCAAGTTTGGAAACATGAAAAAGTCACTAGGGTCTAAATCTGGACTATAAGGTGGATGATCAACCAATTCGAAGTGGATTTCTTGTAGTTTTAGCATCGTATCTAATGCTGTGCGAACCGGTGCGTTGTCTTGAAGAAAGAGCACTTTTTTCTTGTTTAAATGTGGTCGTTTTTCCTTGATTGCATCAACCAATTGATCCAATAATTCACGATAATACTCTCCTGTGATTGTGGATCTCTTTTCAAGATAATCGATGAGCAATATTCCGTCGGCATCACAAAATACAGTGGCCATAACCTTGCCAGCCGATTTCGCTGTCTTCGCCTTCTTCGGAGCACTTCCACCATCTTCCACCCATTGCTTCGATTGATTTTTTGTTTCAGGTTTGTAATGGTGGACCCACGTTTCATCAACAGTTATTAATCTACGCCAAATAGATCTGTCGAACTCGTTTTTGTTCAACACTGAGCGATCATTTATGACGATATCGAGGATTTTCTTGATATTTTCTTCAGTAACCACCTTTTGGCCTTCCTCTTGATGGTATTGTTGCAGTGCTTGTTCGACCCCGTTTAAATTCAGCAATCCAATATTTTACCATATAATCTGACGGAGCAGATTCGCCGTAATGTTTATCAAGCTTTTCTTTTGTCGCTTTCGCCGTCTTGTCTTTCAAATAATAGTATTTAATCACTACACGATATACACTTTTTTCCATTTACCAAGAAACACAAAAGTTGTTTACTTCAAACGACTACAACAAACAAACTAATCGATGAATTTGGCTAAAATTTTAACAGCTGACGTTTGACAGATCGTAATTTCTAAGAAAGAAAAAAATTTTGTGTTTGTGCTGCCATCTAGCGCTAGGTAGCTTCATTGCCAATCCGCCCTCGTATGTCTTTTAAGTAGCCTTGAAGATTCTCTGTGTATCTCTGGACAAAACACATTTATCACTTAATTTTTTTCACATTACGCACTATAGGAACCGTACTATTTATGAAACTATGTTTAGTTATAAATAAAATAAGATTTAAGGTTTAGAAATCCGTTGGAAATTGACGGAGTTATTAAATTTTTTAGTACTAAAGTATTTAATTAAAACTAAAACAATTAGCTGAATTGTAAATTTTAAAAACTAAAACTAAGTTTTTAATAAAAATTTTCTAAAATAAGTAATATAAAACTTAGCTGAATTGTATAAGAATTAGCTGAGTTTAAGTTTTAGCACATATTAGACATTTTCCTAAACAAATTTTTTAAGTTTTAACTTATTTGCTTTGCTGAATTGCAAATAAATAAGATAAATTAGCTTTATATAAAAGCTCTTACATTTTACATGAAATTCTGCTTTTACAATTTATTGTTTTTCGACTTATTTTTAAACAAAAAATTAAATCAAAATTTAAAAAACAAGAATAAAAATACTACACATTTAATAAAAGAAACACAGCTGATATATACGAAGCTTTCTGAATAAAAATTTTTCAATACAATATACTTTGTGTAACATTAAAAAAATATCATGTCTATCATATTATCATATCATATTATCTAAAATTAAAAAAATTTTAACTGAATTGCCATATTCTAAGCAAAGGACTGGATTAATTAAAAAAAAATTAATAAAAATTAGAAAAGTTTAATTTATATGTAACTAGCTGAATTCAAGGAAAACTAGCTGCATTATTAAAATTATACTTTTTCGAGCTGAAATCTATTATTCCTAGCAAAAGACTGGATTAACGAATAACACGTTGCTCGCTGAATACAATAAAACCTAGCCGAATTATAATTTAAAAACCCATACTTATAAATTTGATCATTTTCTCTTGCTAACGTTCTACAAGTTTGGCCAAATTAGCACATTTAAGCTGACTTGAATTTTTATAATCCAACGAGGAGAATTTTTATAATCCAACGAGGATTTAGCTAAAATAAACAATTTCAAACTTATTGTAAAACAACGGCTGAATATACCTTTTGATCTGAATATAAAGTAATTATATAGTTATTCTGCTGGCTTTCTAAAAATATATGACACCTTTGTTTAAAAAAGCAAGAAAAAAAACTTTAAGACTTTGATGAATGTAAAAAAACTTGGCTAAATTACAATTTTGTTGTTATATCCTTTTAAAGCGATGTTCTAAAGAAAATTGAAACTTTTTATTAAAAATTTATTTTGATTTAACCAAATAATTTTCTAAAACTTATAAGTTTTAGGCTTATAAATAGGAACTAGTTTATAATTAAAATTGTTATTAGCTGGTTGAATTTAATATTTTATTCCTACAATAAATATTTTAAGCAAAGGTCGCAACATTTAAAAGGTTCAAACTGCGGATTAAATAAGCTGAGTTAGGTCAATATCTATTTTAGGAACTTTGCTTAAACAAATTTGTATTCATATTTAAGCAAACAATGCATTCAGCTTCAAAAATATACAGCTATTTTGTAATTCAGCTGTATAAATAATACAAAATTTTGAAATAAAACAAAGGAAACAGTTAATTGCTAAATTAAGTTTAATTAAAAAAAGATTTAAGTTTTAAAAAGTGTGGAAGATTTACGCTGAATAAATACCTATAAAGAAAAAATAAAATGAAATCAAAATGAATTGTATAAAAAACTCCTGCTGAATGAAATAAGTCGTTTAGAAAAACTGAAATTTAAACATAAAATAAAAGAATTGTGAACTTATTTCTAAAAAAGACTTGTTAAACTAGCTTCATTAAAAAAAATTGCTATGAGCTATTACTGTAGAATTTTGTTGAACAGAACATAGTTTAATTTTAAAGTAGTAATTACGTAATAAATCTGCTTATGCAACGCATTTTATAAACAAGAACCTTGTTGAATGAGTTTTTCTACAGCTGAATTAACTTAAAATAAAAAAGGAAGCAAACAACAGATTACTTAGACATTTTAACATATTCGAACTCAGCTGAATTATTTAATTAAACCGGAGTTTTGAAAACTAATTTTGAATAAACAAGTTTAAAAACATTTTAGGGTTTTTTTTAATCCAGAAAATATTAGCTGAATTTAGTTTATAATAGCTCAATGGCTAAAACTCTCCCTATTCAAAAATTGAAGTCTTTATTTAAGAAAGGTCTGCTGAATTGGTTTTAAGAAAGAAGTAAGAATTAAGAAGTAAGAGTTCCTGAATTAATACATTATTTAATGCTAAATTATACAAAATTTAAAGGAAATTAAATTTAAGAAATAAATCGGCTGAATTGTTTTTTTTTAACAACTGAATTGCAAGCGATTTGGAAGAGAATTAAATTTCTGAATAACTAAAATTTTTAGTATTTTTATTAGCTAAGAATGTTTTGGCAAAATATATCTTTATTAATATTCTGCTACAATTTTTGTACATTTCAAACACCATAATGTCAACAACATCTTGTTTTAACACCATAAAACATGGATTTAACTAAAAATGTTGTCAACATCAGCATAACAACTTTAGTGGCAGCAACAAAATGTTTGTTATTATAAATTTAAAATGACAGGCTAAATAAGTTTTACCAAACTAAGCCAAAATTGCACTTGAAGGCCTTTAACAACAACCACCAGCACGAAATGCAAAGGCCAAAAACAAACAGCAGCGTAAAGGCTACAACTAACCAGAAAAGATGGCCAAAAGAACACAAACATGTTATATACTAATGCTGTTAGCAAATTGGTGTAAATTGGTAACAAATTATTTACATTATAAATATTGTTGTATTTTGAGAAAAAACACAAAAGATTGATATCGAATTCATTAGAATGTACAAACTCAGCTCATTATTATTTATTTATTGTTCTGATTAAATTGCCAGCCACGTTCTGCCAAGCCACACCACCAGCCACACCTTTGATGGCAATTGTAAAATTTAATTATTTAAAAAATAAATAAAAAGTGAAATTGTACACAGTATGGAAAAGTTTATCATTTTCAGCTGAATTACAAGTAAACTTTAGAGTGCCTGATTTAAAAGTATTTCTAATTATAAATTTGCTTAAATTATAAACGAAACTAATACACAAAGTGAAATTGCGCTTAGAATATAAAAACAATTATATAATATATTTCCAGCAAATATGTGAAATTATTGGAAACAATGTAATTAAAAACTAAAGTCAAAGTCATTAAAAACGTAAAAAATAACTTAAAAATCTGCCAAACTGAATTAAGACATTAATAGCTGAATTGCAATCGTACAAAAAGTAACAAGTTCTAACAGAATTCTTGACATTTGAGAAGTGTTAAAGCCATAGAATATTAAAATTTCTTGAACTGAGTACAAAAATTCGTAGTTGAATTGTGATTTACGAACAAAAAGTCTTGTCCAAAACAAGTTTTTTTATACAAATATCCAAGTACCTTAGCTGAGTTTAAACTTTTATAGTTGAATACAACAATTTGCAGCTGAATTGTAATTTACAAGAAAAAAATATCATCAAACATATCAAACTACTTAAGTTAAAATCAAAAATACTTTAATTTTTTTTTTAGCTGAATATAAAATTTTTTAGCTGTATTGCAACTTTAAGCCGGGGAACAAGTTCCTAAGAAATTTTTTTAGCTTAATTAGCTTAGTTTTAGAGAGAAACTAACATGTATGAAGAAAATGTTCAAATTTCATTTTTATTTATACAAACATCCCACTACCTAAGCTGAGTTTAAAAATATTTTAAGCTTCTATAGTAGAGTACTACAATTTGTAGCTGAATTTCAATATAACAACAAAAAATCTCATCCAAAAGTAGGTTTGTTCATAAAAATATCAAACTACTTTAGCTGCACTCAAAAATACTTTACATTTCTTAGCTGAATATAAAAATTTGTAGCTGTATTGCAACTTTAGGTCGGGGAACTAGTTTCTAAAATTTTTTTTTTTATTTAAATTAGTTTAGGTTTAGAGAAATAATGGTATTTCTTTCATAAAGTTTTCCTGAATAACACGAATTATTAACAAAATTGCTTTTTACATTATTAAAAGCCATTAAAATTTAACAGCTTGATACCTTTAAACTAAATATTATTCTACATTTCTTTATGCAAAAATTTTTAACTTAACAACTAATAGTATTCGTTGAATGAGCAGTATATTATCTCGATACAAAATTTTATATCTAAAGACTTAAGACTATTCTATAAAACGACTTACAACATTACAATTTCCTAAGCTGAATATAAAAATGTACGTCTGAATAAGTAAAATCATAAGCTTAATAGAATATAAACATTGAAATATTGTAATACGGAATTAAAAAATTTTCTTAGCCTTTAAAAACCTTGCTGAATTGCCGTAAATAAAATATTTCTTTTAATTTCTTTAGGTTTTTTAAATGAACAATTAAAATTATTCGCTGAATCGCTTCAAACATAATAAAATCCTAAATTACCTTAGCTGAACATAAAAAATTATAGCTGAATGAGGAAAATTCCTAGCTAAATAGTTTTGAAAATCATAAATTTTGAAATAAAATAAAAAATTTTTATTGAAGTTTTCAATTAATTTTTATAATTCAATTTCCCACTTGATAAAAAAGAAACAAACACTCAACTACTGGCTGTCTCGTTTTGAGGTATATTTGTATCTGTTGCTATAAACGCCATAACACTATTTTAAGTGTTATGGTTACCGGTCTTATTAGCATTTCTCCATTTTTGGCCAGAGCTAAACGTAGCATGCGTAAATCACGTCATGCAGCGCAAATGAAATGATCAAAAATCATTTCAATGAATGGTTTTGATTTCTCATAAATATTTTCATATTTCAACACGGTCTAACAGAAAAAAAAAAAAATGAATAGAAACCATAATAAGGAATTCATAATTTGTAGCTGAAAAGAAGTTTGTGTCTTAAAGATTTATGAGTTTTTTGGCCAAATATGTTTGAAAAATGTCATAATGCTTTGGCTGCATAGCAATTGTTAAGGTTAAATTGCAAATAAATAGAAATGTTATAAAATTTAAAGACTCTTTATTAGCTGGGCATATTTTTTTGCTGTTAAATATAATTATTTTTTATTTACAATGAAAAACTTTTAGATTTTCATAAAAATAATTCAAAATTAGCTTTAGTTTGTAGCTGAATTAGAGTTCTCAATAATTTTTTTAAAAGTTTAAATAAAATTTATTCAAAATCAAAAGATTTGCTTAGCTGAATTCAATTTCTTTTAGCAGAATAAAAAAAAAGTTTGTATAAACTATCAAATGTAACAATATTTAGGAAGTTTTTAAAAATAATCACTAATAAAGCTGAATTGTAGTTCTAAGAGCTTGTATTAGTAAAATTACAAAAAACTTGTACTTTCCTTCAGCTGAGTTAAAACTTCTATTGCTGAAATTATTATCAAACCTCAATCTTAAACACATAGTTAGGTCAGAATAAAGCCTGACTTGGTTACTAGACAAAATGCAAAAAAATTTATAATTAAAAAAATAAAAAGAAAGTGTTTTGAATATAATCATGTGAAAATCACAGTCTTAGACATACTTTAAACTTGTTGAATTTGTTTCCTGATAGCTGAATAATTTTTTTTTTTTTTAAGAGTGTTCAACTTTATTTTGGAAGTAATTTATAAGTTGTAAAATATATTTTTAAATGGCTAAATTAAATAGATAATTAACAAAAACTTGGCTGAATAATACATTCATTGGTTCTAGTCACAATTTTATATAATTTTTAATACTATTTACTGTTAAGACTAAGCTGAATAACACTATGCACAGCAATAATTAATGTATTGAGGGGTGTTTTTGATTTTAATAAAAAAATCAAATATTCTTCGCTGAATGATAATCAATTAACTGAATGTAACTTTTAAGATTGAAATCTAATTTTTAAGATGTAGGACACTTTCTTACAGTTTTAACAAAGCTAAACAGTATTTTGCGTGGATGAATTAAATGCTTCGGTGGATTTTTTTATATTAATAAAAATATATTAAATTATACTGCGCTGAATGATAATATATAAGTTAGCTGAATATAACTTTTAATTGGTTTTTGAAACTATTTTTTAATGATTTAACAGCTTAGACTGCTGAGTAGCATTTTTGACAGCTGAATTAAATTTTTACTATAGTTTTTTTATTTTTACTTTTAATTTTTCGTATAAAATACATTTAAAATTAGCTAAATATGAATTTTGTCTTAGATTTTAATGAATTGATTTACTTAGTGATTTTCTCGGGTTTTTTATAATAATTTCCTCTTATTTACACACAGCTGAATATAGTTTTGTTTAACTGAATATTACTTTTCATAAGTCTCAAACTTTAATTTCTGATAAATTATTGTATTAAGAGAGGTTTATATTTTGCTGAATATTTCCTAAAGAAGCTGAATGTATTATTACTTTTTTTTAATGAGGTATAAATACACAAATATTTTTCAAATAGATTTTTTGGAAATATTTGTAATTTCTTCTAATTAAATTTAAAAAGTGTGGTTTTTTTGATTTTTAAATTTACTTTTTTTTAAACTTTTGTTTCACCACTTATAGAAAAATCCGCCTAATTTTTTACTTTTTGTTGTTTTTTTTTTTAATAATTATATAAAATTTTGCACTTTCACTTGTTAAAAGATAATTGATATCTTCTTGCTGCGTAAGGCCTGTTTTGTAACAGAAAAATTTCTCAGTTTAAAAATTTATGTCGGTTGCACATTGACTTATGTATGTATAAACACAATTTCACTGATAACAAAGCAACAATAAAAATATGTACATTTATATTTAAGAACAGGGTCCCTTAGTTTATTGAGTTCACATGGTGTCTTTTTTTGTAAAGCTTTTCTCGTTTAACCGAAATTCGTTCACACAGCGCCACTAAATAACGTACGCACGCACGCGTTCACTGTGAAAATACAACTGACTAAAACTTGGAGCTTGAGAGTACGATTTAGCTCTCCACATTATCAATACATCAACAATATCAATATAAAATTAAAAGCTCATGAAAAAAATTAAATAACAAATTGTCAAAAAAAAAAATAAAACCAACACAATAATGCTAAACAACAATAACAACAAGAATACTTACACTTTATTGAACCACATACATATGTATGTATAAAAAAATATAAACAAGAGCTCAAAAAAATTTTACAGCAACACTTTACAATTAATTAAAAAAAAAAAAAAAAAAACATGGCAATTAAAACAACAACCGCAAAACCAAACAATAACAATAAATAATAATGATATAAGTACGAGTACATTCGCAATACATACAAAAGCTAAAGAAAATAAAACTTAACCTGCAAGTATTTTTTTAATAATGAAAATTCAAAAGCAACAACAATACAGGGCAAAAAATGAAATTAAAGAAGTAAACACAAGCAAAAATACAACAAAAACATTATCAACAACCAGTAATCATAATGATGTAAAAATCAACAACCACAAATAAAAATAAACGTCCTAATGTAATGAAAAGAAAACAAATATCTCAAGAGCAAAAAGAGAATGAAAAAAAAACCAAAACAGAAAGAGAGAGAGAGAGACATAGAGCGGTACTAAAAGAAAGAAAAAAAGTAAACCTCAATGAAGGTTTACAATTACATGTATTATTTACAAAAAAAAAAAAATATGTGCAGAAGATAAGCAATTTCACTGTTGCAACCATTTGCAGCATCAGTGATGAGCATGTACATATATATTTATGTAAAGGGAACTAAAAAAGAACGAGAAACTTTTAGAAACACTTCAATATAAGAAAATTTTCTTATATGGTATGGCTCTGTTAAATAATTCTGAAATTGGACAAGGTTAAACTAATAAAAATTTGCAGATTGATTTCTTTTAAATGCTTTAATTTAATTTTTAGTAATTGAAGTGCGTCAATTTCCAATTTATATTAAAAAATTAAGCATCGGTTTATTTATTACTGAACATACCACTTTAGGAAATTCCAAAATACTACAGTTCCTAAATTAAATAGCGTGTAAAAACAACTCTAAGCTTGGAAAATTTAGAATGAATTGTTAAAAACACATACATATATTCCTTAAGTTTACTTAAGTAAATTATACACCATTTAATAGGTATGTTTCTCCTCTTGCCAAATCCGGCAGGAATCTTAAAATCAGTTAACATTCCGCTATGTCATTTGCTTATATATATGTGCACGCTGATATGTTTTACAGTATCTCTCCTTATGTCTGAAAGGAACTGTAGGCTATATAAATTCTAAAAATGTCAACTGGGCGGTGCCACGCCTGTACAAAATATATATTGATTTTTCTATGTCTTCAATATGATAACAGGAAAAATTTCTAAATTTGGTTCAAATAAATTCATAGTTAGTACGAATCAGCAGTCAAAAAGTGGGTGTTGTACCTCCCATACAAAGTAAATATTGATTTTAATATATCTTGAGAACGGTTATAGCTAAATTTTCAGAATTTCATTTGATTAAATATACTGTCAATACAAATCATCAGCCAAAAACTGGGAGGTATTGGGCAAGTGAACGTGGTACCTCCCCTAAAAACTAAATATTGATTTTAGTATATTTTGAGAACTGTTACAGCAAAAACTTCTAAGCTTGGTCTGAACTGCGTTGAAATGGGCGGGGTACCTCCCATATAAACTAAATATTGATTTTAGTGTATTTTGAGAACGGTTAAAGCTAAAGTTTTAGAATTTGATCTGATTGATTTTACGGTCAATACAACCCATTAGTCGATAACTAAGCGGAATTGGACAAGTGCGCCTGGTAGATCCTATACAACTAAATATTGTTTTCTGTTTATTTTAAGAACTGTTAAAGCAAAAGCTTCTAAATTTCGTCTGATTGACTTTACGGCCAATACACATCATCAGTCAAAACCTACGTGGAATTGGAAAAGAGGGCGTGGTACCTCCCATATAAACAAAATCTTTATTTCTTTAAATCTTAAGAAAGGTTAAAGCTAAAGTTTTAGTATTTGGTCTAAATAGCTTCATATTCAATACGAAGAAAACAGCAGTCAAAAAGTGGGGGGAATTGTACAAGTAGGTTTGGTACCTCCCATACAAAGTAAATATATATATTGATTTTTATATTTATATCTTGAGAGCGGTAAAAGTAGAAGTTTCTAAATTAGGTTCAAACAAAGTCGTGAACAATACACACTATCAGCTAGTAACTGGGTGAATTAGATAAATGGGCGTGCGCCTTCCTAAATATTGAATTTTTTATATGTGTGTAAAGCGTGTTTTTTATAGAGGTATAGAACTTTAAGTTGGCATTACTTTTCAAGATGGCGACCGATTTAACAGCTGTCAAGTGATTTATTCACAGTTTGGTTTGGCAATTCATCATGAATAGACTCACGCCTGAACAACGCTTGCAAATAGTGCAATTATCAATTTTCATAAGTGGATTTTTTTTTTAATTTTCAATTTTTTCAATTTTCATAAACGAATTTTGTTTAGCGATGAAGCGCACTTCTGGTTGAATGGCTACGTCAACAAACAAAACTGCTGCATTTGGAGTGAAGGTAATCCTCAGGTGTATGTGGAAACACCGTTACATCAAGAAAAACTGACTGTTTGGTGCGCTTTATGGGCTGGTGGAATCATTGGTCCGTACTTTTTCAAAAACGATGGTGGCCAGAACGTTACAGTCAATGGTGATCGGTATAGAGCCATGATTACTAACTTTTTCATTCCTGAATTGAATAACCATGATGTCCAGGAGATGTGGTTTCAACAAGACGGCGCAACATGTCACACAGCTCGTGTCACAATAGATTTATTGAAAAACACGTTTGGTGACCGCCTAATTTCACGTTTTGGACCTGTGAATTGGCCTCCAAGATCTTGTGATTTAACACCGCTAGACTACTTGTGGGGCAATGTAAAGTCATTGCTCTATGGGGTAAAGCCACAAACGCTTGACCATTTGGAAGACGACATTCGCCGTGTTATTGCCAATATACGGCCGATATACGGCGCCAGCCGTGGCGGTCATATGCCAGAAATTATATTTAAAATGTAATGCCACAAGATTATCTTTCGGATAAATAAAATTCATGTCAATCGAATAATCCATCGTTGTTTTATTGCAACTTAAAGTTCTATACCTCTATAAAAAACACCCATTATATGGAGAACGGCAACAAATTAAGCAGCATTATCCAGTCACATTAGCCAAAAAGCGGGTATTTTAGAAAGCTCACTGGATAAAAGCTATAAACATATATATGTACATATATGTATGTATCTTATATACAAAAATGAATGTGTGTTTGTTTGAAGACTGTATGCAGCTAAACGACAGATTCTACAGAGTCTTTTTGGCTTTAATTTAAGTGCATAACATGTAAAATTATCATTCTGAAACATTTTTTATGACTATGAAAAAAAAAATTTGCTCTAATTTTGCTCGAAAAAATTATTTTTTCGCCATTAAGTTATAAATAACACCGAAATTGTTTTAAATATAAAAAATGTTAATCAGCTGATTTATAGGAAATTTTATTCCTAAATGTTTGGTTGTATTTGAATTAAAATCGGTCAAGTCGTTTTCAAGTTATGATGAAAAATATTGACATAACTACCATATTTTGGGTGAAAAATTTGCCACGCCCATAAAAAAATGTAAGCAGATGGAAAAAACTAAAAACTGATTTGAATTCAGCGCATCAAAATTATTATATTCCATATCGTTTAATTTAAAGGCCAGAACATTTTTGTTTTTTATAGACCAGTGTAATTTGTTTATTTTTATTTTTTATTTTTATTATGCACCGATAGTTAAGTACAATTTATTTAACAAATTCCCTTTAATTAAAGCAAAGAAATGTGTTACTCTTACTTCTTACCTAATCTCTAGGCTGCTCATTAACTACACAGGCTTACAAAAGTTTACATACGTTTGATTAATTTAGTTTTCTTTATAATATTGTATGAACATTTTCTTAAGCTCGTCTTTACAGAGCTTGTCTGATCTAACAATATTGCCAGACCTGGCAATTTGCTGACAACGACCAGACAATGGGAAATTGCCATAACAAAGTATAATGTCAGTTCATACGATTGCACAACATTTGTCAGAAAATGTGGCAATGTCATTACACATATGCTTTTTCTGACAATAACGTTGTTGTCAGATGTTAAAGTCGTATATCTGACAATCTGACAATCTGACAATGTTTTCTTTGGCATGTTAAAAGGGAAAAATTGTAAGTTCACACGGTTGTAAAATATTTTCTGTAAATATGACTGACAATATTGTTACATCTGACAATCGTCCATACAGTGCTTAAACATGTAATTTACTGTTATAATATAAAACAACAAAAAATTCATATTATAATGCTCCAAAAAATATTTTTATTATTTCTTAAAAATAACAACAAACAAACAAAGAATTTATAAATTTTCATATTTACATAAGCGGTGCAAATTATTTGATATGTTTTTAATCATTAGTAAAGCTTAACATTTACTAGTAAGTGGTCATTTTTCAAGAGCAACACGTGGACAATAATTGTCGACACTATAATTGGCAAGGGAAAAGAAATTTCGGAACTAATTAGAAACAGTTATAAAATTGAGAAATGAAAGCAACTCGTTAGGCAGCATTGCAGGAATATTAAGTTTAAAAAAGCTTACAGTGCAAACAATTATATAAAGTTTTAACCAAAATGGAAATTACGAAATGAAGCAACGCTAGCTATGGTCACACTCGTCAATTCGACGATAGAACCGAAGGGTCATTGCAAGATTGGTCAGCGAAATATCCGAGAAAAAGTGCAGTGGAAATTAATCGAAAATTTAAATGTAATACGGGAGAGGCAGATCTATTAAAAAAGTGGCTACAATAGCAGCGTTGCGAGAAGTAGGCACTGCTGAGAGCGCCTAATAAAAAAAGCGTTTGGAATACGTCAAAGATTACCACTATTAACACTCAAATGATCCAACATTTTGTGAACGTGTCATATTTATGGTTTTTGGAGGTAATGGTCGGTCAAAAATTTGGCGAAAATCGAATACGGCTTTACAACCAGAGAATATTAACCCAACCGTGAAACATGGAGGCTGGTCGATTATGATCTGGAAATGTATGGACGCAAATGGAGTTTGCAAGCTAAGGTTCATTGACGGCACTATGGATAAGGTTATGTATGTGAAGATTTTTAAGTATAGCTATCTGTCAAGTAGTGAAATTTTAGACTTACATAGGTGCAAATTCTGTATTGCTTCAAGATAATGATCCAAAGTATACTTCGCAGCTGGTAAGAAAATAGCTGCTAAACAACGTTAAAAACAAACTGGAACACCCCACAATCTTCCGATCTAAATATTATAGAGCATTTATGGGATGTTCTGAAGCGTTACCTTAGAAAACGTCATATAACGTCAGTTTCAGCTCTGAAGAAAACTTTAATGGAGGAGCGGTAAAAATTACCCGGCAAAAAAAAAATTGGCCTAATCTATGCCATCCCGATTAGCAGGCGCTATAAAAGCTAAAAGAGGTCACACAAAATATTATTATTTTTATTCAGATCGTATGTAAACTTTTGTAAATTTATCAAAAAACTAAAAGGGTTGATACATTGGCAAACATTTGTTTGCAAACGTCGTGTATGCATGCGTGAAAAATAAAAATAGCCCATCGCATACATGGAGAACTTACACACAACGTATGTGTGTGGCTATTTTTTTACTTTTCACGTATACAAACATGATGTTTGCAAACAAATGTTTGTCAATGTATCAGCGGCTTAAGACTGAAATTTTTTATGTCATTTATGTTTATTTATGAAGTGTAAGTATTTTAAGTTTATTTTTCTAAGTAAATGTAATATGAAGATATAAAAAATACTGGATCATTTTTTTTGCTAATCTTTTATTTTTTTGGGGTATGTAAACTTTTGTAGGACTGTGTACTTCTCTACAATTATCATATGCACATACCCGTATTTACTACTTTATTTACCAACACTTCTAAATATAAAGCAAATAAAAAACAACAACTTAAAACAGTTTTTTAAAAAGTGTTATTAAAAACAGTTATATATTTTTAAGTAAACAGAGAGGATTAGATTTAAGTAGAAGAAGCAAAGAGTATAACAAATTAGAGCATTAATAAGGGGAGTAAATACAGTTACAGTAACAAACACAAAGAAAAAAAGCTTTACTTAAGTATATGCATGCATGTGTGTACATTTTTTTGCATGAGTGTGTTTAGCCTTAAATTTTTATCATACACAAAATATGCTTTTTGTTGTTGTTTTTGGTTTAATATTTTTTTTATTTAATTAAGAATTATAATGCTTTATATTATTAATATCTACGTTTTATTAATTAAATATTGAATTTTGTAAGGCAAGCTTATTACTCTAAGATTTATTTATAGAGAGAGAGTGTGTGTGAGAAAGATAGAGAGAAATACTAGTACTGTCAATGTTGGCAATTTAGCTCCTTTCGCGCTATATTTAACGCGTTTCAATTACCGAGAAGTTGCATTTGTTCTCTTTAGCGCTTGTTTAAAAAACATGCTGGGTTAGCGATTTTGGATTTGCAATTTTTTGTAAGAGATAGAAACTCACTAAATTCAATAAACTCATTAATTTATATGAACTTTGAACCTAAAATGCTGCATACTGTGAAAATTACGTCATTTTTAGATATTTGTGCAAAAATTAATAAAAAAAAAACAGTACCTCAAATCTAAGGACCCATTTTACATTTGTAGTTATATAATTTTAATTATTTAATTAAAATACTAAACTTGTAAGATGCTATTATTAGATCCTTTAAAAATCCATAGGTGTTCATGGGGCCATAACAAATACTTTCCCTCTACATCTATCTAAAGTAAATGGTTAAATATGCTTCCAAGTCATTCTATGGGAAATAGCTTCTCTTTCAATCTGTCTGCTCTGGGAATGGGCTTGGCATCTAATTCTTCTGCTACCCTACGAATTCCATTCAATGGCCACTTTCTCTGATTAGTAGTTTGGTTTCCTCATAGAGCGCCCAAAGCATTTGCATTTCCTATCCACAATTTCCTTCATTACCGGACCTTGGTGAAATCTGTTGCTGACCAGCTGTTTACAAATACCTGAGAATGCCTGATTGAAATTGACATCAATCACTGCCGTATACCATAACTGGCAACTATACCAAAACAGACTTCACTCACGAGTTAAAGATATTAATTTTAGTTTGTTGAGAGATATTTGGAGAACGCCTATAGCATTCAGTCATCCAAAACATTGGCTGCCTAAATTTAATCTGTTCCGAATATCAACACTGGAACCACTGAACGTAGTGAGAATACTGCCGAGATAGCAAAAAGACGGGCAACAACCAAAACTTCTATTTCCAATTCGAAGGATCATTGTGTAGTTTTGGTGATGGATGTCGTTTGCGTAAACCAGGTTTTCAAACTTTGTGTTAAGTCTCCAGGTTATAACACGTTGCAACACACAATTAAAGACAACGTTAAAGAGCAGTGGAGAAAGAACACAACCTTGTCTAACACCAGCTCTGATAGGTATTTTTTTACATTACACTTGAAACCAAAAATAAATAGTTTTTAATTTTAAACTATTAAAAAATCTTTGTCAAAATGGAAATTTAAATAATGGATTTTTTTTTACAGTTTCAGTATATTTTTCTGTTTTTGAATATTATTAACGCTTTTTTAAATAGTTACATTAATTATAATTTAGCGCTTTTTAGCTCGTTTTGAGTAGGAGGTCTGCGCGTTTTGATCAGAAAAAGTTGGCAGCACTGAGTACTATTGTTCAAAAAGCAAAATTATGGAACATAAGCTTTTTATTAAGGATAATTAATTGGGAGAGATTTTAAGGTTAAAAACAGATGCAGAGATGAAAAACTCTTTTTAATAAACTTAATGCAAGATCAGAAACAAAGAAAACAATTAACAAAATAAATTCCTTTTATTAATTTTTATAAATTTCTCACTCTATTATTAAAAAAATTTAAATTGCGGATCCCATTTTATAATTTAATCAATTTCAATGAATTTATTTTTGACGTCAACCAACATGTCAGGGCTACGACTAGGGTATCACTTTATTATTAAAATTATGATTATTTGTACACACCAAAAATTACTAAAGCAAACACAGTAAATAAACTCATGTAGCGCTTTAAATGGTTTTTTCAGTAATTTAATCAATTTCTTGACAAAAAAAAAAAAAAATCAAAAAATAAACCACAAAAATAACAAATTATTAAATTACAAAAAACGTCAAATAAATGTTAAACGTCTAGAAGTGATTATGTCGACTTACTATCAAAAAAGAAACAAAAAAAAACGCCAAACCCAGATCATATAATAATGACTAGAAATCATTACTAAGTTTTACTAAGAGACAGTGTTTTTTTAACACTAGAAAACAAATTTTTGAAATTTATAATTTTTAGGAATGTTATTTCAGTTTTATACAGAAATATCTTTAGGAAATATACGAGTGCATATCGTAAATTTTGTAACTTTCAGCGAAGTTACTTGTAAAACTTAACGCTTATTTGTTTCTAAATATCTATTAAATTTTAAGCTGCATCAACTTGTTTTCCTATAGCAGTGTCAGGCAAGCCCATACCAGTGCATTTTACAATTGTGTAAGTAATTTAAGAGTCGTTCTCTCAGACCATACCTCAAGAACAAATGCTTAATATTATCATCAATTAAAGGCTCAACTATAATATGCATCAGCTAGCTTAAACGACTGTGCGAACACACACAAACAAATTTGTATAACCATAATATATTTAACAAACTTTTCGTTAAGTTTCGTTCAGTTTGCCTATGTTTTGAGCGAACCCAATCGCACTTTACGTACGTAAACAGCTGTATGTGTGTTATATGTAAAACAATAACAAAAGAAACACGTTGTGCAATGGATGCTCTTGCTTTTATTTGTCACTGAAACAGCAACGATTGAACATGCGTGTTGGGTGTATGCAGGTTTTTTTTTTTTATTTTTCTGATAATACTAATTTTTTATTTTATTTTTAATAACAAATAAAATCATCCAGATACTAATAATGGTGATTATCAATCTCACTAACACAACTGTTCATAACGTACTTTATAGCCACCAAAAAGTTGACTAAGTGTTTGGCAGACTTTTCGTTAAGTTTTTGGCAGTAGCTTAGGTAAGCAAAAGCATGTTGTAGTTGGGCCTTAACATTTTTCTCGCACTGTATTTTTCCACTTATCTTCTCTTTATTTCTCTTTATTTCTCTTTATTTCTCTCTGTTTATTTTTAAATATGCGTGTAAGTATGTATGTATGAGAGCAATGGAGAAAATTTGCTCAGTGTCGTGTTATGCTTCTTGATGTTCTATAGGGACTTTCAAACTGTGACAGTTGATAGCGGCTATCATTTTCTAAGCTTGTTTTGGCAAATTACAAATGATGCTCATAGTGCTCAACAAAACGTGCAAATGATACAATTGTTTACAAAAAATAAATACGAGTAACGTTTCACGTGCTTGGCCCATTTAACAGTAGCCATAATCGTACCGAAAGGACTATTGGCAATGTGGTGGATGAATTTGCACTGCTTCAGTAAACAAGGAACCTAAAGCCTTACATTTACAAAACGCAGTATCTGCCAAAAACATCGCTGCTGTCCGTTGCAGTGTGTAAAATAGTCCGAGGCAATCGATTTTAGTATTTCAGAAGATCTCGGTTTTACGCAGGCTACAACTTGGTAAATTTTTAAATTTTGATCTGCATTCGTATAAAATCCAAGTGACCATTGAGAGTAAACAAGCACAAACAACAGACGTTTGTTGACTAAACTGGCCCCGGTGTAATTAGAAGCTTATGCTAGTTTTTACCATGAAAATTATTTTTGTTGATGAGTCCCATTTTTAGATGGTGTGCATCCATCAACAATCAAAATTGTCGAGGATGGGACGATGTAGATGCACATGATATTCAGCAGTGCTAATGAGCTCTAAGCTGGCGGCGTTATCCGACCATATTTCTTTAAGAACGACGTTGGGTGGGACATGACAGTCAATCGCAAGAACTATAGGTCAATGCTTACAAGCTTCTTTTGTCCCGAATTTGTTGATATGGACACCAACAACGTATTGAATGATGGCAACCGAGTCGTGTAATTTGATCACGTTATATATTCTTGTGGGGCTTTCTTTAACCCCACACAGTGAAGCAGCGGTGAACATTTGCTTGAATTACATTCCATATATAATGACATCGATAGGGATTTTAATCGAATAAAAAACTTCGATATCTCATACTTTATTATATTTAAATTTAAAGATAGGAAGGAAGCGCGTAATGAAAGACTCTTTTAATCAAACTTCACCGTAAGTACAGTCGTGTGAACACTTCAAAGTAGCGTTTTGTGTCTTTTAGGCGTAATAATAATGTGTTTTTGCACTGTTTTGTAACCGTAGATCAAACGTGGATCCAACACAGCGGAACAGATAACAAATAATAATCATAACGTTGAGTAAACAAGGCTTAGGTATTTCATTCCATTAATAATGTCATGACCATCGTTTTTTTTCGGGATACACACGAGGTTATTCACAATAAAGTTATAAATTCATTGCCGCAAATATTATTCAGAGCTTTTGAACTGTTTAAATATTGGTTTGAGGTTTTTTCCAGGGAAGTAGTGATATATTTGGCCATCATTTTGGACAGAAAATTTACTGGGTGACCACAACTTAAGTCAGTGATAAAAAAGGCTACCAAAATCGCTTGGACTACGCAAACCACTATATATATATACCCAAATGGTTAGGCCTACGATACTACAAGACTAGACAGACAACAGCTATCTCGAGTGAATGTACTATGTAGAGTGCATGCCTATGCATCACAGGGGCAATGAAATCTACTTCAACTATAGGTATGGAAGCTCTTCTAAGCCTAGCACCACTTAAAGTGGATATACAAGAAGGAGGCTGCTATGCATTAATAGGATAAAAAAAACTTAAGGTAGGCAACCTCATTGGCATTTTAAAATATTAAGGGAGATTGGGCACAAACTTTGCGTCTAAGGCTTACGAAGACATGCATCTTGTGCACAGCTTCGTTAGGAATTACATTGACATATTTCTGACAAGGAGAGAGTGTGGCATAAGCCCATGATGGTTACAAGATGACTTGCAAAAGCAAATCGATAACTTTAAGAAACATAATAATTTTTCAGGTGGAAATTTACAACCGCTATTATCGTGAATAAAAGGGGAACATATTATTCACGTGAATTTGTTCCACTAAACAAAAAATGAGTGAAAAGTCCTACAAAATTTAAAATTTCCGATTAGAATTTAGCGAAAAGGGAACAGACTTAACGTAAAATTTTTTCCACAATAAGAGCCAATATCTCAAACTGCAGAAATATTTTCCGAAATGCTATACATGAGTGGAAGGATCAAAATATCGCGGATAACAATATTATAATGTCACACCTAACTTAGCAACGTACTCGCCTACTCGGAAAGAAACTTTTACTGGATCCACTACATCCTTTGACTTCAACAGGAGTCTCCTAGAAGGGGAGATAAGAAAATGGTCAATATCTATTGTGAAAGAATCCTTGAACGATACTAGTAGCTTCGACAATTCAATAAGTTTTTGAGTTTCGAAGCTAATAGCGCAGAGTTTGTTCTGAAACTGTACAGGAAAAGCCTAAGGACACATTCGGGAACACTTACGGGTAACTACGCCTGTTATAAGTCGTTGTACGGAAAGACCATGTCCAATACTAACAATTTTAGATTCTGCTGTGAAAAGGAAAAGGTGTCTATGGAGCATTTGATCACTAACTGTGTGACCCTGCGACAAGGAAGATATAGTCTTCTACAAGCATATACCTTGGGTGAGCAGGACTTGTTGACACTCCCATTGTAGCTGGTTCTGTTTCTTAACGGTGCAAGAAGCTGTCTTGGGCCTGACTCAACCTTCATTACTTTACATTACAAACATAATAATAATTCCCTTAACATTCTATAAAGGAAGAGGTCCCCATCTCTGTCATTGAGCTGCACCCGATTCTATTTTTAGACTCATTGAAAGGGACCTACAGTTTAACGCTGACTCCGAACGGCAAAGCATTAGAGAAGTTTTCATAACCAGTTTACTAGCTAATGTTATGAGGTGATACCGCTGTAGAAAAAACTTTTTTTCTTTTTAAGATGGTTTGGTCTGGTATTGAACCGAGGACCTTCTGGTTGGTAGGCGGATGTCTTACCTACCATACCACAGCGGCACACACATTACAAACATAGTCCCTTGCTACTATATCTTGTCTTCAAATTTGAAAATAAAATCTGAGCGGTTTTTTATTATTTAAAGAAAAAAACTAGAAAAACGTTGGACCAAGTCGATCAAAGCTAAAAATGAACTTTGCTTAAAAATAAAACGCTAAATAATACACATAAAAAAGTCACAGAATTTTCAAATTGCTCTCGTATAATATTTTTTATATTTATTCGGTTTTTTGTTAATGTTTTTAAGATTTTAGTCAATAGGTATACATCCATTTACATGAGATCCCTGGAGAGTGTGCATAACATGTTGGGAATTGTTCATGAATTCTGGGTGTCTCTAGATGACATAGTGAGACATTCGACGGTTACCCTTATTTTAGTTCATATACATCAGGACATTAAAGGTAACTGGTTAGCAAATGAGCTTGAGCAAGCTGGTATTACTTTGTGTCCGAACGGCTTGATTGCGGACAACGGTGCTCCTTTTAGCCATAGAATAGAATAGAAGACTTGTGTTACGGAAATTTCACTAAATACCGATCGCACAACGGAGAAATGAACAGCAGGTGAGTCAAAATGATTTGGCAACATTGGGATTACCGGTGAATGGGGCAGTTGCAGACGCTGCCTAGAGTACCTACGAGGACCTTATATGAGTTATTACTGACCATATAAGGATCTTTGCACAAGCGGAAGAGTCTACGGAGCACTTTTTATGCCATTGCCCATAACTTGACAATTTGAGGCTTTCTGTGCTTTTTAGCAGGAGAACAAAGACTACTTCCAACGTAAGATCTGGACAAAGTCCCCACCAGAGTGACTGAATGGCCTGGAATGTTGCCAGACAAGAGCTGCGAGGACCATGGTACGGTAATGGATACATGGTAGCACAATGGTACCTACAATTTGTACCCAAGTGAGCCGATAGTAGCTGCCAGATTTTTTTTCCTCCGTCACTCCTCTAGGAAGCATATTCGCTTTCCACAGAGCATCTATGACTCTGTTTCAGCTTCAGTAATCAAGTCCATTTTCAAGCTAAGTAGATGATTAGTCTAGTATAGCTTCCCTCTATATGATCGTGTGTGGTGCAGATCCTTGCTAAGTGATGGTGGTGAGCCTTACTTAGCATTTTGTTTTTCCCCGATAGATGGCGTTTTCTTCTACCAAATTAGTATAACCTAACCTTTGTTTAGTTAAGAATAAAATTCAGTAAAGCAACTCATGCAGAATCTTTTTTTTATAAAATTTGTTACCCTTGTCAAAAAAGTACTTTAAAAAAAAATTTTTATACGGAACGATAATCAGATTTTCTATCTATTTTTCTATGCCAACCATCTTTCATGAACAAAACCGTAACAGTTACTAATACTTATTCTTCTTTATTGTTGTTGTCTAGTGTAATCAGGTGATAAAAACCGCAGATTCAAATAGATTTTTTACAAATATGTTATTCAATTAAATACAAAGTATTTGTATCGTTTTTAATTGGGGAAATTTAATTATTAAAGCGAAGTATTAACTTATAACACTTAGGAAATCAATTCAATAGCTAAGGTTTCATATCATTCTTTGCTCAGGTTCGTTTCACGAAAAATTAGCTTCTGAAAGAAAAATCTCAGTAAGTAACTACTCATTTATCAAATATTTATTCCTTTAACGATCTTCAGCCGATCAAAAGCCATTAAAAATTTCTTTTAGCTGTGTCTAAGGTTGCCAGATTTAACATTTAAAAAACAAATCTTGGTTTTGAAAAACATTTTGACAGTCAAAAATATTGGTGTTCGAAAAACTTCGGCTAAAATTGTCGATCAATGACTCTAAAATGAAATGTCTCTGGTAATATTACTTGCATTAGGCAATACTATAGCTTGTTTGAAAGGCAACATTTTTAGCTTCACTTTGTCAGAAGACATTATCAAAATCGTTTTATTCTGTGAAAGGTTATTTATGTTTAAAAACGAGTGAAATTGGCAACATTACCGTCATATTTGGCTGTTTTATTCTAGAAAAGGTAAGAATGCATCGCAGTTTAACAAAAAAAAAAAAAAAAAAAAAAAAAAAATTGAAGCTTATGGAGACGATACTGTGACTAGAAAAATAGCAGCGAAATTGCTTGATCGTTTTCTATCTGATAATTCTGATGTTAAAGATGGACTTTGCTCTGATCAGTCTGACCTATCACTAAAAAAGTCAATGAAATCATGGAAAAAAATTGAGAAAGGAGAGGATTGCTAGGGAGATAGGCATTCATAACGAAACAGTTATCAACCATTTAGAGAAAGCTGGATGCACAATGAAGCGAATGTTTACGGTCGATGAAAAGTGGATCAAGTACAACAATTAGGAGGAGGGTGTGGTAGCCTCGTTGAGTCAAGGCACACTCGAACACACATAGCGGCCCACATGAAGCGAATCCCATGTGTTGACCGCCAAATCTAGATTAATCCTTCACGAAAGCCATTCAGAGGTCGCATATAGAACCACAATCCCGCAAATCAAGTTGGAAACCATCCCGACAGTCTAATGAACCTGGCTATCAACCTGATATTAATGGTCTCTAGTTCCGATAAGCTATCGAGAAAGAACGATATACGTCCAGCTAGGGACTGACACTGGGTAATGAAGTGGGCCACACTCTCCTCTTCTTCAAACCATATACAACATACACCGACATCATTAAGCGCAGCCTTTGCGTGTGCCTACCCATAACGCAATGGTCAGGGAGGATAGACACAATAGAAGCGATGCTCCTAGAGTCCAATCTAAACAACGGATTGGTGTGCCTGCTATCTAATGTTGATCAGGTGACCAGGGACCCAAATGAGATAGACACCAAACTGCCGTGACAGTATTCCAAGGGTATCACGATAGTCCCTAACCAGCCTGAGTTGAAAGTTACACCGGAAATAGATCTTATAGCCACTTGGCTATTAGAGAAAATGCATTTACATATATCAGCCATATAAGCACCGCAGCATGGTAAAAAGCCATCACTTCGTCCTAAAACACGCTACAGTAGTCCACAAGTTGGAGAGACACACTGAGGTCAAGCCTTTCGGAAAAACTTCCGCTGCATTTAGAGCCATTAATATAGACCTCCACCGTATCGCCGGGGACAATAATATGCAAGAAATATCATAAACGAAGCAAGGTGAAGCCTGGCCAAAGCCAGGATTGACATCAAGAAAGGTAATGCTGTGTGCCTGGTGGGATTAGTAGGGAAATGCTTACTATGAGCTTCTACAACCTGGCCAAACGATTGATTGTGACCTTTACTGTCAATAATTATCAAGATCGAAGCAAGCAACTCAATTTAAATGGCCATAATCCATAATGACAATGCCGAACCACACACATGTTTAAAGACCCGCCAGAAACTTAAAGAGCTTGGCTGAGACGTTTTCATTCATCGACCTTATAGCCCGGATCTTCCACCTTCAGATTATCATTTGTTTTGATCGCTGCAGATAATATGTTAATTATTCACTAAAAGGTTTGTGGTGGTTATCCTCTCGAAAATACCCACGAACTCTGAAAAACCGAATATAAGAATGGCAACTCTGGCAAATAATGAAATTGCAAGACAACGCGCTTTAATTAAAGTGACGGCATGAGTATATTCTAGTGATTCGTCTTGGTGCAACCGCAAGAAAAAATTAAATTGAATTTTGTACAAAATTAATTTTCGAATAAATTAAAAAAAAAAAAAAATTTACTGTCAAAAAGCCAAAATTGTCAATATGTTCAATAGCTTTTCACAAAACTTTGTGTAATAAAATCTTAACAAATCATATTTGTCCTTGATTCTTGACATGCGAAGTCAAGGCCATCTGGCAAGCCTAGCTGTGTCTGTCTGAAGCTAACGTTTTCATCTGGATCCAAGCGGTTCTATGGAAAGCAGTTTCTTTCTTTACCTGTCTTCTTCAAGTATGGATTAGTGTTTCAATTCTTCGGTATTCCTGTGCATACCATTCTATAGCCATTTTCATTATCTCGTCATCGAGTTTTCGCTGATTATGACAAAACCACCTACGTTTCATTTGTATAATTTGCTTTTAATTTTTGTTTTGAAGTACGATTGTATTTTGCGCTTGTCTCGCCAAAATATTTTCAGCGAAAAAAAAAAAAATAAATAAATAAATAAAAGAAAAACAGGATTTTATCTACGAGGGCAGTTGTTTGGGTGTTAGTAAATAAGAAATTCCTTTCTTATTATTCATAAGAGTATATTTTTCTTTAAATACTTGTAACCTCCCCTACCAATGATTATTTATATTTATGAATTTCTTATATTTACTACTGACAAGTCAAAAACGCTGATAAGAAATAAGGGGAGAGCTTAAAAGCAGAAAGAAACACTTTGTATTAACAAAATACACATACTGACACATGACAGCATAACAACAATAGCAACAACAACAACAACAGAAATTAATAAATGATTTGAAAGACATACAAAAATACAAAAATTATTTTTAATTTAAAATATATATTCTTTTTTTGGTTTCTTTAGTTCAAAGCCACGCCAAGTGACGTCAAACTAAAATTAACAGGGAGGCAAAAAATAATTGAAAAAAATAACAAAATATTTAATTGAACATGAATAAATACATAAATAAATAAATAAATAGATAATTGACGATAGAATTAAGCAAATTTAAATACATATATTAGGTAGGTATTAATAATAAGCAAAATACACAAAACAACGCCACTCTCTAATTGGAATAGTAAAAAAATATAATTTCAATAGATTTGTTAAAAGTATATGTAATGAATGTTAAAAGTAATATTTAATATCTCACAAAAAAGAAAATATCTCATTTAAAAAGCCACCTTTTTATTTCGAAACGTGTAACGTAAATTTTTATTTGAAAAGAACAAAATACTTGCTTTACTAAACTGTTGAAAATTTTTCATAAGAGCGCCCTCTATCAATGGGTAGTAAAAACTTAACGACTATGTACATAAGTCTACATTAAAAGCTTTCACACAGAGCTTTTCGTTTTATGTTTACAACGAAGTAATACAAAACAAAAGTTCACGACCAAACCAACATCAAAGCAACTATTAAAACTGATGATTTGATAACTACGTTCCACCTTCAGAGGATTCGAACTTCCCTGCAGATATTATTGCAATACATAATCAATATAAGTTAATATACAGCAAAATTGCAGTTGATAGGCGCTGGGGACTCTCTCCGTCATCTGTGATACTTTACTTTTGCTGTAAAAAACATAATCAACTCAAGACCAGTGTTGCCACAACTTCTACTATTTTTGCAACCAAATTTCAATACAAAAAAGTAACCAAAAAATAACCTAAATTTGAAATCATAATCTTAATACAAAAAAAAAAAATCATCATTTTATACAGGGTGTCCGCCGGGAAGGTATATTACTTTGTTTTGCCGTCATTTTGATAAACATTAGTCTTGACAGTTCATATTTGGCAATCGTGTAAAGTAGAGACGTGGCAAATATATTATGGAAAAATATTCAGTAAACCAACGTGTTTTAATCGTTAAAATATTTTATCAAAATCAATCATCGATTTTCATGAAAAAATCATAATGAGTGACGAGTCCCATTTTCATTTGAATGGTTATGTGAATAAACAGAATAGTCGGTTCTGGGCAATGGGAAACCCTGAAATTAATTATGAGTCACCTTTGCATCCATTAAAAGTGACAGTTTGGTGTGCAATTTGGTCAGGAGGAATCATTGGACTTTACTTCCTTGAAACTGAAAACGGCGTAACGGTAACTGTCAATGGGGAGGGATATCGTGATATGATTGAAAACTTCTTAACGCTACAATTGCATGCTTTGGGCCTGACTAACATGTAGTTTCAACAAGACGGTGCCACATCGCATACAGCCAAGATTACAATGGAATTACTGCAAGACCTCTTCCCACAACAAATTATTTCGAGGAATAGTGATGTTGATTGGCCTCTACGGTCGCCTGCCTGATTTGAATGCTCCGGACTTCTTTTTGTGGGGATATTTGAAAAGCAAGGTTTATGCAACCAAACCAGAAACGCTGGAGCAACTCAAACAATATATTCGTGATGAAATTAATGAAATACCGCGTGAAATGTGTGAGAATGTAATGAAAAATGTGCTCAAAAGGGCTCGTATTTCTGAGGCTAACAGAGGCGGGCATTTATCTGATCCATTCTCTTTCATATAATCAAACATTATAAACAAACAAAAGAGTATACCTTCCCGGCGGACACCCTGTATATGGATTTTAAAGCAGTATTGACTGAATATTGACTGGTAAAAAAAACTTGGTACAACTGATAAGGCATATCCTTCTATTTGTGCTGAACACTTTAACTATGTATTAATAAACTTTGAACACTAGAAAATATCGTTATCGCATATAAGATATGATGACGTTTGGTTATGATGAGGTTTTAAAATGAATTTGTGAATAATTTTAGCTTAATAGCCTATACTAACAGATATCGGAACGAATCGCTCACTAAACAAACGAAACAATAGCATTAAACTGAAATATATCTGACATTTAGTCTCACTCATCCACTGAATGAAATAGTAAAGGGTCCGCCATCTAACGTTTTATTTTCATCTAGTGCTTATTTGAATGGACACTTAGCTCATGTCTGATTTGACAGATAATTAGTTTTATTCTACCGCTGGACGAATATGGTTGTGTATACGCTTGAACAACTCTGGGAATCTGGGCCTGCGATTGACTTACAGAAGATGCCGATTTTGCTAAAAAAAAATCATCTTTTCAGATGAAGCTCATTTTGATCTTGGCGGGTATGTAAACAAGCAAAATTGTCGCATTTGGGGCACAGAAAACCCGCACGCATACATTAAAAAGCCGATACACCCAAGACGAGTCACTGTTTGGTGCGGATTTTGGTCCAGAGGCATAATTCGGCCATTTTTCTTCGAAAATGAGCAAAGAGTGGCCGTTACAGTCAATGGCGATCATTATCGGGCCACGCTGAACGAATTTTTGTTCACAAAAATTGAAGACGAGGATATTAGCAACATTTGGTTTCAACAGGACGGCGCTACGTGCTACACAGCCGAAGCTACACTCGATATTTTGCTCCCTGTTTTTGAAGATCGTATTATCAGCCGCAGAGCTGATGTCGTTTGGTCACCTTGGAGCTACGATTTGACACCGTTGGACTATTATTTGTGGGGTGCCGTCAGATATAAGTGTTACGCCAACAAGCCAGAGACAATTGACGCTTTAAAGAACAATAATCGTGAAGCCATTGGTGAAATACAGATGCACACAATCGATAATGTGCTTAAAAATTGGATCGATCGTGTAGGCTACTGCATGGCCAGCCGAGGCAGCCATTTGAATCAAATTATTTTCCATTATTAACCGGAAGGATTGTACTTTCAAATGTAAAAAGAAATTCGAGAAAATATTCAGTAGTTTTTTTATAGCATTTTCAAAAAAAAAAAAAAAAAAATTATTTGGCGGACCCTTTATAAACAACGACATTTTTGCTTTGATTGCTTAACAAAGCTTATCCGGAATATGTTCCACCGATCTCAACGAGCGAGAGATTATTTATGCAGTTCAGAAGTGACGATTTAGACATGAAAAACGAAGACCGCCCAGGTCAAAAAACTCAAAAAACTACTCAAGCAAAAAGTTGGAAGCAAAAAAAGCCATAGAATTAAATACCGTATAAGTTAATGCCGAAGGCTGTTGAACGGCCAAATTTCATATACGAAATATTGCTGGAAAGTCATAAAAAAGTTGTAGCGGCATCCAATCCATCCGATGAAAAATAGATCTATTGGGACGACAATCTGCCTAATGTTCCAAGATCTGATGAATCCAGTTTTAAATTGTCATTTTTTTAACAACTTACAGTTGTGATAACTTATATAGCAGAGTTTTAACATTAATTTTTTTAAAGTTTTTTTTTGCAATAATTTTTGCCAAGTCATTAAATATATGATTTAAGTATATATGTACTTATTGATATATTTTTGTGCATAATTAAATATGGCACAAACGTTTAAGAGTAATTAAGGAGAATTATACACCTATTTGTTGTTTTTCTTTTTTAAGAAAAATATCATATCGTAACCGCCAAAAAAGCTTAACCAACAAAATAAAATGTTACACTTTAATAACCTACTGATGATATTTGTCAGTTAAACTAAATTTTTTTTTAAGAAATAAATGTATATTATCGGTGTTTATATATATACAGTGGTGGACATTGGTCTAGCACATTATCTATGTGTACTTTTTGGAAAGAAAAATTTTTTACGTGTTTATTATTTTAATCATTTCTATGTCTTAATGTATCAATCGCGGTCCAAGCAATACGTGACATTAGTTTACTTTAGTTTTGTTCGTTTCAATTAATTTAGTTTGTCTTAAAATAGAGCGAAACCAAAGAATATGGCTGGACAGTATTAACACAAATTAAAAAAAAAAATTTTTTTTCAGCAAAGAAAAAAAGCAAAACTGCTTGTTTATTTCAGAACTAAGTACTTGGTAGGATAACCCATTTCATTAATAACATCATCACATCTCCTTGGCATACTGCCTATAATCCCACGCAAAGTTCCTTTGGTATTGCTTAGCATTTCTTTTTAATTTCTATCCATAAATCACAAAAATTTTTAGGTTTAAGAACAATAATGGGTTGCTCTACACCAATCCATGCGTTCACTACAGGACTAAGATCTGATGATAAAGTTGGTCAATTAAAAATTTCTATTGTAGTTTGCTCTAAGCAACACTCCACTGTACGTGAAATATGTTTTGTATAATTATTATGCCTAAAATGCCATTTAAGTGACATGTTTTCCTTTGCAAATAGAATCATTGTATTCAAAAGTGTTTCCTTCTAAGCGTATTAATCCATGTGCGTATCTATTTTGATTATAGTACAAACACCGTGCCTTGAAAAAGCGACCCAAACCATCACATTTCAAGCACCATGGTATGCTGTCATGGATGTGTACCTGGGGTTGTGTTGCATGAAGAACATTTTCCATCAGATGAAAATCGAAAACATTTGGATTCGTAACTTTTCTGTATTGCTCAAGAAAAATAAAATTCGGAACTTCAAGTTTTTATTTATTTTTTTTGATACGTGTGTATCTAATGTTGTACAATGCATCCAAACATACTTCTTCTAATTGTTCGCGAGAAGGTGTCAATACTAAATTTTGTTGAAAACTCCCTTTGAAGAATTGAGAAACTGAGAATTTAAAGCAGCCTGCAACTAAGGCTTTTTATATAAAGGAGTCTTTTTTATGAGATTTTTTTAGGCCCACCGCACTATGTAATACTTTTGTGTGTCCATACGTTCTACACCATCTTTTTGTAGCAGTTTAATATGGAAGCATGACTCAAACGATGATTTCTCTCGAGCTTATTTGATGAATAACTTCAATAACGTTATGTTTTTGAACATCTTTTATAAAATATTTTTTTTTTACATTTCACTAAATTTTTAACGACAATTTTAGCTTAACCAACAAGCTGCTGTTAAAAAACAGTGTGAATTTAAGCTAAAATTGTTTTTGCTACAAATTTGTAACGGTACTTTGTATGACCATTACTGTTTAAGAGATGATGCAGATGTCATTGAATTCATTTATTAAAAAATAAAATAAAATAAAATAAAATAAAATAAAATAAAATAAAATAAAATAAAATAAAATCGAAAATTAAGTTGGTTAAGCTTTCTTGGCGGTAACGGCACCATGTGTTCATATATTTTGCAGTGGAGAGTAAATTAACAGCAGCATAGTTTATTAAAATTTTTATATTTTTATTTTAAGGAAGTAAAAGGTCCGCCAAATAATTTTTTTTTTAAATGCTATAAAAAACACTACTGAATATTTTCTCAAATTTCTTTTTTTATTTGAAAGTACAATTCTTCCGGTTAATAATGGATAATAATTTCATTAAAATGGCTGCCTCGGCTGGCCATGCAGTAGCCTACACGATCGGTCCAATTTTTAAGCACATTATCAATTGTGTGCAGCTGTATTTCACCAATGGCTTCACGAATATTGTCCTTTAAAGCGTCAATTGTCTCTGGCTTGTTGGCGTAACACTTATCTTTGACGGCACCCCACAAATAATAGTCCAACGGTGTCAAATCGCAGCTCCGAGGTGGCCAAACGACATCAGCTCTGCGCTGATAATGCAATCTTCAAAAACAGGGCGCAAAACATTGAGTGTAGCTTCGGCTGTGTGGCACGTAGCGCCGTCCTGTCGAAACCAAGTGTTGCTAGTATCCTCCTCTTCAATTTTTGTGAACAAAAATTCGTTCAGCATGACCCGATAACGATCGCCATTGACTGTAACGGCCACTCCTTGCTCATTTTCGAAGAAAAATGGCCCAATTATGCCTCTGGACCAAAATCTGCTCCAAATAGTGACGCGTCTTGGGTGTATCGCTTTTTCAATGTATGCGCGCGGGTTTTCTGTGCCCCAAATGCCAAGATCAAAATGAGCTTCATCTGAAAAGATGATTTTTTTTGGCAAAATCGGCATCTTCTGTAAGTCGATCGCAGGCCCTCTTAGCGAAGCGTATACACAACCATATTCGTTCAGCGGAAGGATAAAACTAATTATTGTGTCAAATCAGACATGAGCTAAGTGTTACCGTTCATGAAATAAGCACTAGTTGAAAAAAAACGTTACATGGCCGACCCTTTAGATTCTTTTATGCACATTTAAGTATTCACCGCTATATTTTTATATTTCTCTGTACTTTAGTATTATTGTATATGGGTTATGTGGCGCCTAATGTAAAGTATTTTGTGATATCATTTCAAATATTTTTTTGTCATATGTTTAGTAAGGAATGCAAATAAATATGTTGCACTTAAAAATGTCAATGAAAATTTATAGAAAAATGTTTGTAGAAAAAAATATAAAATAAAATAAAAATAAATAGCAAAACTAAGCCAAAGACTTATTGCTTTATACAGAGTATTACAAAAGAAAAAGCATAAAAAATACATAAGGGGGCCACGCAGAAGAAAAAGGAGTTGGTGGTGTAGGATCTTTTTACAAAAAAAAAGTAAAATTAGGCAAAAAACAGCAGGAGGTTACCAGCAGTGAAGGTGCTATACATTGGTGGTCGCTAAACATTTCAATGTTCCATGCTATTTAGCATACAGCACGCCACTATCTATATAGTTGTATGTATGTCTGTCTGTCTGTCTGTCTATCCAACCATATGTCTATTTATTCCTTCAAACCTTTCATTTTTTGTAATTTTTCTTCTTCTTTATTTTTTATTTTTTGTAGTATCAATTTTATAAGGCCTACCACTATACATTTTAATTGCTTGTATTATATGAGAGAAAGAATATACTTTTGGTTACAAAGTTTAGTTTCGCTTTTTGTCGGTTTGAAAAGCCACTTGTTAAAGCATGTTCCTTCATTCATTTAGTCTTTCTTTCATTCATATGCAAAATTTATGATAATGTTAAGAGCTTCTTGTAGCTCGTAACGCTATTATGGGAACTTAAACTATTATAAATAATATTTTAATGATTTACAGCCTTAATTCTAAAGACAAGAGAAAAAAATCGAAAAAAAGCTAAATATCGAATAGTAATTGATAAATATAAAATTATTATTTATTAGAAAGTGTGATGAAAATGACAAAATGAAAAATGTGACCATTTGGCGGCCGAAATAATTTTTTTTAATTAAAAGGCAAATATAATATATGTATATGGGTATCTAATAAATGAGTTGTAAGACTTGATAAAGAAGTTAAAAAATAATTAATGATTTAGTTATAATAATAATGACTTAAAAAAAGTACCAAAATATATGTATGTACCAAATTTAGTACTAAAAAATTACCTAAAATATTTTAATGAAGAATAAGAAAAGTGATTATAATAAAGACATAATCAACGAAAGTAATCAACTTAAAATGTACCAAAATTAGTACCAAAAACAATGTATCAAAGTACTTTAAAGGACGAACTGATTAATTTTTTGATTAACCAAATATATTTACAGGAAGAAGTTAAATAAATTCTTAAGGACTCAAAAAATAATAATGATAAAAAAAGTACCAAAATATATATAACAAATTTATTACCAATTAAGTAAGGTTATAAAAATTAATACCTAAACAAAAAATTAGCAAACTAAAAGAGTACCAAAATTAGTACCGGTAAGCAATGTATTAAAGTAATGTAACGGACGAACTAATAAATACACTTTTAGATAAGCGAAATATATTTACAGGAAGAAGTTAAAAACATAATAAATTATTCAAGAATAATAATAATAATAATGACTAAAAAAGTACCAATATATATGTATTAAATTTAGCATCAAAAAATTCCCTAAAATATTTCAATTAAGAAAAGAGATCAAAATTAATACCTAATAAAAAAGCAGTCAACTAAAAAAGTACAAAAAATATTGTAGTAGCAAAAACAATGTATGTATTAAAGTATTGTTAAGTACTGAAAAATTCCCTAAAATATTTTAATTAAGAAAAGTGGTCAAAATTAACCAAAAAAAGTAGCAAAATTAGTATCAAAAAATTAAAGTACTTTAAAGGATAAACTGATAAATAAATTTTACAGGCATATCTCCTTCCATGGCAACGAAGAAATTGACCATCTATTTGGGATTCCACTTTCCTCTTCCAGACTTCTGGTTCTGCGATATGTGTTGGGTACGGTACAAAAACGGCGGGGGAATGAATTCACCTGCTCTGTATTGAGGCAAATCTGGTACCTATACTATCGGCCTCATTCGGAGACCATCACGGGGTTGCCGCGACATAGATTGTTATCACTGGGCGTACCGTTCAATGACAACTGTAGGAGTTGTCAAGATGAGGAAGAGAAGGAGACTGTCGAACATTTTCTATGTCAGAGTCCGAATCTTTCGAATATTAGGACTGTTTTCTTCGGCTGATATTAATGTCAGCAGGTTTGCCTTCTTTGTACATCTGTCTTCGTTTCGGGTCGGGGCGAAGACATGTAGGTCGACTTGGACGCTAACTTCTATGGGCATCACACTAGGATCAGTATTGGAAACAAGTGAGCTGAACTATTGTCTGGTTACTCATTGTAACTAACTAACTATCTCTCGAATAACAAGGCCAATTAGCTCAGAGTTATTCAAAATCGTGTTATTTGATATTAATAAGTATGTAACGGATAATTTTTTTTTCCGTGTAAGACAAAAGATTCGTGACAATGCCAGAAATTCTCAGTAAGGCTTGCATTTCAGCATGAATAGACTTACGAACGCATAATGAATTGTAAAATCATTGAATCTTATTATCAAAATTCGTGCTGTCTAAGAAAAGTGTTTCTATTGAAAAATTGTCTACAGCAACGAAGCTCATTTTTGCCTTAATGGGTACGTCAACAAACAAAATCCGTATTTGGTGGAAGAGTAAAATTAGGCAAAAAACGGCAGGAGGTTACCAGCAGTGAAGGTGCTATACATCGGTGGTCGCTAAACATTTCAATGTTCCATGCTATTTAGCATACAGCACGCCACTATCTATATAGTTGTATGTATGTCTGTCTGTCTGTCTGTCTATCCAACCATATGTCTATTTATTCCTTCAAACCTTTCATTTTTTGTAATTTTTCTTCTTCTTTATTTTTTATTTTTTGTAGTATCAATTTTATAAGGCCTACCACTATACATTTTAATTGCTTGTATTATATGAGAGAAAGAATATACTTTTGGTTACAAAGTTTAGTTTCGCTTTTTGTCGGTTTGAAAAGCCACTTGTTAAAGCATGTTCCTTCATTCATTTAGTCTTTCTTTCATTCATATGCAAAATTTATGATAATGTTAAGAGCTTCTTGTAGCTCGTAACGCTATTATGGGAACTTAAACTATTATAAATAATATTTTAATGATTTACAGCCTTAATTCTAAAGACAAGAGAAAAAAATCGAAAAAAAGCTAAATATCGAATAGTAATTGATAAATATAAAATTATTATTTATTAGAAAGTGTGATGAAAATGACAAAATGAAAAATGTGACCATTTGGCGGCCGAAATAATTTTTTTTAATTAAAAGGCAAATATAATATATGTATATGGGTATCTAATAAATGAGTTGTAAGACTTGATAAAGAAGTTAAAAAATAATTAATGATTTAGTTATAATAATAATGACTTAAAAAAAGTACCAAAATATATGTATGTACCAAATTTAGTACTAAAAAATTACCTAAAATATTTTAATGAAGAATAAGAAAAGTGATTATAATAAAGACATAATCAACGAAAGTAATCAACTTAAAATGTACCAAAATTAGTACCAAAAACAATGTATCAAAGTACTTTAAAGGACGAACTGATTAATTTTTTGATTAACCAAATATATTTACAGGAAGAAGTTAAATAAATTCTTAAGGACTCAAAAAATAATAATGATAAAAAAAGTACCAAAATATATATAACAAATTTATTACCAATTAAGTAAGGTTATAAAAATTAATACCTAAACAAAAAATTAGCAAACTAAAAGAGTACCAAAATTAGTACCGGTAAGCAATGTATTAAAGTAATGTAACGGACGAACTAATAAATACACTTTTAGATAAGCGAAATATATTTACAGGAAGAAGTTAAAAACATAATAAATTATTCAAGAATAATAATAATAATAATGACTAAAAAAGTACCAATATATATGTATTAAATTTAGCATCAAAAAATTCCCTAAAATATTTCAATTAAGAAAAGAGATCAAAATTAATACCTAATAAAAAAGCAGTCAACTAAAAAAGTACAAAAAATATTGTAGTAGCAAAAACAATGTATGTATTAAAGTATTGTTAAGTACTGAAAAATTCCCTAAAATATTTTAATTAAGAAAAGTGGTCAAAATTAACCAAAAAAAGTAGCAAAATTAGTATCAAAAAATTAAAGTACTTTAAAGGATAAACTGATAAATAAATTTTACAGGCATATCTCCTTCCATGGCAACGAAGAAATTGACCATCTATTTGGGATTCCACTTTCCTCTTCCAGACTTCTGGTTCTGCGATATGTGTTGGGTACGGTACAAAAACGGCGGGGGAATGAATTCACCTGCTCTGTATTGAGGCAAATCTGGTACCTATACTATCGGCCTCATTCGGAGACCATCACGGGGTTGCCGCGACATAGATTGTTATCACTGGGCGTACCGTTCAATGACAACTGTAGGAGTTGTCAAGATGAGGAAGAGAAGGAGACTGTCGAACATTTTCTATGTCAGAGTCCGAATCTTTCGAATATTAGGACTGTTTTCTTCGGCTGATATTAATGTCAGCAGGTTTGCCTTCTTTGTACATCTGTCTTCGTTTCGGGTCGGGGCGAAGACATGTAGGTCGACTTGGACGCTAACTTCTATGGGCATCACACTAGGATCAGTATTGGAAACAAGTGAGCTGAACTATTGTCTGGTTACTCATTGTAACTAACTAACTATCTCTCAAATAACAAGGCCAATTAGCTCAGAGTTATTCAAAATCGTGTTATTTGATATTAATAAGTATGTAACGGATAATTTTTTTTTCCGTGTAAGACAAAAGATTCGTGACAATGCCAGAAATTCTCAGTAAGGCTTGCATTTCAGCATGAATAGACTTACGAACGCATAATGAATTGTAAAATCATTGAATCTTATTATCAAAATTCGTGCTGTCTAAGAAAAGTGTTTCTATTGAAAAATTGTCTACAGCAACGAAGCTCATTTTTGCCTTAATGGGTACGTCAACAAACAAAATCCGTATTTGGTGGAAGAGCAGCCCAAGACCGTCCAAGAGATGCCAATGCACGCTGAAATATTCACTGCTTCGTACAGTTAAACCTTTACATTATAGTTAATAGACCAAGGTACCTTGCAAGAATTATGACGGTTTTTGTCCAAAATTTAAAAATTGGACTTGTAGTTTCAACAAAACGGTGTCACATGCGCCACGACAAACGATACCATGAACATATTGATAGGCAAGTTTGGTGAGCAATTTATCTCATGCTTTAGAGCAGTTCATTAGCCGCCAAGATCATGACATTTGTAGGTTTACGTGAAGTCTCCCGTGTACAAGGCAAGTTAGCCACAATAGCAGTCACAGAAGATAACATTACAGCTGCCATTGGCGATATACTGGACAAACTGCTGGAAAAAGTATGCCAAAATTTGAACTCACAGATGTACCATCTAAGACGTAGCCGCGGGCAATGTTTACATGAAAAAACCTTTAAAAAGTAAATTACACGCGTTCATTTCTAGCACGCCAATTACGAGTTATCTCGTAATAATACTCGTATAATGTGATTAAAGCAAATTTTAATTTCAGGCCAGATTTCTAAAAATTGCCGTTGCAGTCAACGTGTTACATTTTGGCTTTAACTTTTTTACAAAAAAAATTGTCTCATAATTTACTTTTTTGTTAAGAAAATTAGTGTATATCACAAGAAGTACCATATTTAGTACCATACAACTTTGTTTAGTACCATAAGATTTTTGAAACAAGGATTGTTCAATTTTTGTTTGTTTTAACTTAGAATAAAAACGTGTTTATAAAATATATCAAAAATAAAAAGAAAGAGTACCAAAAAAAGTATCCTTTTTAGAATGGCCTTTTTGAAAATATTATCAAAAATTTGTTTCACATTTCTAAAACTAAATATTAATGAGAAAATTTAAAATATTAAAAAAATATTTTTAAAACTTGGACTTTGTATATTTTTATCTGTTTTACACTTTATAACTAATAATTACAAAAGGTATCAAATTTGGTACTAAAATTTAAGGACAATTTATCTGGACCATAAAAAAATATTTGGATAAGTTAGGAATTTCAGTTTTCATTTTTAATTTAATATTTAAAATTTTATAAATAATTTTTAATGACAAATAATTATTTAAAGTAACAAAAATTAAATCCCTAAGGTACTATTGTATATATGCATGTATGTCTGTATAAAAATTTTCTTATGTTTTCAAAATTAATTTTAAGTTTTAGTTTTTTATATATTAAATCTAATTAAAAACATTTCAGTCATAATAAAAAACTAATTTCTTTAAGTACCAAATTTGGTACCAAAAATTTATACTGGTACCAACAAAGTTCCTCACGGCTCTGTATAAAACAAGAATTAAGATTATTTAGAACGTTTTTTCAAAATGTTAAAATTAAGTAATCTTTTTAAACCTTTTAACTACAGTTAGCGTTTCAAAAGTACCAAATTTAGTATAAAGCAAAAAATCTATTCCCTAAACGCTTTAGGAAGTAACAAAAATTTTTAAATTTGTAAATTTTATAATATGTAAGTATTTATAAAGTTGTATATAAAGCCGTGAAAATGTTTTATATAAAAAAAGCTAAGTTTGTACCTATAATTTAGTACTCTTTATAAAATTAGTCTCCTTTTAAGTACTGTCTACAAAAAAGTATTCAATTTTAATATGATTTACAGAATTTAAGCCAATTTTCCAAATGAACTTTTTAACATTTTAGAAATTTTTAAAGAACTTATTTAAGTATTTTTATGGTACTTTAGGAGAACCTTTTGGGTATTTTTTGGATAGTAGATCCATTACTTTTTCTCTAGTTTTTATATTTTGTAAAATAATTATCTTTTATTTTTATTTAGCGCTCATTAACAGTCCTCTGCTGTTGCTGCTACATAGTACTTCATTCAAAAATTTCTCTCTTGTTCAATATAATTGGCATTAATTGTATGTGTGTGTGTGTGAATGTGTGTTTTTGCAGTAACATCAGGTAACACTTATCATTTTTCTTGCAACATTATTATTATCGTTATAACTTGCAACACATATGACTGTTGTATGTTCGTTCACCTGCCTGCCACAGCAAATGTCTGTCCATGTTTATTTTTTCTTTTCGTTTCTTTTTTTATTGTTGCTGTTGCCTGTCTGTTTGGCTAAAAGCGATAAGTTTCGCGTTTTTCTGTAGGCATTAACTGCGCCTCGAGTGTTGCAGTAACATGAGGCAAAAGACACTCCAATTAACACAGAAGGAGGAAGACTTTTTTATACAATGTGTGGCAGGGCCAACAGGTTAATTAGTTGTTAAAATTTGTTATTTACAAATGGAAAAATTTGTTATATTAAGATAAAAAATTAAAACAAATAAAAAAAAACTTAAATAAGTATTTGGGAAATATCATTTGGATTGCGACCGAGTAAGGGAAAAAGGTACCAAATAAATATTAGCAAGTTTAGCAAGTACAAAAATTTAATAAAAGTACAAAAAAGTACTCATATTTGTAAAAAGTACCATGATAAAGAATGCTCATATTCCATTTCAAAAAGCTTCTTAAAAAGCGTTTTTTTGCTTAGCCAAAAAGGTACTCTAAAAAGTACAAAATCATTTTCTTAGAATTAGAGAAAATAAGTTTTTAAACTTTTATATTTAAAATTAAGGTAGCGCTTGAATTTGGCGATATATAATTTGGTGATTTATAAACAAAAACAATTAAATTGCTGAAGAAGGTACCACAATGTACCAAACCACAAAATATCTTATAAAACTAAAACTATTAACAAATATTCAAAAAAGTTAGACAAAAATTGTTCATAAACAAAAGTATAAAGGAAAAAATTTACCAAAACAGTACTTTATAACAAAATGACTATAAAGTTGCAAAAGTAAAAGTTTCCAATAATTTTGATAAATTTTTATCAATTTTTAAAATTTTAAAAAAGTACCTATAAAGTACTAAATTATGAAGTTTTTCTTAAACTTTAGACAATTTAAAGATAGCCACAGAGAGCTAATGTTTTTGTTAAAAATACTTTTTCTTACTTCTAGTATATCAACAAGAAGTACCATAAAGGTACGAATTATAGAATTCGGCTAAAGAATTGTAAAGTGTAACAAACAATATAATTAAAAAAGTGTAAAACCTTTAGTTTTCAGAATAATACAATTTCTTACCCAAAATTACACAAAATACAAAAAAGTTTCATTCTGCTTAAGAGATTTTTTATTTCTTGAAAACTATTATGAATTTGAAAAGGTACAGTAAATGTATTTTAAAGGTAAAAGGTACCATAAAAGTCTCAGTTATTACATTTTGTCTGCGGACAAAATAAATTCCAACAAAAAACACTGTATTTAAAAAGTAAATTAAAATGATTTTTTATTAACGTAAAAGTACGATTTCTATACAAGGATTTACAACACTTTTGAATGTTTAAGACACGGACCGTAACGGTTATAAGTCATATCTAAAAACTTATTTTTTAATGGTTATTTTGAGAGTTTTATCAAAAAAGGTCAACAGAAAAAGTTATTTTTCAGTGGCAAAAAAGTTAAAAAAAAACTAAAAAATAAGTTTTATTTTATGATGAAATAAAATAAGTTTTTAAAGATAACTTATATATAAAAAGTAATGATCATCTTTTCAAGATCACCACAGATTCTGTAAGAGCTTTCCAAGACGATTAATTTGGTATATAACGTCTTATGTGCCTGTCGACTCTAACTGTGTTTTTTTTTGGTTTAATTTTTAAGCGATAACTGTCATTTACGTTCGCTGGTTTAAGGATATATTTCATTAGACAATTCTATAAAAGAACCTTAAAGAACTCTTTTTACGTTGCTCTTCACTTCTTGGTCGTATACTGAAAATGTGAAATTAAAAAAAGTACCAAAATAGTACTTATGCTTATTTAAAGGAATATGTTATTAAAAAGTAACCAAAAATTACATAGAAGAACAATATAAAAACGTTTAACACAATTTTACATCGTTTGAAAGTAAGATATTTCAAAAAGTACCTAATTATTATTATTATTATTATTATTATTATTATTATTATTATTATTATTATTATTATTATTATTATTATTATTATTATTATTATTATTATTATTTTTTGGGAAAATTTATAAACTAAACAGTTGTACAGAAAAGCAGTATAAAACCGAATTATAACATTCAAGGTTATATCTCGAAAATATGACTTTTTACAAAAAGCAACAAAAAAAAAATACTTATGATTTTTATCATTACGTTATACATATAATTTAAAAAAGTACCAAAATTATACTTAAGACTATCTAAAAAAGTATTTTATTAGAACAATATAAAAACGTGTTATAAAATTTTACATCGTTTGAAAATTGTAAATTTTAAAAAGTACAAAAAAAGTACTTTACTATTTTTTGGGAAAATTTCATAAAAAATCAACTAAACAGTAGTAAAGAAGAACAGTAAAAAGACGGTTTATAAGATTTTAGGGTATATTTTGACAATATGCAATTAACAAATACCAAAAAAATAAAAGTACTTTTAGTGATTTTTATAATTATGCTATAAATATCTAACTTTAGTGGCACTTGAAGAGCTATTTTCAGGTTATTTGGTTTCCTTGAAAAAACAATATGTAAAAAGTGCTACAAAAGTACTAGTGGTGATTTTTAGCAATATGTTATTAAAAATCAAGTAAACAATAAGACAGCAGAGCAGTACAGAGCTATTTAATTTTTTATTTTTTTACTTAAAAGGTCTACTTTTGAAGATTTAGTCAATTAATAAAAAAGTACTTTTTTGATTTTAGAGACTATTTTTATCCTTTTTTATATATTTTTTCATTAGGTAGGAACGTAGATATTGGGGAGTAGCATGATCGCTGGAACAAAGTATACTTGAGCAGACATAGCGGCCCGTTATTATACCACATAACACGCTCTTCCTGCTTGAGTCCTGGTGATCAACCTCAGGCAGCGCATAGAAGCACTTCCCTAAATTAAGTCGGATACCAGCCCGAAAGACTAATTAGCCTGGCTATTAACAGGATGTCAAGGATCGATAGCTTAGAGAAACGGACACTGGCAGATAAAGTGGACCACGCTCTTCTCCTCTGCAGCCGATCCACATTTCATTGAATAGCAAGGCGCTTAAAAGTAGTGTTATTATGAGGTGCTGTACTTAAAGACACAAAATTGTACAAAATGTTCTGTGCTTTATGAAGTACCAAACCAAAGTACATATGGTGAAATTAAGAGGTATTATGTATCTTCTCTATTTCTTTTTCCAAATATTTTAACATGTTTTCTAATTGTCAAGATTTGTTGTAAAGAATTTCCCATTAGTATTGCATTCTTGGTAAGTTGTCACCCATGTTAAAAACATAATTTATCCTGGTTAAACATCACAAAAAACAAACAACAACAAAATCGTGAACACTTTACTATAAAACAAAATACTAGATCAAATGTTACCGAGATATTTGGTACCAAAACGCAAACACTTGTTGTATTGGAAAAAATTGTTAAAAAGAAAGAAGTAAAAAAGCAAAAAAGCAAAAAATTGCAAGCAATTTTCTTTCAATAGAGTAAGAAAAGAGTAAAAGAAAAAAATAAATTCAAATGAAATGACATCATGTTTAAGTTTTGTGACAGCATGCAGCTGTTTTTGGTCTTGCCACAAAAGGTGTCTTATATACGATATATGCGAGCCATGATTAATGATCACCCACTGATAAACTCTTATGCTGGAGATACCTCCTAAACAAGTGGCTGGCACTATCTCTATTTCACTTGGCTTTCAGTGTATCACTTGCTTTTGCTTTTTGTTTTCTATTTTTCTGTATTTAATTTTATTTTTCTTTAAAGAGTTTTGGAAGCGTTTTTTTTTTCGCTTTTGGCCCCAAACATGACAACCTGCCGTGTGGTATGGTGTTATAAGTAAATGGCAGTTACACACACACACACATTGTGCCGTTACTACAGGCAATAAAGGAAAATTAAAAAAAGAAAATATTGCCAATAACTTTCAAGCGTTGGAGAAAAAAAAAGAATTAAACTCAAAGTCTTAATAATTAGTTAATAATTAGTTAAATATCTTGTTTAAAGAGTCCATCATCACAACACTCTGTACAGCTACCTTACCTTTTTCTTGGCTGCATCAGCGCTGATCACATACAAATCGACAATACCCAGCAGGCAATCATCACAGCGGCATACATCATCGCCTAATATAAGCGACCCCAATGACCCAATACTACTGGTTGAGTCTAAGGAATCGGTACGTCTTAAACGGGTACCACCTGGGCCAGTAACGGATTGTGCAGCGGCTTCAATTTTACGCGCCAATAGCTGTTCCATAAGACTACGCGGTCGTGATGATGAGGGAAATAATGCCATGGCGCTTTAATGTTTTTCTTTTTCTTTCCTTTTTTAACTGCACACGTTTGTTGCTTAAGTCTTTCGTTTCGTTTCGGTTTTACTTTATATTTTGTATGATTTTTCAATAAAATTAATGTCTGCTATTAACACACGTTTACTTTTTAGCAATTTTTTTAATATTTTTATTAGGCTTCTTTAATAATTTTTTTTTTTTTTCTATTTTGGCTTAAAAAAATGTTCAAGGAACTGAAAAACAGGGTGTTGGAGGGAAATTAAAATGAAGAATTCAAACTTAAAAAATGAACAATTTAATTTATTAACGGGGGGCCTATTTTTAATTGAAAAATCATTATGACTACTAAACAATTAAAGTTAGAAATTGACTGGATTTGTTTGATGCTAAGGTAGGCATGCAGGTCAGCACTGATTGGTGTTGGTGGGATTTTGTGTAGTGTCATTATGTTGAGAATGAGGGTGGACTACTGTATACCATGCCATGTTACTGTATACCAGTGATCAATCTGAGGACATTTATTCTGAATAGAAATACCTGGAAAAGGTCATTTGAGGTGGACACGGAAAGTATCCTATTTGTCACAGATGAGTCATGGGTAATAGAGTGGCCTACGGCATCCATTCTCCTCATCCAATTTTAACATGTTTTACAGATTGCTTGATCACTGCAGTGTGTTTCAGACAGAGGTAGCAGCTATTGGTGTGGTTGCTGACTTATTAAGGGATAATGTGACAACGGTCTGTTAAGTTTGCATTATTGCGGACAGTCAGTCCGCTATTAAATTCATAGGGGCTATGTTCACTAAGTCCCTGATAATATGGAATAATAAATGTCACTCATCACTAGGAGTGCAGGCTGAGTATTTCGATATCAATCTTATTTGGGTACCGCGTCACAGTGACATTCCGGGCAATTGTGTGGCGGATAAGCAGGCTAGACAGAGCACTGTGGTTCAGATTCTTTCGGAGAGGGGGAGGTTTCTTATACCAATCTCTACTTGCCGTCTGCGTATAGAACAATGGACCGATAATAGCTTTGATGAGAAGCGGAGGCAAGCTCCGACTTGCAAAAAAACTGGAACTCTCTGGCCGAAAGTGGATGAGAAGAGATCTACGCAGCTGCTTAACTTGAGAGAGGCAATATACCTTACGGGACATTTTCCGTAGGTTGGGCCATAAGTAGGTGCTGTTTAGAGGAGACTGCAAAACATCTTCTTTTGGAGTGCCCGGGACTTAGGTTCAGGATATTCGGTGGGCATATAGTTAGTATTGAGGCTCTACAGCAGATTTCGGCAAAAAGTCCCTCTTCTCTTCTGTTTACACACATACGTAGTCACACGCATAGGCAAAAAATAATCAAAAAATAAACAAAGAGAAGTAAAGAGAAAACAAGTGGAAAAACACAGTGCAAAGTGGCCTGAGTGAGAGACCCTCAATTACTACCACAATCGTAAAATGCATTAATATTTGTTTGACAAACGCTGATCTACAGGAAATTCCTGTAGGTTTGATCAGCAAGTTAATTAGAAGGCCGAACTGAGCAGGGGAAAGCTATGCGCACCACAATTGGCTCTATCGAGCCTAAGTGTGCTGGACGTTTGTCCGGCGGTCGCTCTTAGCCTATCCTAACCTGAGGTAAGCATGCGAGTCATCTTGGATTTCGCTGCAACGACTATTGTCGCGAAGGTGCAAACGATCTTTCACTTTCTCTGCAAATGCCCGGCACTAGCTATCAAAAGTAACATATTCCTTGGTAACTAAAGGACAGTCCAACCATAATGCACGATGTTAATTATGAGTCACAACTTAACGTCAAGTTTTTTGCTCAACTTTCTTTATTTCAGGGTTTGACAAATTCAACCATAAACAGGTGCACAATCGGGAGAATTGTGCTCAAATTTCAGCAAACCGGGTCTGTAGGAATTGTGGAAACACCTGTGCAGTTGGTCAGTTGGTTCTGCGGAGAACATGGCTGTTGTTCGTGATAGTGTGGCAGAAGAGCCGTCAACCTCGACTCGTGATCGTGCCCAACAATTGAACATCTCGAGATGTCTATTGACTCAAGAGCTAAAGCCTACTGACCAATTAAACCGTCGCCAATACTTCGAATGGTTAGTTGAACAGACGGAAGTAAATTGTGACTTTAGAAAGCCAATCATCTTCAGCGACGAGGCACAATTTCACTTCAGTGGATTCGTTAACAAGCAGAATTGCTGCATTTGGGGTAAAAAGAATCCACTAGTGATTGTTGAAAAGCTGGTGCATCCACAAAAATTGATGCAGTTTATGGGCTGGCGGCGTCATCGGGCCGTACTTCTTCTAAAATTAGGTCGGCCAAGCAGATACCGTGAATGGTGCTCGCTATCGGGAGATGATAACAGACTTCTTGTGGCCAGAAATTGAGGATATGGACCTGAGCGATATGTGGTTCCACCAGGATGGTGCCACTTGCCACACAGCTACCGAAACAAGAGCTCTTTTGCGCAAACAATTCAATGGCCGAGTTATCTCATGTTATGGCGATATTAATTGGCCGCCACGATCATGTGATTTGACGCCATTGGACTTCTTTCTTTGAGGATATTTAAAAGAAGAAGTGTAGTCAATAATCAAGAGCTAAGGGATGAGATAACTCGGCATATTAACGATATTAAACCTCAGTTAGGTCTCAGTGTCATTGGAAATTAAGGACCGACGGATAGAGGTGTGTCATCGAAGCCGTGGCTAGCATATGGCCGATATTTTGTTTCACACATAATTGTCATAGATCCTTCTATCATAATAAAAAATATTCAGATAATTCTCTGAAAACTTTTTGTTTTATTTACAATAAAACAATAGAAGCTGCTGCCAGGACGACAGTGAGAAATCGGTGGATCAATCGGTCGACTATTCGGCAGAATTGCGAATATAGGCCATACTAGGTCTTTTCGGTTTCTGAACATCACTGGTTGGATGTAGGAGAGTGGGTTTTTCCCCTTTTGCTCTTCGTCAACTAATACTAATTGACCCTATGTCTCGAGGATACCACCCAGACCAAGTAATAGTTCCGAAAGCTTTACATGCTAAAAGTGTCACTTTCTGGTGTGATATGGGGTCTAGCAAATACTATTACTATGAAAGAGAATGCTATTGAGAGAAGTGAAGAATATGAACTATAAAATTAGAAATATTTCGCCAAATTTTGATGATCTAAGAACAGGGCAATTGTTTAAACTACGCAGAACACAAGTAAGCAACTTATACGAGCTTGAACTGCTGGTTAACAACACTCATGATAATATAAAATGATTCCTGAAGAAGCTGCAATTACGAAGTGCTAAAAGATTCACACTTTCCCTGTTATTGGCCTGGCTTAATCCGAGAAAATTCTACGACAAGAACAGTCTTGCAATTAGCGATGTGGGCAAGATCCACGCCTGCATAAAAGCCAAGATATGTATGAGTTTGGTATAGTTAAACTTAATAGAGCTGCACAGCTGACAGCTTTAAGCCTTAGCAATGGTGAAGGAAAATGTTGGCACTTTACGTTATGGCCAAGCTAGTGATTGAATGAGTCAGGTAATTGACTCATTATTCATTAGAATAAGACATTACGGTCTTATTAGTCTCATTAGTCTGAGACTGGAAAATTTCAAATATTTTCTGGGTATGAATCGGGAAAGTCTGAAAGTTATTGTGGATATAGTAACTCGTCACTCCTTGATAAGGAAGATGATGAGTGAGTGGGACAGTGACACGGCAAAATTGCGATGATGTAGAGGACTTCAGCTAAGAAGGCTGAGGTGGCTTGGGTGCCAACACTGTATGAGTTAGAAGAGATGCCGAGCAAAGGGCTTCATAATTTGATGGGATTCATAACGGGATTTTGTTGGCTTAAGGTTATCATTCGTGATTTTAGTTTGCACCGGTCCTCATGGAATTATCATGGAATTATACATCTAATTTCTTAATTTCTTTCTCTAATTTCCTTTTCTATTTTCTATGTGAAGGGTCTCCATATGAAAGGTGGATCGATCGCTCTCTGAGTGTAGGGGTACATGTCGCGCTACCCTGCGTAACTTAACCTACGGTAGTAAATGGGTATTTGATAACCGCACCTGCCTAACTTTTTATTTCTTTATTTATTTGTTTAATTATTTATTATGTTTATAGCATTCGGGAGCGATAATTATTTTTGGCTGAGAACTTATGTTCTAAAGCAAGTTTGTAGCTTAAGTCCTTTGTTTGATAATAATAAAACTGTTTACATACCTAAAAAGAAAAAGAAAACAAATTTAAAATTAACAAAAATAAAAATAATTAAAAAAAATAATTCAAATAAAATTTGAAAAATTAAATAATAAAATTAAATAAAAATGTAAAATGAAATAAATAAAATTAAATATTATATGTAAGCATATCAGCATGAGAAATATTTAAACAAAACAAAAAGAACATGTTTCTTTTTATCAATTCTAAACATTTACACTTAATCAATAAACTAATCAACAAACCTTAATTACTATAAAACTCGAAAGTATAAATTCATAAAAATTACCTGCAAGAAAAATATTTATATATATGGGGTCCGCCAAATAATTTTTTTTTTTTTTGAAAATGCTATAAAAAAAACTACTGAATATTTTCTCAAATTTCTTTTTTTATTTGAAAATACAATCCTTCCGGTTAATAATGTTAAATAATTTCATTCAAATGGCTGCCTCGGCTGGCCGCGCAGTAGCCTACACGATCGGTCCAATTTTTAAGCACATTATCGATTGTGTGCAGCTGTATTTCACCAATGGCTTCACGAATATTGTCCTCTAAAGCATCAATTGTCTCTGGCTTGTTGGCGTAACACTTATCTTTGACGACACCCCACAAATAATAGTCCAACGGTGTCAAATCGAAGCTCCGAGGTGGCCAAACGACATCAGCTCTGCAGCTGATAATGCGATTTTCAAAAACAGGGCGCAAAACATCGAGTGTAGCTTCGGCTGTGTGGCACGTAGCGCCGTCCTGTTGAAACCAAATGTTGCTAATATCCTCCTCCTCAATTTTTGTGAACAAAAATTCGTTCAACATGGCCTAATAACGATCGCCATTGACTGTAGGGCCACTCCTTGCTCATTTTCGAAGAAAAATGGCCCAATTATGCCTCTGGACCAAAATCCGCACCAAACAGTGCGGACCAATGTATGCGTGCGGTTTTCTGTGCCCCAAATGCGACAATTTTGCTTCTTTACATACCCGCCAAGATCAAAATTAGCTTCATCTGAACACATCGCACACATTCTGCAACATTGCCACGATTTTCAAAGTAATGTCGCAATATTTCCCAGAGTTGTTCAAGCGTATACACAACCATATTCGTTCAGCGGAAGGATAAAACTAATTATCTGTCAAATCAGACATGAGCTAAGTGTTACCATTCACGAAATAAGGACTAGTTGAAAAAAAACGTTAGTTGGCGGACCCTTTATTATGCTTTAATAAACTAGAGAAGAATATAAAAATATTCCATAAGTTTATAAGGAAAACCTTTAACTATTCGCCAATACCGCAGACAGAAAGACAGACAAAGGATACAAAAAAAACTCTTAACAACGTTTATGGTTACATATTAAATGGTGGTGTCTGTGGTAAGTTAAATGTCGTTAATCGACATCAATACTATACTATGTGGCTTTTACACTCTACATTTGTTTAGAGTTTCAAACTGATGTTGTCTATTACAAGTTGTCTATTAAACTGCCGTAATAATTAAATAAACTAAAAGGAAAGCAATTGGAGGAACATTTGTCTTTTGTTTTTACCTTAAAGTAAAGTAAAAAAATATTTAAAATTGTTCAGAATGAATATAAAGAACAAAACTGCATAGAGTAGACACAAGAGTTTCTTATTTCATCATATGCATATTTAGTAGCCAATTGTTAATTACTACGATTTAGATGCTAAATAAAGTCATAACATGTACTTCCTTAAGAGCTGCAATCGATCACCTGATATGAACCTACATTTTCAGAGCTCCTGCTATCTGTAGTGTTAGAACTATGATTTTAATTTCAAGCAGTGTTGCCAGTACATTTTTTGGAAATATCTACGCATATCAAAAAAAAAAAAAAAAAAATCAGATTTTCCATTTTAAAGATATTTCCCCTACAAAAATCCGTACGCATTTTAGTCATTAAAATATACTAAAAAACAAGAGGTTTTTTTTTTTGAAATTAATATAATTCTTTTGAACTGAAGTTCGTAAAATAATAAAATAATTTGCATCCGAAATATTAGGTATACAAGTTAATAATGTCGATTTAGACAACATATGGCATAACTATCACATATTTGGAGGGTTAACATCTATCATTATAATTCAGAATTCGATAGATGCCAAAATGTAAACACACTTTTTTTCCAATCCCTATAATAATGTCGAATTCTGTCCTCAAAAAGATGTTTTGCGGGGAAATCTGATAACCTTCTTTCGCTTGAAGAAAATGGCTGCTTATAAATATCGATTGTTGGTAGAAGCTTACGGCCAACATGCACCAACTCAATAAATTTCTGAACGAAGGTTTGCGAGATTCAAAAGTGGTGTTTTCGACACAGAAGACAAGGTGAAGAAGAATTACTCGATGAAGATTGTTGTCAAACGCATTATCATTGGGAGTCATACTACAAGCCATTTCCATATGTTTAAAAGCATTGGGATTCATTCAAAACCAAGAAAATTTGGTCCCATATAAATTGCTGCCGAGAGACGTTGAAAGGCGATGCTTGTACGCTACAAAAAGAAATCATTTTTACATCGCATTGTTACTAGTGATGAAAAATGGATACATTACTATAAACCCAAGCGCAAAATGTCATATGTAAAGCCCGGCCAAGCAGCCAAATCAATGCCGAAACCAAATATCCATGACGCCGAGGTAATGTACAGTATTTGATGTGATCAGAAGGGTGTTTTGTATTATGAGTTGTTGAAATCGGGTCAGGAGTAGAGCTGCAAAACAATCGATAGCATTATTGATATTATCGATAGTTTTGTTTTTGGCTGACCATCGATAGTTTTTTTACTATCGATACTATCGTCAAATTCTAAGAGTAAATACGGAGGCCACTGAATGTAGTCAAAGTCACATATGCAAAAATTTGTTCGACGAGGTAGTTAGCCGTCTGTAAAATTTTACATTTCGTTACATAGGGACACAATTTAACAGTTTCTTAAGTTTCTATTTATTAAACACAAATAAAGTATGAATTGTAACTAAAATATGTTCGTACATACGATTTTGCATTTGACCAAAACAAATTAATATTCGTTTTGTCAGACCATATAATTATTACGGTGCAGGTGTTTCTTCCGTTCGCTCAGAAATGATACATTTCGAAGACTCTTACCATAAGTCTAGCTTCCATAAGTTTTAGTTCTTATTGCGCGACTTGAAACAGGAGAATAAGTTCATTTTTGAGGCTTTTGATGACTTGAAAAGATTAAATTTTGAAGTGCGAATTAAAAGTTGACAGGTGTTCTACACTTTCTTCCCATAGTCTCTGCAGTTTTCTTTCACTGGATCTTATTAACTACTTTAGTTTTGGAAATTTCAATACATTAAACTTTATTACATCCTGGAAAAAAATTAAGTATCCCTATTTTTTGTTTCAACACTGTATATTTATTATTATTCTTTCCCTTTCTCTTAAATTCTAATATTGTTGCCGCTGGTAGAAATTAAAAGAATCCGATAGTATCAATACTATTGACAGTATCGACAGTTTCTTTGCCAAATATCGAAACTATCAAGTGAGCCGACTACCGATAGTTTTACAGCGCTAGTCAGGAGATCACAGGGGCAGTGTACTGAGCACAATTGATTCGTTTGAAGAGAGCAATCAACGAAAAAAGTTGTTGAAATCGGGTCAAGAGATCACAGGGGACCTGTACTGAACACAATTGATTCGTTTAAAGAGAGCAATCAACGAAAAAAGATTGGAGTATTCGCCCAGACACGAGTCTATAATCTTCCATCATGACAACGCTCGGCCACATGTTGCAAGACCGGTCAAAAATTTACCCGCCTTATAGTCGAGACCTTGCCCCTTCTGACACCCATTTGTTTCGATCGATGCAGGATATCAGAAATTGGCATGATTCATTCTTTACCCCAAAAACGGAGCAGTATTTTTGGCATATGCTACCAGAAAGATGGAAAAAGGTAGTGGCTAACAATGAACAATACTTTGAATAATTCAAACAAAAAAACCGACATTATTAACTTGTATGGCCAATAGATAAACAAAAAAAAAAAAAAAATGTTAATGTTTAATTCAAAAAATTCTCAAAATAAGGACAAAAATCGTCAAATTGGCCAATTCACGTATTCGAATCCCATCAGAGACTCTGATCACCAAGCCGAACATAAGGGTAATATACAGTGAAACTTTAATATAACGAACTTCGTTATAACGAAAAACACAATATGAGCTCAATATCAATTCTGAGCTATGAGACCTCTATATAACAAAGTATTCATTCGAAAGCCTTTTCACAACGAAGTCAGAATGAAGTAAAATTAAGTAAACACAGTCGAATAATCAATCTCCCTAGTTAATAGACACGTAGTTGTTTTTGTGCCACTTGTTGATTTCTTTTCAGCAATGTGATAAACGCAGGGATGCCCAACCTGCCTTTTGTAACAATTGGTTGATCTCCGCACATATGGCAATGGCTATGAACTTAGACTGGAAGGAACTCAGAGATCTCCCAAGTGAGATAGGCAAGTCTCGGTTGAATACCAGCACCGACACAGTCATTCATTCAACGGTATACCAGTTTAGATCAATCTCACCCCGTACTAAGGCTTCATTAGACCAACAATCTCGGTCCGGGAATTTAACATCCAGAATCGAAGATGGTTCTCTGATCACCCTGCGTATAATTAACAAACTTCCTAACGCATTTTAGGAGCTCTGGACGAACATGCCGCTTCCATCATTATGTTATCAAATGTGAAGCGGTGTTAAACCAATTAAGGCGCGAGATACCGAGACAGGCGCGTCTCTTTACCTTGTCTAGTTTAGTCATGGTGGCAGCTTCCTCAGTTTTTCTCCACCAATCTATCGCCGCATAAGTGATAATGGACCGATTAATAGCGGACGGATTCACAGTATTACTCTTGGCGAATTCTTGATATCTTCTTACAAGAGGTTGTCACAACCCATAGAAAGGTGAGGAAATGTTACCTTTCTAGAGGAAAGGAAAACAAAAAAGTAGGAGTCTACGATAAGCAATGATTTCTCATTACTACACCAAATACCTAAAAGGCATTGTTTCTAGTTGAAGACAGATGGCAGCACAATAATTTATCCAGAAACTGCCGAAGTAGATCGATCACCTGCTTAGGTGGAATATAAATTACATTACAAATGAGTACAAAGAAACTGAAACAAAGCAAAGATGCTTTGTGGTAGACATATGCTCCCAAGAGTGAATTGTTCTTCAAAAACTCTGTAAATGATGTTGTGTTGCAAACCTTATCTTAAACTAACTTTACTTTCGTATAAAACTATAATTCATATTTTAAAAGCTTATTGTTGTCTATAATAAATCCTGTAAATTGATCATCGTATTATGTTTTACTTTTTATTGCTATTTTTCTTAAGCACACATTGTAGTCCAACTTTTTTTTTATTGCAATTTTGCCATGGCAAACCTATACCAAAAGACATTTTAATTAATTTTTCATTTAAGAAATATGACCAATAATACCATATAAAGCAACCTTGTCTTTCAACGACTCATAACTACGTAAATATTTATTTTATTTGTTTTTTTCTACTTTTTTTAACGTGTCTAGAGTGGCAGTAAGTTTGTTAAGTTGTCATTAACAATTTAATTAATTACAATCATTTTCTTATAATTTTTTTAAGCAATAAATTGTGCTAAGCAAACATAACAAAGTGTTTGGAAAAACAAGGAGTGGCATAAAAAGCTTTGGGAATTTTATGATAAATTTGGGAAAAATCTGCTAAATACAGGGGGGTGTAGCAGTAGTATTTAAAAGTAATTAAGATGTTTAAATTAAAGCAGTTTTCTTAACTTTCTCGCAGTATGTAATACAAATGAATAATACGAGTAATAATGACAAATTGCAAAGTTTTAAAAATTTCTTTTTTAATTATTTACCATATTTGTATGCTGTGTATAGCCCACACATTTCTAATACACACTTATTAACTAATTTAAAGCAAAAGTTGCAATAATTGCATAAATTATTCCAAAGAAAACTACCAAGATAAACATCCACTATAGCTATTGCCTCATGGACTTTATTTTGTTCAATAAACTCGTAAGTCTTCAATACAAAATGTCCTCATATTTGAAATTATGAGCAGCATAAAGAAAACAATTTAATGATTCTGTAGCAGTATTATGTATCTCTTTAAAGCATCTAAAATGTTTTCTGGTTTAATCATTTGTATGCCATATTTATAGTTATTAAGTGGTAATTAAGTTAAAGGCATAACATAATAGATAGACGGCCATAATTCAACCCAAAAGTTACAACTGCTACTACTGCTGCCAAGGTGTTTCAAAGGTATTAGAGAATCTCTAGTTCTTAGAAGAAAATAATTTAATAAATAAAACAAATGCTTGTACGTCTACAATGACTGCTTAGTTTATTCTTAGAAATGAAATTAAATCAATCACAGCAGTGTTGTGTATTAAGAATTTCAAAAGCAAATAATTAAAACAAATAAGGCCTAAATAATGTCTAAGAACTCTTATATGAAAATCAATAGCTTTAATGCAGTTGGTAAAACTAATTATGCTAAGCAATAGTAACAGAGACCACCAACGGAGTGACATTTTTTATGCCACGTAAACTCATTTAAAATATAGCCTTTAATGACAAAAAGACAAGAAATTAATTGAAAACTAAAGCCTTAGGATACATTCATTCAAAGAATTTTAAAACAATTTGTCAGTAACATGCTGTAGAAGTTGGATAATCGCCTATATTTATACAGCAAAGCAATGTTTACTTTTGAAATTAGCAAAAGCAAAAAACAATGATTTAAGAAACAAACTTTTTCGTAATAAATTAATACATATGTACGTAATAAGAATTCTTTAGGACATTAAAAATTGATTTTGTTTTTGGGTCCTTCATTATTTTTAACAATATTTTATTAACAAATTAATTACACTGGTCTACAGCAAAGCAAGTCTTTAGTTAAGACTATGTGGAATATAACGAGTTTGATGCGCTGAATTCAAATCCGTTTTCGGTTTTTTTCCATCGGAGTCAAATATTTTTTTTTAAGAGCGTGACAAATTTTTCGCCCAAAATATGATAGTTATGCCAATATATTATGTGTGTGAAGATAAATTCGAATTTGAAAAGCCAAAACACCAACCATACTTTTTTAACATGTTAAAATTTTGCGTTAACAGAGTACTGTTAAGAGATTAACAGTGACTACATACAAAATGTAAAATATCTTCAGAGGATAAGTGGACTTTTGGGAAAATATGAAGCTGCTCCCATATACATCATATATATATGGTTATCGAATGGGTCAACAAGAGAGTATATATAGTGGTATGTCTGGAAAAATTATCGGATTTGAGAAAATCGAATTTTAAAAAATCGGCTTTTTGAAAAATCTGAAATTTCTTGGGAGGATGAGTGGCTATTTCTCTAAAATATGGAAGTGCTCCCCTATACCACTATATACAGATGTTTGTTCTTGTGAAAACGACTTGATCGATTTAAACCCAAGTACCAACAAACGTTTAGGAATAAAATTGCCTATAAACCACCACAGTTTCGGAGTTAATCATATCTTAGTTGCAAAAAATATCTTTTTTCACGCAAAATTAGAGCAATTTTATTCTTTTTTTTTAGCAATGTCTAGGATAAGTAAGATTTTTAATACGCTTGGTGCTATATTTGCTAAGCTCAGATCAACAAACTTTCAAACACAAATTCACCCTAATCAACTTTGTCAGTGTTTGAAATTTGTTGATCTGAGCTTAGCAAACATAGCAGCATGTATGTTTGAAATATCATACTTATGCTAGACATTGCTAGATTTTCATTATAATTAGGGTCGTTAAGAAATAAACTTAAAAAACACAATTTGGCTCTTTTAATAATGTAACGAAAATGAAAATGCTGTAGAGGAAATTCACCACATCAGGGACTTATTGTGAGATTTTAACATTATTGGTTTGTGTCAAGGCTGTATAATAGCCATAATTATCTGTACAATTAAGAGTGCTACCATATGCACGTTTAATGGTATTGCCAGTTCGATTCTTTTTTTCTTTCTGTGTATTATGATTTTAGACTATTTGAATTAACGTTGCTAAATAGAAGGTTCGTGTTTTTACTAGAACATTCGAAACTAATAATGAAATGCTATAAAAGATGGCGCATTGCGTTTGGTTAGTTAGTTATCGTTTGGCCGTCAATAAATAAAGGTCGTGTTCAGACGTAAATAAAAATGTTGTATAGCGCTGTTGCCTTTTAAGATGATACAATTTAGTAGTGTTGGCATCTCTCTTTTGTTCACCAGTTTATGAAGATGACATAATCAATTCAACAAAAATTGTATTTAAACATACAAATTTCAATATTTCTAGAGATGTTTTTACTCTATTTGGAGCAAAATATAAACCATTTTACATCTTATGGAGGCAAAATATATAGGTATAGCATTTATTTTACAAAAGATCACAAAAAGTGGAAAGAGCAAAAAATGCTTTTATTTAAATTTTTACCGCCTGTTTTATTTATGCTCGTCTTTGGAATCTTTTTTCATAAACCCAACAACTTAATGGTAACGAGATCAGCGTGAAAACGTTAGTTTCCATACTGCATTCCTGTACTCCAAATATATAAACAAAATTGAAAAATTTGAATTTCGGAATCAATCCGCATCATCAATTTAATTTGCTACAAAGTGATTCGTACCAGCGCAAAACGTCTAAAAGGGATTGTTACGCTTGCAATCTTTGCAAATATATTTGTGCGTAGTCGATATTTATTTTAAACAAAACTCTCGAATTTTAATAAATAATGTATCATTTTATTCATAGCTAAACATACTATTTTAATAAATTTAAAAATAGTACGCTTCCTATATAAAAGCGTGTAAAAACATCTTTAAACTTGGAAAATTTAGAATGAATTGGACTAAAAATGTGTTTGCTTGAGATAAGTACACAGATTCGATAAGTTTACTTAAGTAAACTATACACCACTTAAAGGATCTGTTTGTTTTCTTTTAAAATCATCAAAGAATCTTAAAATCGGTTAACATTCAGCCAAGTTATTTGTTTATATATAAGTAGGTGCAGGTAAGAAAAAACTGTTTTTACGGTTAACTTAAGGTTTTTGAGCTGCTGCGAAGATTCGAAACTAAGATTCTTGTCATTCTTGATAGAACCTATCAGAAAAATGTTATTACTTCCTGGGTATTATTACGTTATTCTTTTTTGTCAATTTTTTCTTTTCTTGTTCTCTTTAGTTTGACGCATAAAAAATAGAGTACCTTTCGTTTTTGTTGTACAACTTATGTAGTTATTGTTTTTTAGAATCTTGTAAAGCTTTAAAAATAGTTTTAGAATTGTGTAAAATGTTTACATTCATTGTATATTAAAAGGCTAAATTAAATACTTAATTATAGAAAATAAGATTGTACACTTTATTATGGCAATCACAGTATATACAATCAATCTTAAGCCAGCAATTTAGTATACAGTGCCCGAAATATATATAGATTCAGATTATTTATATTTTCTTTATTAGACAATTCATAAGTTAATTAGTTACTTTGGGCAGCCAGACACGTCCAGCCCACCTGGGTCCAATATTGATCCCACTGTGATACCCATCAGTAATCCAGAAAATGGACAACCTATATGTCCGCGTCCCGGTGCGATCCGAACCAACCCGACGCATGTACAAAAGAAGAGATCCTGCCGATATTCACACCGGCCAGATCCGACAAGCTATTCAGAGACGGTCTGCCAAGGAAAGCAGTCCTAATGTCCGAAAGACTCGGGCACTGGCATAGGATGTGCTCGACAGTCTCCTCTTCCTCCTCATCATGACAACCCCTACAATATTCATTGAACGGCAGACACAATCTGCTAGCGTGCGTGAGATGCCCGGCATTCACACACCAGTCGAGACATCAATTAGACACCGGAGAGCGCCCTGATCGCAGCCTGACTGTCCGTACAGATCCAGATATCACTGTCATATACCCCGTAGTACATCAACCAGTCCGCTGCCCTCTTTATTGCCGAGACCTCCGCTTGTAAGACACTGCAGTGGTCTGGCAGTTTAAAGGATTTCCTCACCCCGTATACAGGAATAAAGATGCCGCCCCCAGGAGGATTTTGATCCATCCGTGTAAATCTCAGCAGTACCGTGTTCAATTACCGGTTCTATTGAGATGCACACGGAAAACATTCTATTCAGAAAGGGTTTGGGTGTGCAGTAATCTATCCCCTCAGGGATCGTATCCAAATACCTAAAGATGGCCGCATGCCCGTAGACCCTGTCCGACCATGCCCCTGCCATCCACAACCTTATCGCGGACATGCCCGCCATCTGCCTAGCCATCAAGTCCGCTGGAAGCCAGTTCAGCAGTACAAACAAGGCCCTCGAAGTAGTGGACTTAAACGCACCTCTAATCATCAGTGCTGCACTGCGCAGAACCCTATCAAAGATCCTGCAATATGTGGATTTCTCCAGAGACCTCCACCATACAACCGCACCATACATAAGTATAGGCTTAACCATCGTGTAGAATATCCAATTGGAACTCCTAGGATTTAGACCCCAGGACTTTCCAACGGCCCTACGACAGGCGTACAACGCAACATTCGCCCTCGCCGCCCTCGCACCGGTATTTTGGAGCCAGCATAGCTTGGAATCCAGGATTATTCCCAAATACTTCGCGCCATCCGACAGCCCCAGCTCAACGCCGTGCAGACGCGGTAGGGAAAACGACGAAACTTTGTACCTGCACGTGAATAGTACCAATTTCGTCTTTCCCAGGTTAACGTTCAGCCCACTGTCAGTACTCCACCGATTGAGAAGGCCCAGAGATGTTTGAAGGCGCAGCGACATTGTGTCAAGAAATTTTCCCGACACAGCCACAGCAACATCATCCGCTTCTCGGCCTTATGACTAAGATCAAAGTGTAGCATCTGTTCTTATCAGACAATTCATAACCTTAAGTTTTTTCGCACAGTATTGTTCAATTGCAAATTCTTACTATTCCCGTTACATTTGCATTTATTGTTTTGCTTTTAAATAATAAAACTAACAGTTTTATTGCTTTGCATAACTAAAATTGAGGAATATATATAGTTCAGTATAATAGCCTATGATCTTTGTACCCGTCACAAATAAAATTATTTGAAAACACTTTGGTTTAAGTACAAATGCGTGATAACTAATTTTAAAAAATAATTATAAACAAACTAATTATTTAAGTGGGAGTTTGATAGTGGTATATTAAAATGCCTTGAGGAACATTATTATTAGCAGAGGAAAGAGAACAAATTTTAGCTTTTCATGAAACAAAGCTTTAAAACCGCAACATAGCCAAGAAAATTGGTAGATTAGTAAATGTTTTTAACTATTTTCTGAAATTAAGATCAAAGTACGGCTGTAAAAACGTCCTGGTTGAACTACAAAGCTCTTATTAGTCAAACTGCGCGCCGTGGAAATGTTTTTGCTTCTACAATAAAGAAGTAGCTAAGTCTACCAGTGTCTATTAGACGCATTCAACAGATTTTGCATGATTCAGAGCACCTTGCATTTCAGAAACGAAAGTCATGTCTTTAAATTTCTAAAGAACATAAAGAGAAACGATTGGTTTGTACGAAAGCACATATGGATTATAGTAAAAAATGGAAAAAACTGATTTTCGTTGAAAAAGTTCAATTTAGACAGACCTGACGGGTTTCAGTATTATTGGCGTGATTTACGGAATGATATAATTTGGGAAGCTTTTTCTTTCGACGGAAAACTTCCCCTGGCATAAACAAGAATGAACCCAAAAAGTTATGTGGAAATGTTGGAGATATCATTGATTGAACACGGAGAATATCTAATGGGCCCAGGATTTAGTTTTCAGCAAGATAATGCCGCGGTGCACAATTCTAAACTAACTAAAGACTGGTTTGCATCTAAAAACATACCGGTTCTGGATTGGCCAACTCACAGCCCGTATCTGAACCCCAAAGAAAACCTGTGGGAGATGCTTGCTAGAAGCGTTTATGTAAAGCGATATAGAAATGTTGGAGAGCTGAAAAATGCTGTCAGGATATTATAGACCGAAATTTCTAAAAATTTGTTGAAAAAGCTAGTAAATTCTATAAGAAATCGTATTTTCGATGTTATAAAATGCAAAGGAGGCCATACTAAATACTAGTAAGGCAACATTAAATAAAGGAACCGCCAAATAATATATTTTTTTTTTTTTTGAAAATGCTATAAAGAGGTGGTCAAACGACATCAGCTCTGCGGCTGATAATGCGACAATTTTGCTTGTTTACAAACCCGCCAAGATCAAAATAAGCTTCATCTGAAAAGATGATTTTTTTGGTAAAATCGGCATCTTCTTTAGTCGATCGCAGGCCCACTTAGCGTAGTGTATACACAACAATGTTCGTTCAGCGGAAGGATAAAACTAATTATCTGTCAAATCTGACGTGAGCTAAGTGTTACCATTCACGAAATAAGCACTAGTTGAAAAAAAACGTTAGATGGCGGACCTTATATGTCTAGTTACGAATACAATGACACTTGGTATATGGTACTTAGTGTATATCGTCCTATATATTTGACCACATCTTTAATAAAGATTCTGTCTGAAAACTATGGTTTCATATTTTTATGGGTTAATTTTCATATTCTTATTTATTCCATATTGTTCCACAATAATATTAAAAGATTTTTGAATTTTCCTGAATATATGCACAATGTGTCACAGTGTGGATTTAGATCTGGAAAGATTATTCGCCTATAGATTTTTTAAAAATGGCTATTATTGGTGTACGATATCGTAATATAACAACATTGTATTTTCTGTAGTAAATGGATATGGGTGGTGGGGCAAAAAAAAAAACGAAACAATTCAAGTGCCAACATATCCGTGGAAGACATGAATAATCTTCAGATTTAGAACTGTGTTTTCCCCTAAATTCAAATCTTGCCTTAATTATGGGACACCATTTACGAGTAGAACTTAAACTTAAACATTTTTGTGAACAGTTCTTAACGTAAATGTTTATAATGATGATATGCAATAATTCTTTTTTTTAAATTTTTTTACTTAAAATTTTTTTCAATAAATTTCTGTTTGAAAAATGTATGTCTTTCTGCTAATCTCTAAACAACTCAAATTTCCTTTTTCTTATATGATAACAAGCTTAAAAGCCTATAGTTTCTTCTTTTAAAAGCGAAAATAATTTTTAGTTAAGGCAACAAAAAATTATCAATTTTGAAATTGGCATAAATCTAAAAATGCTTAAGCTTGAGATAAAAATCTCTCACATGGCACAGCTTAAAAGACTACTTGGTCACCTTTTTAAATAGAAAAGAAAAAAGTCAAGCGAAGCAAACCAAAGAGAGATATGAAGAGAAAAAAATGAAAAGTTAAAGACAAAATCGAAATAGATAGATATGAAATTACTTGGCAATCGTAACATAAAATCACGTCTTTAAAGGAGAAAAAAAAATTGCGTTTTTTTTTCTGCTTCCAATACAACTTTTTAGATATCAAAGCGAAACGCATAAAAAAAATTTCAACAAAAACAACAATAATAAACGCATTTGTATTAGAGAAAAACATAAGAAAACAGGATTTGAAACAGGACAGTAAAATTTCAAAAAACACAAAGTGGTAGCCTAAGTAAAACACGAAAAAAAGGAGGGGGAGTGGCAGTTCAGCGGACTCATGTGTATTCGATTTTTTTCTATATTTTATTTTATTTTTTTTTCATAATATATATTATCATTTTTTAACTCGGTTGCATGCTCATGATCAATGCATTCAAGTGTCGCAAAATAAAGCATTTTTCAAATTGGCTAGTGGTGTTCCTTATTTTGCTGTTTTTTTTCTTTTTTTTCCTCCACTTCACATACACTTTATTCCTATATAGCCAGGAGGCTATGTTAATGGTGTCCAGGCCCTGTTTTGCCTGCACCACATTCTAATGTAAATATGCAATGTTTTCTTAGGCCCGTTATTATGCGTGTTAAGATTGGCTACAAAAAAGAAAAAAAACGAGCGAAAAAAGAATTATATATGCACAATGTATGCAGACACGCACCACCAAGTAAGGTCACTACTGTAAGAGAAAAACTATGAAAAAACCCATAAAAAAAAACTTTTCCACCAACAAACTTAATACAAAAAAATGCTTAAAAACAATGATTTAATGCTGCAGTTGTTAATGCAAAACAAATAAATTGCATTTCTTTATATATAAATGCTTAAAGCAATTTTACATTAAATAACTTAACAAATCATAAAAACTGTGAGAAAATATTTGGAAAAATAAAACATCACCGTAAGATTTATGTAAAGAAATGTTAAGAAAAATAATTACAAAAGACTTAGGAAAGCAACTTGATTGAAACATTTTAAGCTCATTATTAAATTTTCATAATGTCAGAATACTTTTTTTAACAACTCCAGACACATTTAATTAATTGCAATTGCTTTTGCATTAAAACAGAGTTTGTTTCACATCAAGAGCCCTGCTTTAGGGACGATAAGAGATTTCACTTCCTTAAGGATTTGGGTTATTAAATCTTCGAATATTTTTTCGAAACAGTGCTGTTGAAAAGGCTTCTAGCAGTCCTCAACACAAGCAAGTCTTCTGAGCCGAAAGGTATACCAAAACTGATTCCCAATAGCAGTTTGTTGGGCAATCTCCAAGCTTATGGAGAGTGAGTTTAATTAATTAAGGTAGAGAGATGGAGAATATACTTTGAAAGTCTAAGCAATGGAACAGTGGCTAACGACAACCTACTACCAGATAGTAGTACTGCAAGCACAACAAACTCAGAACGAATAAGGCAGCCTAAGTCGACAACACCCCACAAGATTTGGAGCTTAATTCTCGAGTTGTATACGAGCGAATTCTTAATCGAGCGAACGAGTTTTTAACTGTTTGGAATTTTCTTTTATTTGATCACGAATAAAATAAGTCGAATTTTCTAATGATGGCTTTCGATAACGAACAATAATTCAAACGTAAGCCTACAAGTTTTCCTCATAAGCAAAGAAGCACCCGAAGTAACGTTTATACATAAGAAAATGAATTTAAAAAAGTAAGTGGGAAATTTATATAAGAAATGTTAGTGAATTGAGGGTGGCGTGGTGTAGTGGTTAGAGCGCACGCATAAGAACACAAATGACCCAGGTTCGAGCCCCAGCAGAGGACATGACGAAGAAAAAATGTAATTGCGGTTTCGAACGTTTAATAATAAAAAAAGGCTTCAACTTCTTACCTCCAGACAACTCCATTAAAAAAATATATATAAAGAAAAAAGCCCCCTGATCCTTCTCGCATACCTCTGGCGATGATGACAAACATCAGATGAATGATCAGGAAAAACACGCCACCTACTGGGAAAAAATTACAATGCTTAAGTAAAGATCACCACCAATTAGCAAGGATCTTTACCACTACAAAAAAAAAAATAAAAGAAAAATATATCATACGGAGGAAGCTACAGCGGATTAATCATCTACTTAGCTTGAAACATCAAAATGATTAAAGAAACTAAAACAAAGCAATAGATGCTTTGTGGAAAGCCAATATGCTCCCTAGAGGAGTGACGGAGAAAAAAAAACAACAGGCAATATTTGGGAACTTTATGACAAGGCACATGTGGTATAAAGTCGCGGGCCTAACACATAGATGGCGCTAGTTTTATAGCATTCACTTCTTTTCCAGTTACTGCTAATATTCAAAAGACAGCGGTTTAAATTTCATGATATTCTATTAATTAGTTTGTGAGTTAGTGTGCTAAGAGTGGCGCTACTTTTGTTAACTTCAAACAATGGATCAAAAAAAAAAAAAAATTCGTGTTTTACTTCTAAACTGCTTCTTGATGGGAAACAATACCGTTTAAGCAAAGCAATGGCTTGAAAAGTGTTATGGGGACACCACTTCATCAGATGCAATAATAATATCTTGGTTTTCTGAATTCAAATGTGGTCGATGTTGCAGAATGCAGTGGTTGTCTAAATGAGGCGGTAACATCAGAAAACGTAAACAAATGCAGAAAACTGTTTTGAATGATCGAAAAGTGAAGTTGCTTCCATCGTAAACAAATATTGCATGAGCATTTGACTATGAGAAAGTTTTACTCAAAGTGGGTGCCACTGTTGACCAAAAAAAGAACGTTTTGATGATTTTGAAACAATGCAAAACTACCTGAATTGAACTTCGAATTACCACATGCATCCCAGCGACCACTGGCTATTCGCAGACCTCAAAAAAACGCTGGCAGGTAAGGAATTGTTGCTGAAACTGAGGACTATTTTGAGGCAAAAGATAAATCGTTCTACAAAAGTGGTATTGAAATGTTAGAGTGGCGCTGGAATGATTACGTTGATGACTAAAACTAATTTTGAACAAAAAAAAAGTATTTTCTTTGTTAGTTCCGGAACTTTGCAGCACTTGTGTTAGTTAGCAAGGAATACTAATGGCTAACCAACTTTGAAAGCAACTTACCCTTAAATTTAAGGCCTACAACCATCAACAAAAGACTCCAAGTTGTGTTGCAAGGTGACAGACAAAGAAAAGTAAAGGGCCCGCCAAATAAATTGTTTTTTGAAACTGCTATAAAAAAAAACTACTGAATATTTTCTCAAATTTCTTTTTTATTTGAAAGTACAATCCTTCCGGTTAATAAAGGAAAATAAAATCATTCAAATGGCTGCCTCGGCTGGCCATGTAGTAGCCTACACGATCAGTCCAATTTTTAAGCACATTATCGATTCTGTGCAGCTGTATTTCACCAATGGCTTCACGAATATTGTCCTTTAAAGCGTCAATTGTCTCTGGCTTGTTGGCGTAACACTTATCTTTGACGGCACCCCACAAATAATAGTCCAACGGTGTCAAATCGCAGCTCCGAGGTGGCCAAACGACATCAGCTCTGCGGCTGATAATGCGATCTTCAAAAACAGGGTGCAAAACATCGAGTGTAGCTTCGGCTGTGTGGCATGTAGCGCCGTCCTGTTGAAACCAAATATTGCTAATATCCTACTCTTCAAATATCCTACTCTTCAAAAATTCGTTCAACATGGCCCGATAACCATCGCCATTGACTATAACGGCCACTCCTTGCTCATTTTCGAAGAAAAATGGCCCAATTATGCCTCTGGACCAAAATCCGCACCAAACAGTGACTCGTCTTGGGTGTATCGGTTTTTTGGTAAAATGAGAGTAAACAATAATTTCATTTAATTTACAAAAGTACAGGAATACAAAAAGCCAAACATTTTACCCAAAATTATTTGGCGGACCCTATATAATAAAAAAGTGCTTAAAGTGAACCAAGCGTTTGCTGTGATGATGGTCTTAAACGATTTTATATGTGTCCCATTTTGCGTATGAGCAGTTGTAGATTATAATTTAAGGTAAATTTTTCAAGCAGATTTGAATTAAATTTGTACCGCAAATGAGTTTATTGCTTTTGAGCAAGAATTAAAGAATCATTTGTTTATGACCGTAATTTTTTTAATATTTTTTTTTAATTTAAATTTTTCCTAAATATCTATAGGTACATATAAACTCTAAAACAAATATTTAGAAATGTTTAAAAAAAATATGTAGATTTCATGTTTCTTCATAACCTTCAGTGACTCAACAGACCAAAAATGTCAACTTCATTTCTCGAAACTCAAGCACAAAACAAATAATTTGTGTTTGTGTGGTTGTGTAACTTTTTTTTTTAAAGGAAAATATTCTTTCTCTATGTGTTTTATTGCAAATTGCTTGTGAATTGTCCAATTGTTTGTTCAATACAATATCTGTCTATATAATTCCCACATCTTTTTCTTATGATCTTGGAATTTTTTTTCATACAAGTTTGCTTCGACTCAGGCATTTAATTTATTTATTTGAATTTCGTTCAACACTTAAACAATCATATTTCAAGTATAAAACCACAATCATTTTTCTTTTTTTTCACTGTTTGAATATCAAGCATTGTTCTGTCTATTTTCTTAAGGTTTGTTGTTGTTGTTGTTTTTGGTTAAAGATTATCTTGACTAAATATTGTCAATATTGTCTATATATCCCGCACATATATGGCTTAAAGACATTGAGAGGGAAATAATATTGAATTGTTTATTATTAAATTGTTGGTTTGCTGTTAAAGATCCTGTCTAGTAATAAAGTTGATTCCTGGTAATCGTATGAATATTTTTATTAAAGAGAAAAAACAAAATTGATTGAAATACTATAAGAAACCCTAGGTCTCTTAAGTCTTTTGTTTTCCAAAATAACTCAATTGAGCAAAAACAAAGATTTGAATGAAACTAAATTTATATTCAGTAACAAAATTTTGCTTTTAGAAATGGTATATATATATATATATATATATATATACATATATATATATATATATATATATACATATATATATATATATATATACTATATATATATATATATATACTATATGTATATATATATATATATACTAAATATATATATATATATATATATATATATATATATATATATATATACCATTTCTAAAAGCAAAATTTTGTTACTGAATATAAATTTAGTATCATATATATATATATATATATATATATATATATATATATATGATATATATATGTGTATATATTGACATTGAAGCTACCTAGCGCTAGATGGCAGCACAAACACAAAAACTTTTACTTTCTTAGAAATTACGATCTGTCAAACGTCAGCTGTAAAAATTTTAGCCAAATTCATCGATTAGTTTATTTGTTGTAGTCGTTTGAAGTAAGGAACTTTTGTGTTTCTTGGAAAATTGAAAAAAGTGAATTTCGTGTAGTGATTATTTGAAAGGCAAAACGGCAAAAGAGACAAAAGAAATGCTTGATAAACATTACGGCGAATCTGCTCCGTCAGATTATATGGTAAAATATTGGATTGCTGGATTTAAACTGGGCCGAACAAGCACTGCAACAATACCATCAATAGTAAAGCCAAAAGAGGTGGTTACTGAAGAAAATATCAAGAAACTCCTCGATATCGTTATGAATGATCGCCGGGTCAAAATACGTGTGATTGCTGAAATGGTAAACATATCATATGAACGTGTGTTCAACATTTTGCATGAACATTTGCATATGAAGAAGCTATCGGCAAGATGGGTGCCGCGTTTGTTCAGTGTTGAAAAAACGAGTTCGACAGATCACTTCAAAGCGGTGTTTATACATGATAAAGCATAATCCTGCTGATTTTCGGCGTAGGTTCATAACTGTTGATGAAACGTGGGTTCACCACTACACACCTGAAACCAAAAATCAATCGAAGCAATGGGTGGAACCTGGTGGAAGTGCTCCGAAGAAAGCGAAGACAGCGAAATCGGTTATGGCCACTGTATTTTGGGATGCACACGGAATATTGCTCATCGATTATCTTGAAAAGGGATCCACAATCACAGGAGAGTATTATCGTGCATTATTGGATCAATTGGTTGATGAAATCAAGGAAAAACGACCACATTTAAACAAGAAAAAAATGTTCTTTCTTCAAAACAACGCACCGTTTCACACAGCATTAGATACGATGCTAAAACTACGAGAAATCCACTTCGAATTGGTTGATCATCCACCTTACAGTTCAGATTTAGCCCCTAGTGACTTTTCCCTGTTTCCAAACTTGAAAAAATGGCTCGCAGGAAAAAGATTCATCTCAAACGAAGAAGTGATTACCGAAACTAATGCGTATTTCGAGGAGTTCCCAAAATCGTATTATTCAGATGGTATAAACAAGTTGTAAAATCGTCTTACTAAGTGTATTGAGCTAAAAGAAGACTATATTGAGAAATGAATGGTTTTTGAAAAAAAAAAAATGTTTTTTTCCTACTTAGGGAGCTTCAATATCAATCCGCCCTCGTAAGTGTTGTATAAACGAATATTAAGTGCAAGATAAATAAGTTGTTGTATTAGGATAAACTGTATAAAGTGAGGAAATAAAAACTGTAAAACAGCAACAACGTGATGTTTATTTTATTTTACGCAATTTAAAACAACTTAAACGTTTTAAAAAGGGTTAAAGCGTAACAATATGATGCATTATTTTCTTTAAGTTGTATTTACATATCGCAGTTGTAAAGCTAAAGTGAGTCTACTCAAAATTTTTAGAATTTTAAAATGAAAAAAAATAACGTATCTGTTTAATATGCACAAAAAGGGATAACAAATTTATTTCTTTACTTTGCGAAAGAATAGAGAAAAATATGTAAGACATTTACACTGGGGAGATATTAGCATTATGTCTATTATATTAGGTTATGTCTATTGAGCTGAAGGGAGACTATGTTAAGAAATTAATGGTGGGACCGTTCGATATACAACAAAAAACAGGTATTGCTAAAAAATATATTATTTGCTATTAAGACTAAAATAGATAAAAGACAAAACAGAAACCTTATAAACTATACCAGTGAACAAAGGTTTACTTATATAATTATTCTAGACATTCACTTAAACGCTTATATGGATTTGAAAATGGAAAGAACTTTAATGTTTGTGATGATGAGGTAATAGCATGTGAAGAAGATAACATTGACAATATGGAGTAACAGGCAGAAATTGATAGACCTCTCGCTGGGCTTCTGCAATAGAAGATTTTAATATGTTGTGCTAAGGATTTGTCGTATACAGCGAAACAAAAATTTAAACATTAAATATACATACATATTTATCTTTAATACACAAAGCTATTCAAGCGGTAAAGCCATCTTTAACAGGATGCAAAAGAATATTTTCAATAGCAGGCAATTCTGCACAAGAATACAATCTCATCTTAGTGACCAATCATACTGTTACGAAAAGAAAAATGGTTAAAAAGAAAATACACCACATTAGTGTCATTGGGACTGTATTGTGGGATTTTTGTCTATTGGTTTGTGGCAAGGTTGACCAGGATAACACATTCCCTGATATTGTCGTACTGATTTGTATATTTGACGGCATTGTCAATTCGATCATCTTTGGGTAACACGAACTTATTTGCTTAAGATTAATGGAAACAAAATAGAGGATATGAGAACGTTTAAGACATTTCCGGAACTTTCCAGACTATAGGCAGTTAGGTATACATATAAGGAGGCTGCTTTGTCGAGATAGTTATCGTTTTGCAGTCATAAAGTTATGTTTAGGCGTAAATAAGTGTTGTATAAACGAATATTCAGTACAAGATAAATAAGTTGCTGTATTAGGATAAACTGTATAAAAATAAAGTGAGGAAATAAAAACTGTAAAACAACAACAACGTGGTGTTTATTTTATTTTTGGCAACTTAAAACAACTTAAACGTTTTAAAAAAGGTTAAAACCTTTATCTACAACCGTTATTTACATATCGCAGTTGTAAAGCTAAAGTGAGTCTACTCAAAATTCTAAAATTTTAAAATTTTAAAATGACTTATCTGTTTAATATGCACAAAAAGGGTTAACAAATTTATGTTTTTATTTTGCGAAAGAATAGGGGAAATTATGTGAGATTTTTACAGTGGGGAGATATTAGTACTGTATGTATATCGTTTCCTTGCTAAAAGTAAAAATTTCCAAATTTTGAGTTGGCTTACTTTAGCAGTACAAGTGCTATATGTATTTTTTTGACTACTTTGTAAAAAATAAGTATATCTGTGACGATATGGAAAGAGAAGCTTAAGTCGACTTAAGACATGCTCACTTAGCGACACAGAATTATCGTATCTAGAGACAATACACTTCTATTGAAATCACTCTTGTCGTATAAGTTGTTCTCTTCTTCGTATCTTGTCTTTTATTATATAAATCTGTGTCGGTTAGTAAAAAAAAGTCTTAAGTCTACTTAAGCTACTCTTTCATATCGGTACAGATATACTGCTTTAGTTTTGGTTTGGTAAGTAAAGAATTATAAATTTTAGTTTGTTTTAAATAAATTGCGATTAACAGACTTTCTTTCAAACGTTATTGCGATTATAAAAAAATTGCGATTAAATGTGAGTCATAATCTAAACGATCATCAAACGCTGTTTAAGGCACATCCTTGAAATATTCTGTAAGACACCCGCCTACCAAGCAGAAGATCCTGAGTTCAATACCAGGCCAGACCATCTGAATAAAGAAAAAGTTTTTCAACAGCGGTATCACATCACAGCATCAGCTAGTAATTGGATTGAAAACTTCTCTAATACATTTGCCATTCGGCGCCTGCGTTAAACTGTAGGTTTAGCAGCGTGTAATTATTGTTAAAAAAAAAATTAGAATTAGAATATAATCACATTTACTTAAGTATTTTACGTATATATTTTTATAAACAAATATTTAACTTAACTTGCAGGAGACCCCTCCAATTTAAAAGAAAAAACTTTTTTTATTGTCTAGCAAAGTTTTCTTTTAAGTTTAAACATTTTTTTCCAGACAATTTTCTGTTTTTTTGTCCACCCAGTGTCATTTTCTATCAACATTATTTCATGGCTTGTTTACCACATTCGATCACTGTTTGCGGCCTATGCAACAGCCATAACTTTAACAAAAAAAAGGAGAAAAAAAAAGACATTTTGTTGTTTGTTACGAGGCAGTCTATACATTACATTGAACAAATTCGACAAGCAACAGCAACACAAACAGCAACAACTACAACATGATACTGACATGTTAGCATTTTGCCCAAGAAATTGACAAAAAAAAAAGCAGAGAAACAAATAGAATTGAACAAGAAAAGTTAACGAATTGATTTTTTTCAATTGATAAAATGATTGATGATTGTTGGGGGGGAGGAGAACGTAAAAAAATAATAGACTGGGAAAACAAAACAGATATTGGAGGTAAATTTGTAGTAAAGAATTGTTGTTTGTAACTTAAATCTTTAGTTTTCAAAGAAAAGAATCTAAATAAGAGTAAAAATATTATAAACTACGAGGGTAGTTGGACGTTTGATACATCAATCACAGTAACATGCATTAGTGTTACTATTTATTGCTTTATATTACTAATTGTTACATATGTATTGCAGACATGAAAAAGATGCGCCAAGTGAAGAAATTTGGTTCAAATGAAAAAGTAATTGTCGAACTGAGGGCTCTTGTGAGAGCAAAAAAAAACTGTTTTAATAAAAGGGCACTGAAAAGTTAGAGGATCGTAGAAAGTATACATCACTATTAAAGGAGATTGTTCATTCTACGCAGGGTGATCGGAGAACTATTTTCGATTCTGGATGTTATGCCTTGGCATCTGTGCTTTGGCAGGAGATTCAGGGTTGAATTCCCGTTCCGGGATTGTTGGTCTATTGGGACCTTAGTTCGGAGTGCGTGTGATCTAAACTGGTATACCGATGGCTCGAAAATTAATGACTGTGTCTGTGGTAAGATCGTTAAGTGTCTTCCAGGCTAAGATCATGGCCTTTGCTATATGTGAGGAGATCAACCTGGGCAGTGGGCTCAAGAGTAAGGCCATTAATATATTCTGTGATAGCCAAGCTGCCTTAAGTGCACTTGGCTCGAATCGTATGACGACTAGTATGGTTAAATATTGCTACGATACGTTGCAAAAGATTTCGCTTGGAAATCAAGTCTAGTTGTTTCGGGTACCTGAACACTGTGGAATACTTAGCAAGAGATAGCGGATGAATGGGCCAGAAGGTGTTCCATGACACCCTATTTTGGTCCAGAACATTGCTGTGCAGCACCACTTACTACCATTCTCAATCTCGTTTCTTCGGCAATTGGATCTACGTTCCGGAACGGACCGAATACTTCAAGCCAAAGATTCCTAACTCAGCATCAGCTGTACTCCCCGATAAAATTTTTCCCAATCGGGACTCAGTCAAGCTGTTACAACAACAACAACAACCATACTCAATCTAATTAAGGATTGGGAAATTGCCAGATGCTTGGAACACTGAAATGCTCAAGGAGGACTTCATCACTCTAGGGCGGCGATCAGCCCGCAATTTGGACGTCGCTCTGATGTTCTCATGTATGGCAAGCCGGACTTGAAACTCCTTTCGGAGTTTTTTACGGGCCACTGGTGACTAGGAGCGCATTTGAAGAGGATGGCGGTCACAGATGTGGATGTTTGTAGACTTTGCTCACAGGCATCAGATACAGCGGAACACAAATTGTGTGAATGTGGGTCCTTGATATGTGGTGACCGGAAAGGACACATTAGACCCCATGGGTTGCAGTGTCCTGCAGTAGTGCCTGATCGACATTATGATAATAATGATATTAAAAGAGATTAAGTTGGAAGAAAAAAAATTGTTTTTTTTTTTTTCGTTACACTCCAGATTGTATGTAAATCATGATGGTCAGGCCAATAGCAACCTATGGTGGAAGACAATAAAATAGTTTGCCGTTCGTTGACATAACTGCGACAATGAGAACCTATTCCAGCTCTACAAATTCTGTTGAACTTAAGTTAGCCAAAAACGGATATTTCAGAAAACACACTGGATAAAAGCTATCTATATATGTATCGACTTCTTTGAAGACTGTAGACATCTAAACAACAGATTCTATAGTGTCTTTCTGGAAGGAGCTATAGGCCATCACAGGTGTTTGGATTTGGATCGAAAGTGGAGAAAAGTTGGAAAAAGTGTAAAAATATGACTAAAATAACAATTAACATAATAATTACGATGCGTAGCGAAGCACGCCGGGTTTTTACTAGTATATATATAAATAAATCAAAGGCTTGAGCGCTATCAAGTGTTAAATTAAACACCGGTAGTACTACAAAGATTAGAGAAAATATCTTTTATTATGATTAGCTATTCCAAAGATCTAATTAATTATCATTTCTCTTCTTACAGCTTGTATTTTATGCCTACTACCAGTACTTTATTTAATTTCATGAAATTAATATGATTTATTACTTTTTATTATTAGTTTTTCTTGTTTTGCTTTATTATCATTTTCAATTCAGGTTTCTTTGTTTTTATAAATTAAGAAACGATGAAGAGAACAATCCTCCTCAGTTTATGTCATTTATAATTTTTGCCTGTAACTAAACAGAGTTTGACAATATTGTTTAGAAAAACAAAAATAACGAAAACAAAGACTGAAACTGACTTGACACAGCGTATAATTTTTGTGTAGGTTTATAACACGAAGGCGCTAAGGTAATAAAAGGAATAGTTGACAGGATTACACCGCATACAGTGGTTTTGAATATCAAGATTTTATTAAAGAAATAATAATAAATATGTAACTTTAGTAGCATGAGTGACAAAACAAAACACATGGAGATGTCAAGCCATGTTGGACTCTATCTTATGCAAATATTCAAAAACCAAATGCTCTTAATGTTTTGGGCATGAGAATTCATTGTGATGTCCGTTGGACCGTTTGTGTATCAAAACAAAGCACTTAAGTGCCAGGAACTTTTTAAAACGGTGCAAGAAATACTTCACACCATCTGACCTTTTAATATTGTTACATGTTTACCCTTTAAAAATTTATTTCATAAGTTCAAAGTTTGCAAACATAACAAGAACAGAACTTCTTCTTTATTATTTATGCGTCGCTTTTAGCATGGTTTACAAGTTGTATCTTCGCTTAACATTGTTGATTATTCGCTCACAGCTTTTCTTGTTCGATAACACTGGTCTTAATAAAACAAAAAAATTTCTCGCGTTTATAGTAAATTTTGTTCCTAAACAATTGCATTCAAATCGGTCAAGTCTTTTCCAAGTTATGATGAAATATATTGATATAACTATCATATTATGGGTGAAAAATTTGCCATGCCCATAAAAAATTTGAGCCAAATGGAATAAAACTGAAAACGGATTTAAATTCAGCGCATCAAAATCATTATATTCCATTTAGTTTTATTTAAAAGGCTTTTTTTTTTGCTGTAGACCAGTGTAATCACAGTGTTTCTGAACTGCAGCGCCCTCTTGTAGTCGAACGCAGCCTCCTTTGTTCACAGTTTAATTACCATTATTACTAACTAATAATTCACAATAACATTCCTTTATTGTTTATCCAGGCCAAAGATTAGCAATGAATCGCTTTTTCGCTACTCATATTCACTCATGAATTTATAAGTGAGTTAACATCATTCAAGTTCAACTACTCATACTTACAATAAAGTTGATTCATAAGTAATGGGTCCGCCATCTAATGTCTTTTTTTTTAACTAGTGCTTATTTCGTGAATGGTTACACTTAGCTCATGTCTGATTTGACAGATAATTAGTTTTATCTTTCCGCTGAACGAATATGGTTGTGTATACGCTTGACAACGCTGGTAATCTGGGCCTGCGATCGACTTACAGAAGATGCCGATTTTGCCAAAAAAAAAAAATCATCTTTTTAGATGAGCCTCATTTTGATCTTGGCGGGTATGTAAACAAGCAAAATGGTCTTATTTGGGGCACAGAAAACCCGCACGCATACATTGAAAAGCCGATACACCCAAGACGAGTCACTGTTTTGTGTGGATTTTGGTCCAGAGGCATAATTGAGCCATTTTTCTTCGAAAATGAGCAAGGAGTGGCCGCTACAGTCAATGGCGGTCGTTATCGGGCCATGTTGAACGAATTTTTGTTCACAAAAATTTAAGAGGTGGATATTAGCAACAGGACGGTGCTACGTGACACACAGCAGAAGCTACACTCGATGTTTTGCGCCCTGTTTTTGAAGATCGCATTATCAGCCGCAGAGCTGATGTCGTTTGGCCACTTCGGAGCTGCGATTTGACACCGTTGAACTATTATTTGTGGAGTGAAATACAGCCGCACATAATCGATAATGTGCTTAAAAATTGGACCAATCGTGTAGGCTACTGCATGGCCAGCCGTGGCAGTCATTTGAATGAAATTATTTTACATCATTAACCGGAAGGATTGTACTTTCAAATAAAAAAAAGAAATTTGAGAAAATATTCAGTAGTTTTTTTTTTTATAGCATATAAAAAAAATTTATTTGGCGGACCCTTTATAAGTAGCAATGAGTATAAATCAGATGTCGTCTCATAGCATTCATTCATTCATCAAAAAATACTTTATCTACATATCGTTACTTTAATTTAGAAAGGATGTAATTTATATTTTTTTAAATGTGCTGTTTTTATTATTTTCTATCAGAATATGCGAAAGGCCCGATTCGTTCAAAATGGCTAGTAACGTCCTTTTACGAGGTTAGTGGGATAATAACTGGTGTTTTTGAATAAAAAACCATTCAAAATAGCTTTTTATTTGGTTAAATATCCCACTCTATCTTTCCAAATTTCTGTACACACGTTTAGCCTTTTTACGTCCATCATCAAGCCATTTATCCAAAGATTCTGTGGTCGCCCACTGCGCTCTTACCTCCTGGATTGCCGCAACATATTTTTTAGTTACAGAATGTTCGTTATTTCTTAATACTGTTGGTTCCAATAGCCAGTTATATAAATATTTGGCAGCGGCAGAAAAAAATATCGACCCAAAAACGCCAAAAAACGTAAAAGCCATGATTATCGATTTTCGTTTTTTAATAAAAATCGATAGTACTCGATCATTTGCAATATCACAAAAAGCTTTATAAAAAGGTTTTATGTACATACACTAGAAAAATAAATAAAAAACCTTTTCGTGTAAAATGTGTTCTTTGTCGCTTACGTTTTTTTTTTTTTTTTTTTGGCAGTTATGGCTCGTTATAAACATACAACTGATGCGAAATTTAAATTCAAACAATTGAAAGTGATAAACAACTGTTTGTTGTAGAACAAGGGCGGACTTTTTGAATTTCCCTCTTAACTGAAAAGCCAACACTTCTGCTATCAAGCCAACACTTCCGCTTTTGTCCAACAACATTGACAGCAAGCTAACGTGCGTCTTAAAGAGAAAATGGAAAAACGTGAATTTTTTCTTTCACAGTTAAAGGTTTCTTCTTTATTCTACTCATTTCACATATCCTTGCTAAAAATAGATTACGAGTTGTTTTTACTTGCCTTACACGTTTTCTTAAAAAACGGTGATTCTATAATTATTTAGCCGTATAAAGAAGTAATAGCGCCGTAAAGTGAAGGTGTCCAATAATCCAGACAGACCGTTATAGCGAAATACCGGAAAAAGAAAGGCCGTATAAAGAGGTATGAGTGTAATCCTATTAAAACGGTAAAACAATCACCAGTATTATGACAACTTTTTGGATCGATTTAATGCGGTTTAAAAAATGAACGCAAGGAAGTATTATTTTTCCCAAGGAAATGTATTATTTTTCCCAAGACAATGCAATAGTGCACGCATGCACAGTTTCCTCGGCAGCAATCAATGAATTATCCTTCGCATTTAAATAGGAAAAATCTTTTATAAAGGGTACTTCAACAATAATGCACGATGTTAATTGTGAGCCACACCTTAACGTCAAGTTTTTTGCCCAATTTAATTTGACATTTCTTTGTTTCAATGTTTGACAAATACAACCATGAAGAGGTACACAATTGAGCAGCGCGTTAAGATTGTTGAATCCTTCTACGAAAATAGGCATTCAAATCAAAATGCATTTGGTGCACTTTGTGATTGTTTTGGTCAGCATAATCGACCAAATGTGTCAATAATGATGTTGTTGATTGTTGTTGATTGTTGAAAAGCCGATGCATCCACAAAGAGTGTTTAGTACGGTTTATGGGGTGGCGGCGTTATCAGCATCCGTATTTCTCCGAAAATTATGCCTATCAATCAGTTACCGTTATTGGTGTCCGCTATCGCGAGATAAGAATTCAATGACTCTGTTATCTCATGTCATTGCGATGTTAATTGGCCGCCACGATCATGTCATATGACACCGTTCAACTTTTTTCTGTGGAAATATTTAAAAGAAAAGTTGTAAGTCAATTAGCCAAGAATAATTCATGAGCTAAAGGATGACATAATTCGGCTCATGAATAAAATTGAACCTCAATTATGTCTCACAATCATTGAAAATATGGACAGCAAGCATTTGGCCGATATTTTCTTTCAAACGTAATTGTCATAGATCCTTCATCATAATAAAAAAAATATTGAGATAATTCTCTGAAAACTTTTTGTTTTATTTACAATTAACATCGTGAGTTTTGGTTGGACCACCTTTTATAAGAAATGTAACAAAATTTACCAGAGCTTTGCTAGCTTTCGAGATGGTTGATTGCCTGGAGATATATAGATTAGATATCATCCGTGAATAATGACAAAGTGAATATAGTCGAGTAATGATTCATGATTTCTTATACTCATACGCATTCATACTTATTACAATGGCTACTCATACGAATTCGTACTCTAAAAGGCCTGATAGACGGCAGACGTGTTTGGCTAATATTATATTTGTGTGCGTTAAAATATAGAAATATGGTTACACGTATAGGTTGTGTGTGACATAATTTTGGTCAAGCATGTTTGTTCTTTTATTAGGCTTTTGAAGATTGAAGTACTCATCATACTCATACTTATCAACATTTATTCCGTTGATGATTCAGATTCTTCTTAACTCATTGTGCTCTGTGCTTTCAATTATTTTTTTTAAATTTGTTTCTCTTTTCGAAAATATTGCTTGTTTACTTGATAAATACTACTGAAATAAGTTGAATGATTCGAATCATTTATGAGTATTATCGGTCGTTTTTTAGAGGTTCATAATTCTGATTTAACAGCACTGCTTTAGTTGACAAGCGCCTTAGCAGCTAATAGTTGAATTTTGTTTTATTTGGTTTGACATTTCAGTATGCATAGACTTACATCAATGGTGAACGGCATAAGGATATGATTAGAAAGTTTTTCGGACCTCTATTAGCTGGCATTAATCTCGCTGATATTTGGTGCAACATGCCACACAGCGCGCGCTGCAATAAATTTACTCAAAGAAACTTTTGATGAAAGAGGATCGTATTATTTAACTCCATTGGATTATTTTTTTGAGGTTATGTAAACTCAACTGTCTACGTCGATGAACTAGAGATAATTAAACACCTAGAAATCTACATTCGAAGAGTTTTTGACGTAATAAGGTCGCATATGCTGTGAAAGGCTTAAGAAAATTGGTGTTCGGGATTGCACCTTATACACGCCCGCCTTGAAGGCCACCTGACCGAAATACATAAATTTCTTCGATTTATTACGATTTAAACTCGTGTCGCTGTAAAAAAACACCCGATAATATACATACATGTATGTAGATGTATACATACTTATATATTTTTCTCTCTAAACTTTTAAACTTATTAGAAGCTACGAAACTTATTACTTTTCATTATATCTTTCAATTGCACTTTATCCCAGTTAAGTATATACGAGCATGTATATTTCTTTTCAAGCCTTATTTGTAAGTATGTCAACAATATTGGTGGTCTTAACAAATCTCAGCAAATAACCAGCAGAATAGCATTGAATTCGGAATTAATCCCTTATAACCTAAGCTACTATAAAAGGCAACTGTTTAACTATAAATACGGCTTAAGAGAGATTACAATTGTTGCAGAATTTAAAACAAACAAAAAAGTTTTTAGATTCTTACAAAAAAAAAAAAAAAAAAAAAAAAAAAAAAAAAAGAATATTAGAAAGACCCAAAGCAACCCACTGATTTGTTATTGTATTATGTTATGATAATTTATGATATCCGCTAGACATACAAATAATGCACATAAATTTTGAAATTTTTTTTCTTTTCATTTTTCATTTATTTCAAGACAAACAATGACAAAACATTGAAAACTGTCAACCAACAAAAAGGCAACAAAAAAAAAACGAAAATCACTGAAAAAAGATTAGGAAATATAAGTGTGTAATAATAGGAGGCTTTAAACCACAAAAAGATATTAATAATAAATCGTTTTGTTCAAATATTGACATGCTGCTGCAGCTGAGCCAACAAACTAAGCAACTGTTGGAGAATATAAATCCAAAAAAAAATACTTCAAATACTTGACTCTATTTAAAGCATTTTTATTTAAGCCCAAGTCCAGGGTTTATTTCTTAAACAAGTAGTTAACACCTCAAAATAAAGTAAACCTATTACAAGCTTCATTTGTTGGCTTAACAATAAATCCATACACTCGGCACAAAAAAAAAATAATAATAAAAGCAAACAGAAACAATATGAAGCCAAGCAACCAAAATAAAAAAGGACAACCACGCTTAAGCCTTTAGAAAATGACATGCTTTTGGCATAAACTTACTTTTAATGCTGGTGACAGTGTCAGAGATATAAAAAAGCCTAAACAAAGAAGTGGCTATTGTATAAGCGACAATGGGTCGTTAAAGGGCAAAACTGCAAATGATAAAATAAAAGACTTAAAAAACAAACCTTAAAATATAAAAAAGAACAAGAGGTTTCATGAAAGCAACCAACTAAAAGAAACAAAATATAAAAGAATGAAATAAATGATTGTTGAAGTCACTAGGGAGATCGATTATTCGACTTTTTTCAAAAACCGATTTTCGAATAATTCGAAAAGTCACACTTTTTTAAATAAAATTCAAATAAAAGCTGGACCACGTCGTTTTAAACAGAAGCAGATGCTAACGGAGAGCTTAAAATTAAAGTGGCGACCAATACTAACAATAATTCTAACAAATGTCATAAAAACTATGCCAAAAGTTGTGCGGAGGCCATAAAAACACAGCTTATTACACAAACTACTGATAGTTGCTTAAGTTTCCAACAGTTACTCAAGAACTAATTTCGTTTTTGTTGTATTACTTGGTAGAGAATGGAGTTAAGGGCTTGTTATAATAGTTATGACTTAGGTGACTAAGACAACAGAAATTAAATGTTTTACTTTGAATAAATCTATTAGTAATATGCGAGTCCTCAATTGCCTCGATAAGAAAATTTGCTTAGATTTCGAGCAGTACTGTATGTCAATTTATACACCACTCATTTAATAGAGTATGAGTCACTGTGGTATGCTACGTAAGAACCCACCTTCCAACCAAGAAGTCGTTGGTTCAAACCCAAGCCACACCATCTGACAATTTTCAACAGCGATATCACTTCACAACATTACTAGCGACTGGTTATGTGTATTTGCGCTGTGAAAAACTTCACTAACTAACATATCTGCCGTTCGGAACCGGCGTTTGTAGGTTTGTAGGCTTTCAATAAGTTGAGTTGATCATTCTCCATATATAAAAATCAATATTTATTTACAGAAGATGAGAAAAGGTTATTGTTGCTCAAAAGTATATATTTCTTTCGATCTACCTTGGCTTTTACGTTCTTTTTGCGAAAGGTTGTTTGTTAAAGGTTGTCATATACATATACAAGAATAATTAAATTTATACAAATAGTTAAACGAATAAGGTCGCATTCAGAATATTTTCAATAAAAAAAATATACAAACGCATAAAAATAATACTTATTTAAATTAACCGGTTATTCGTGATAAATCAACCGGTTTATTCAGTATTCGAAAAATGAAGATTTTGAAAAAATCGTATTCGACAAAACCAAAAAAAAAACGGTTAAAGCCGCTCGAATAATAACCGTCCGATCTCCCTAGGTTACACAAATACTATCTGTTGCACGCTTCAATAGCCAAACATTAGCCACCAACGTCCAACAAAAACTCGAAAAATTCTTTTTGCATTATAGCACATTTTTACTTTGTATGACTACAAATGGCGGCGCAGAAACAGACATAGACAACAGACTCAGTAAGGCGAGAGCAGTGTTCGAACGACTGCAGTCAGTACAAACTAAGCTCAGAATATTTAACTCATGTATTAAATCAGTTCTGCTGTATGCCAGTGAAACCTAACCTGTAACGAATAACATCACGCAAAAGCTCCAGGAATTCATGAACAGCTGCCTCAGAATCATAAGCAGAATATTCTGGCCTAATAAATGGGCTGAAAAGTCCCGGTCCTAACACATATATAGCGCTAGTTTTATTGCATTCACTTTATCACTTAATGCACACCTGCAAAAGACAGGTGTTTGGCGTGTAAGTTATTATGTTAAGAGTGAAGCCACATTTTTTATTTTAGAACAATGGATCAAACACAATTTCGTGTTTAAATTCTACACTGCTTCTTGATAGAAAAAATACCGTTCAAGCAAAGCAATGGCTTCAAAAGTTCTATGAGGGCTCCGCTTCATCAGAAACAACAATAAAACGTTGGTTTTGCAGACTTCGAACGTGGTCGTAGAGACACCGATGATGCTGAACGCTGTGGACGCCTAAATTAATCCACAAAATTATTTTCTACAGGAGTTGAACTTCGACTACTGGCTATTGGCAGACCTCAAAAAATGCTCGCCGGTAAAAAATTTCGTCCGAATGAAGAGGTTATCGCTGAAACTGAGTCTTATTTTGAGGCAAAAGATAAATGGTTCCACAAAAGTGGTATTGAAATGTTAGAACAGCGCTGAAATGAATGCATTGTTCTTGATGGTAATTACGTCGATGAATAAAGCTAATATTGAAGAAAAAAAAGTGTTTTCTTTGTCAGACCAGGGACTTTTCAGCCCATGTTTTAACATAATAAGCAACACAGAACTGTAGAACATGACTAATGAGGAACACATACTCGGTCACACCATTCGAAAAAGTTCCGATAGTATCACCAAAATGAATGAATGAAAGAACAATCTAACATGGGAAGAAGCAAAATCAACAGCGGTGAACCGTGTAATATGGAGATGCTTTGTGGAAGTCATATGCTTCCAAGAGGAGTAATAGGAAAAAAATCTTTGTATTGCAAAAAAAAGTGTCGGCTGCACTGTTTGAATTTAAATAATTTCGATTCGTTAGATCCAACAGAGCCCTTGAGTTCTTTAACATTTTATTTCTATTAATAATTGGTGTGGCAAAGAAAACACTTTTGATTGCAGTTTTTCCATGTTATCAAACCTCACAAGTAACACACGTTAAACACCTTAGTTCTAGCAGAGAAGAGAGTCTTTAAGGACTAATAAGTCAATAAAGGCTTAAACGCTGGTTTAGTTACACTAAAAAGAAATTTATATTTGGTTTATTATTTTATAAAGTTTATGGAAATCGTGTTATAGCTGAGCATTAAAGTGTCCGATGTATATAATAGTGTTACGAAAATAAAAATACAATACTGTATTGTGGGATTTTGGTATATTTTGTGTCACCCTATCAATTTGGCAGCACTTCCACATCGACCATCTTCACGTTACATTTGAATTAACGGATATGAAAATAGAAGATGGTCCATATATCCTGAACCTTCCAAACTGTAGGCAATTCGGTATATAAAGAGGCTGCTAAACGAACTCAAACAGTTTAAAAAGGTTAAAAGGTAACAATATATATATTGGCCCACATTCATAGTCAAAAATAAAGTATACTTTAAGGTGAACAATAGTCGACTTTTAGAGAAATCTACTCTAACTTATTCTTAGACAACTTGAAGTATACTTTTGGCGTTAAAGGTGAATCTAAGTATAAAACCAGCTAAACCTGTTTTAAATAATTAAAAAAATAAATAAATAAAATTGAAATAAACAATTTATGAAAAAATGTTTCGATTAGAAGATATTTTGCTATTATTTATTATTATAGAAGGAATTTCAATGGTAGGAAGCCTAAAATAGATAAAAGATGATGATTTTTTCTTTTTGATAGCCTAACGTATATCTTCACATATTGTTTTCCACGAATTCTTTTTTTTTTTTCTATTATAGAAATATCATAAGCTCTGCTCTCCAGACTTCAACAGGGATGCATATTATCCCAGCTTCTATAGAATAAGGATTTTGATGGTGGTCAGAACGTTACAGTCAATGGTGATCGGTATAGAGCCATGATTACTAACTTTTTCATTGCTGAATTGAATAACCATGATGTCCAGGAGATGTGGTTTCAATAAGACGGCGCAACATGTCACACAGCTCGTGCCACAATAGATTTATTGAAAGACACGTTTGGTGATGGCCTAATTTCACGTTTTGGACCTGTGAATTGGCCTCCATGATCTTGTGATTTAACACCGCTAGACTGCTTTCTGTGTGGCTATGTAAAGTCATTGGTCTATGCGGTATAGCCACAAACGCTTGACCATTTGGAAGACAACATTCGCCGTGTTAATGCCGATATACGGCCACAAATGTTGGAAAAAGTCATCGAAAATTGGACGTTCAGATTGGACTACATCCGCGCCCGCGGTGGCGGTCATATGCCAGAAATCATATTGAAAATGTAATGCCACAAGATTATCTTTCGGAAAAATAAACTTCATGTCAATCGAATAATCCATCGTTGTTTTATTGCAACTTATAGTTCTATACCTCTATAAAAAACAGCCCTTATAACGCAATCCCAAGACCAAGAATATTTGGCTCAAATATCTGCACTTTAAGATATAATATAAACACGTTTACAAGCACAGCTGGCAGATATGACGATTTATTATCAATTTGACAATATTGGTCACGAAAAAAAATTCTTAAAAGTAAATGATGATTTTAGGCTGTTGTTATATTTATTTTTGTTTGAACCACTTTAAGGAAATAGTTATGATTTGAAATACAATTTGATGCAATTTTAATAAAAACCCCGAATTACTTTTATAGAAAATTCAATAATTAAAAAAAATAGTAGCAGTCAGGTATACAAATGAGTTAGTAGACTCTGTTTGTCATTGTAGGTCTAAAAAATAAAAACTAAAAACTACCTGTTCAGAGCTTCCACTGTAGTGGTTAGAGCGCACGTATAAGAATACAAACAACCCAGGTTCGAGCCCCAGCAGAGAGGACATGACGAACAAAAAATTTAATTGTGGTTTCGAATGTTTAATAATAAAAAAAGGCTTCAACTTCTTCCCTCTAGACAACTCCATATAAAAAATAAAGAAAAAAAAGCCCCCTGACTCTTCTCGCATACCTCTGGCGATGATGACAACCATCAGCCGAATGATCAGGATAAACAAGCCACCACTGGGAAAAAATTACAACGCTTAAGTGAACCACCAGTTAGTTAGCAAGAATCTTCACCACCACACAAAAAAAATGATATGGTGGAAGCTACAGCGGATTAATCATCAACTTAGCTTGAAATATCAAACTGATTAAAGAAACTGACACAAAGCAATAGCTGCTTTGTGGAAAGCCAATATGCTCCCTATAGGAGTGACGGAGAAAAAAATATATATATAATGGGTCCGTCATCTAACGTCTTTTTGTCAACTAGTGCTTATTTCGTGAATGGTCACACTTAGCTCATGTCTGATTTGACAGATAATTAGTTTTATCCTTCCGCTGAACGAATATGGTTGTGTATACGCTTGAACAACTCTGGGAAATATTGCGACATTACTTTGAAAATCATGGTAATGTTACAGAATGTGTGCGATGTGTTCAGATGAAGCTAATTTTGATCTTGGCGGGTATGTAAACAAGCAAAATTGTCGCATTGGGAGCACAGAAAACCCGCACGCATACATTGAAAAGCCGATACACCCAAGACGAGTCACTGTTTGGTGCGGATTTTGGTCCACAGGAATAATTGGGCCATTTTTTTTCGAAAATGAGCAAGGAGTAGCCGTTACAGTCAATGGCGATCGTTATCGGGCCATGTTGAACAAATTTTTGTTCACAACAATTGAAGAGGAGGATATTAGCAACATTTGGTTTCAACAGGACGGCGCTACGTGCCACACAGTCGAAGCTACACTCGATGTTTTGCGCCCTGTTTTTGAAGATCGCATTATCAGCCGCAGAGCTGATGTCGTTTGGCTACCTCTGAGCTGCGATTTGACACCGTTGGACTATTATTTGTGGGGTGCCGTCAAAGACAAGTGTTACGCCAACAAGCCAGAGACAATTGACGCTTTAAAGGTCAATATTCGTGAAGCCATTGGTGAAATACAGCTGCACACAATCGATAATGTGCTTAAAAATTGGACCGATCGTGTAGGGTTCTGCATGGCCAGCCGAGGCAGCCATTTGAATGAAATTATTTTCCATTATTAACCGGAGGGATTGTACTTTCAAATAAAAAAAGAAATTTGAGAAAACAATCAGTGCTTTTTTTATAGCATTTTCAAAAGCGTACAAAGTGTGTTTAATAACTATTGTATTCTTAAAATCTAAAATAAGGACTTCTTATGAATACAGCCGTTAAACTTTTAAAAGTTAAAAAAAATGTTAATTTAAAAAACTTTTTACATAAAATAACAAATAGTATCCTCCATTAAAAGAAAAAACACATACACACACAAAGAACACAAGAGCCATAGTGCCTGTTATATTTTAGAAACCAAAATGTTTGTTGTCTAAGTCTTTTGATTTTTATTTCATTAATTTTCTTCAAAGCTACAAAACAACCACCACATTAAGGCAGTCAATACAGCAATTTTATACCACCTTTACGGCAAAAGCAAAAACAAAAACAAACAACAACAAAACAGTAGTGGTTTATAAAAGTATTTTAAAGAAAATTTAAAGAGGCTTTTCTTTTATTTTTTATTTTTTTTGTCATTTACCAAATATGATTTATTGCCTAAAATGTCATGACGCATAACAAACTCTCTACTTTTTTTCTGTTTATTTACTTATTTTTTTGTTGTTGTTTCTGCTTTTATTGTTGATGTTGTTTCTCTACTTATGGTTAAATACTAAAAACACACGCACACACACTTTTTATTATCTTAGAAATACTTGAGATACAATTTCTTTGTAAGTTTTCTAACGAAATCAATAAAACTTTTAAAGAAGTCTGTTGTTTAGTTCCTCAGAAAGAAGCAAAAGAGGCCTTTAAGGCTTAAATGTTTAGATTTAAAAAAGAATTTTTTTTTCTTATTTTTGTCAACACTTGTGTTTAATGTGTGTGCCCATGCAAGTCAAGCAATGATTTAAAAATGCCATAAAATAGGCGTTACATTCTAAGGCCATATTTATAAGTAAAACGAAACGAAGTTTATTTCTGCATTTAATTAATTTCAAATAAAATAAATTAAAGAAATTTTTTGAAATAGAAAAAGGCGCAGGCGTGAATTTGCGTGTTAATTGGACATTTTTCATTTTTCCTACCAAAAAAGAAGGAGGAATAAAGACAAATAAACGCAACTCAAGCCGACACTAATAGATTCTTTTCTTTTCCTAATTTCCATATCATTTTAGATTTACCGAGTTATACATATAAAAGCTTTTTAAGTGTCGCTTTTCAAAACAATTAAGATAAAAGGTTAATTTATGGTTTTGCCATAAATGTTAAACCATCGTTTCAGTTTAAAATTTTTATCAATTTTATAAAGCTCTGCCTACAAACCAAAAAAAAAAAAAACAAATTGTGTGTTTGTATGTGTGTGTGTCAAGAAGACTATAAATAACAAAAGACTTAAGAAGCCTACTTGTTTTCTTATTTTCATTATTTGTCTACACCCGTTGGTAGATTTTCACACCTTGAACGTTTTCATTTACATAATAATTTATGGCCTTAGATTCTGCCAGGCAAACAAAACAAGCAAACATATTTTCATTTAATCGTAAATTGAATTAAAAATTAATTAAACACGCAATTTCTTCTAAACCAAAGACATTTTAATGTGCTTTGATAATTAATTAGGCAAATATTTATCAAACAAGTAAATAAATAAAATATATAGCCCACAAAGGACTTAGGAAAGGAACTCTTTTCGATTAATAAATTTAAATGTAAAATATAAGACTTAAGCAAAGAACGCCATACTAATGAAACTCTAAAGTATTGGTTTAAAGGCATTATTTTATCAATTAAGAAGTATTCCTTGTTCAATATGATTTATTTTGTTTAAAAATAAGGTAAAACAATATTCCGTTACTTTAAAAGGGATAGAGGGTTTTCTACTTTGTGTTTGATACACCAGGATTTGGGTCATACAGGGTTACATTACTTAAAATTTTATATTCAGCTTTCAAACTTAAAAAAAAATAACTTTAAAAAAGTCTAATCCACGAGGCTATATGCTCTTGCACTGGAATGCAAGGGTATTTCTTGAGAGATAAAAGAACTTATTCAAGGCTTATATTAAGTGCCACCCTTAGAATATTATATAAAAAACTATTTAGCAGCGGAATTGAATTTTGCTTCTGATTACGTCAAAGCTGTGTACCTTGTTATTCAATTGCGTACCTGACATAGTAATGAGCACAGCAACGCACAATAGCTTTGGCACTACAGAGCCAAGTGCCCTTAGGACAGCTTGACGGTCAGAGAATTATTAATGGTCTTATCCTTGAAACCACCATCCAGGTTGATCTCCGCACATATAAAAATGGCTTAGCTGCTTCGTTTGAATGGTGACAGGCATGATTAAGTTATTTTTGCATGATAACACCCGACCTCATGTCGCGAAAGTTTCAAAACAATTATTAGAAACGATCAAATACGTCGGCTGTTGCGATGAATATAATATACTCACACCTCTTTATATAGGCTTTCTTTACATGGCATTTTGCTATAACGACCTGTTTGTATTATAAAACACATTAGCTTTAAGCACAATTTACCGTATTCTACGATTAAAACAACGTGCATTCTCTGTTTTTTAAAAAAAAAGTGTAAGGAAATCGAATCTATTCATCTCGTTTAAAGGCATTTCGACTTACAGCCTACATTTTTAGAAACAATCTACGACTTATAAGGAGATATGAGTTTATCTTTTAACATGTAACCGAATCATTTTCTTTGAAGAAATACAAAATCGGCTTCAAAGTTGGAGCGCCTTAAATGAAGAGAAGTTTTTGTGAGACGGGATTTGGAAATTGACTCAGAAGTGGAGAAAATATGTTATTTCATTATCTGTTTGAGATCAAAAACGGAGCAAGTAAATTTGTAGTCCCAATACGTAAATTACAACTATTCACCCAGGCTTTTTTAAATATTGTTAGGTTTTTACTTTTTTTAAAACGTGTTTTTATGAGTTCGTAGATTGTAGTTAAAATAAAATAAATTTTGTGTTTGGTCTTAATTAAAAAAAATCGTTTATTCGACACAGTTTTGTGCACCACTGCTTGTAACCTTTTTACAGGCAATAACAATTTTCTATTCTTAATTACTCCGTCTGTTTATAATCTTGTAAGCAACAACAATTACTCGACAGATCTTTCTACTTAAAGATCTTCCAACCCGATCGTAGTTATAACTTAGGTTCGATTAAAACCTTTTCAACCAGAGGTTATCCACACTTAACTCTCTTTACTGAGTTACCTCCAACTAAACTGGCTTTTTACTTCACGATTCACTTCACGAGTTTACTCTTTATAAACTCTCTTCACACAAACTGCACTCGCTGGGCTTACTTTACTTAAACTCCACTCGCTGAGTTTACGACACATAAACTTGTTCACTGAGTTTACACAAAATAAACTGATTGCTGTTCGCATCGATCTGCTTTTTATATGGCTGAGTAAACAACACATCGAAAGCTCTTGAACTCCTCGATATTTCATGTAGATTCTATTTCTTTCTTTTAATTTCCTTTTAATTCTTTTGTAGCCATGCGTATGTGAATATCTACCTCTTTCAGCTCTAGTATTTGTTGTTGCTTGTTTATTGTCTGTTACTTGTTTTCTTTGCTGCTTAATTATTGTTGGTGCCGGGTTATTTTTAATTACTTTGTCTCTGCTAATGGTTGTTGTTGTAGATTTGATTATTTGTAAACAGTACGTATAGTTGCTCTTGCAGCTTTTGTTTATTTATTTTAGCGATGTAATAAATGCTGTACCCAACCTTATGTTCGTAACAATATAATACCCAATAAAACCCGGGTGGGTTTAATGGGGTTACTCAATGGTTTGCCAATCCTGATTGGTAGTTACAGTCGCATAAAGGAAGTAAAAATTATGTTGATAAATTTTATTTATTTGTTTACTCGTTTATTAATATATTTGCAGTATAAAAAATCAATATTTTTAGAACTGTTCCAAAACCTTTTTTTTTAATAAAATAAACAATAACATTTATTTTATACGAAATTTAAAAAGCAAGAGGCTTTATATATTGTTCACACGTAAGCTTTAATTGCCAATTAACATATTTTGCCAAATAACATATTAAGGTCTTAATTAAGCTCTATTGACCATATAAAACTACAATTTATAAATTGCCAAATTAGTACTTAATTATGCAATGAAACTCAAAATGCAACCCTGTGTGAAGCGTGTAGAATAAGTAGTAGCAGCTCTGTGTAGGAGTGACAACTATATACAGTAATAAAATTCTATATTCATACCAAATTTCAAACAATATTTTTTAAAATCATTATTTTTTGTAAAATAAATATTTAAATATAATATTTTTATATGATATTGTTTTGTAGAAAAAATGTTAAAATTCTACTAAAAAAAACTTTTTGAAGTTGAATGAATACAGATTTCGTATACTGTATGTATATAATATTATCAAAATGAAAAAAAACAAACAAAATTTTCGTATATTGAATTTGAGTTTTTTTTTAATTTTAAATTATTTTAACGCGTATATACACACACACTCACAATATAATCTTATTAAAAAAGAAGCATTTCGTTGTTATGAGTTTTGTATCTTTAACGACGAAGTAGTTCGTGTGTGTGAGACGTCTGTTTGTTTGTGTGTGTATAAACACAAAATATATTCGTCTTATTAATTCGAAATTCTATACTCACAAATTGAAGTTTTTACGAACAAAATGTATCTTAGCATTTTCAGCTATCAGTTGCTAATTGAGTAACGTTAATTGCTCAATGTATGAACACCAAATACGATAGTGCAATTTAAAAATTAATTCACTCAATTAAAACGTTTTCTTAAAACAGATTAAAGCAGACGTTTACACATAATTTATTTAAAACAATATCGATATTCAAGACAAAAATTGTAAAGGTTGTACGAATACGGATTTTTAATACTGTATTTTAGTTTTTTACTGTCAAGTTCCAGTGGTAGCACAGTTACATTATTCATTATACAATTTCTGCATTTGCCGCTATTACGAAACAAAGTGAGTAATTATCTTTCGTTCTGAAAAATTTTCTTTCGACATCATGAGCCAGACTGTTGGTCTTCTTTGGACAGGGTTGACAAGAACCCGGTTTCTTTTTAAAGCCCACAGCCCACCGGGTTTTAATGGGTTTTTAATGTTTTTTTTGAGGTTTTATTGGGTTTTATAACCGCTTCCAAATTTCCCCTAATTCGGCAATATTTTTTGTTTGTTAGTATAATTACGTTGTTTTAATATTTATAACACAATTTTGCCTTTGTGTACTATGAGCAGATAAAACCTGGTATTCTGAGCAGATTGCAATTACATCGGTTGAACCGTACATTATGAGAAAAACAGCCAGAATATAAAGACAACTAGACAAACAGACACACATATAAAGTATTCCTTTTGCATGACAACACTGGGTCTTCCGTGGCAAAGTTGCCAAGCAATTTTTAGAAACGATCATATTCTCCAAACATAACTCCTTCTATCTATTGGCTTTCGATGGATGCAATATTTATTACAATAGTATGTCACCGAATCACTTCTTTTAAAGAAATAAAAAATCGGCTTCAAAGTGAATCGCCTCAAAAAACGAGACGGGATTCAGACACTAGCTCAGAGCTGGGGGAAAGATATAAGCCAGTGATTTGATAGTTTTTTGTTTTGATAAAATTTTTGAGCTAAAATTGATTTGTACTCCCAATACGTAAATTTTTAATTTTGTTGTTGTAAATAAACAACAAAAACCTTTAAATAAAAAAATCCACCTTGGTTTTTTAAATACAAGACCCAATAAAACTCGGATGGGTTTAATTGGATTACCCAGAGTGTTGCCAATCCTGTCTTTGGAGCAACTGAAGAAAATGGTGTGCTGTAATATCGACAGTTACAAAAAGGAGCAAAATCTTGTATGGAGTATGCATGAACATGGTCAAACACTCAGACGGTTGCGCATATAGTCAAGTATGAGCTATCGCGACATCTAGTGCGCGGATTGCAACTTTATATTCAAATATTAATGCAAAACATAATAGAGGCGCTCAGTTGTCATGTCTACAGGCCGTAGCTTCAGCACACCAGTCCATAATATTTAAATTCTTTGCTGCAGAATATCCGTTATGCTTATCAAGTGACTATTTTTCTTCAACACACAATAGTTTCTTCTATCTATTGTCCTGAAAATAACAAAACTGCGGTAGCTAAAACAATTGTTAGCCCTTTACTAACGGCCAGAGTTAATTAAATTTTAACACAAACTATTTTCAGGTTAGTACAAATAGTACTAATGTGGCCAAATATGTGTTCCATAAGAGGACTTATTTAGTGATGTGTTAATTTATAAAAAAAAAACGTGTATAGTATTTTGAGCATATATTAGCAGACTAAAATTAGTGACTGTTGTTTAAGTCTGTTGTTTGAACTACAAATTTTTCGTCTTTTCTGTATTTTATTTTTATAAACGAAAATGTCCGTACTTTAACTGATTTAAAAAAGTTTTTATTTTAAAATTTCTCGCAATTAAAATTTCTCCATATTTTACAAATACTTTTGCTTTTATAATATTGCTTTAACGCTTGCTGCTTAAGTCTTTTGTTTCGTTATAGACAAAATTGCCATAAAACTTGTTAAAAACAAATATTTTTTTTTTGCTTAATATTTCCATTAGCAACACCTCTACTGCTATATTTTTAAAATCTCAAGCTTGAAGAAGGCGTTTTTTTTCTATTTCTAATTTACGACTCTTTATTAATTGCTTATCTTTGGAATCTTTTTAAAAATTTCTCAACACCAGTGGAAAAACAGCAACAGAAAAACATATCTGACACTTTTAATTACGGCAATAATTAATAATAAAAATTTTTGATTGAAGGGTTGTTTGATACAAAACAAACTTTTAATCTTAATGAACAATTTCTTGAGACTCTATGGTACTTACATATTTAGTAAGAAAGAATAAAGAAAAAAAAAAAACAAATAGTACCAGACCAGATTATAATCTTGTAGTACTTGTTTAGAGATAAAGTTTTTACGGAAACTAAGAAAGATTATCTTTTTTTTTCTGTTAAATAATATCAGTTGTCTTGTATCTTAAGGAGTCTGTAAAAAATTATTTTTTTTCCATGGCAATTGAATTAATTTTTCTGATTTTTTTCTTTCTTTCTACGTCTCAAATCAATGAAGACATTTTTTTATATTCAATTTTCTTTAAAGTTTTCATCATTCAAATGGTTTGTTGTTGTTGTTACTGCTGTTGTTTAATCTGGTTTTAATGTTATTTAAGCAATAACAATAATAACAACAACCTCAACTACTATAACACAACAATAATAATAAAAAAACAACAATTCTCCAACAAATTAAAGGCAAAAGCAAACAAAAAAAAAAAAAACGAAATCAAACATTTGTATGTGCGGAGGCATGTTTAGGAAGAGATAAGTCTTGGAGAGTAAAAATACAAAGGTACCATAATAAAAAAAGCAACTTAGCAAAGTACCAAATTGATGAAAAAAAAACATTATGACCTAAAGGTACTAAAATTTAAAAGAAAGCATATAATTTTTTTTTTTAAAAAAAGTCAAAAAGTACTTTAAATTAAAAGGAATATATATACATATATGTCAAAAAATACCAACAACTGCAAGTGTTTTTTTTTATAAATTTACAAAAAATTACCAATATTTAAATATACAAAAAAGTACAAGAAGCCTGAAAGGTACTTTTAAACCTTTTTACAAAAATGCTAAAATTTAGAATAAATAGTTATTTTAAAAATGTACAAAAAGTACCAAGGGGCAAAAAGTACTTTTAATTCATAATATTCTACAAACATACAAAAATGTAAAATATGTACTTTTATTAAAATGTACAGGAAGGCAACAAAGTGATTTAAAATTCGGATTTTTACCTAAAGCAAAATAAAAGTACTTTTAAAAGTCTATAAAAAGTTCAAAAATTACAAGAAATAGATCGCAGTACAAAAAAGGAGATAATCTTTAGAAAAATTAAAAAATTTTAAATATGAATAGATTTATATTTGCAAAGTACCAAATTGCAAATAGAAAATAATTTAAAGTTTTGATTTTTACATAAAGCCAAAAACAATTAATTTTTGAAAATATACAAAAAGTACCCAAAATTAAAAATAAATATGTATGTATACTAATTAAATACCAAAGGGCAAAAAAGTACCAAAAATTTTAAATCTTCTACAAACACGTCAAACCTTAAAATAAATATTTTTATTAAAAAGTACCAGAAAGCAAAAAAGTAATTGAAAATTTTGATTTTTACAAAACCAAAAAGAAGTAATTTTTAAAAATTTATAAAAGGTACAAAAATTACAAAAAAAATAAATAAATAAAAAATCGAAGTACAAAAAAAAGTTACTTTTAATAATGAATATTTTAGAAAAAAGCGAAACTTTTAAAATTGTATATATTAAAATTTGCAAAGTACCAAATTGCAAAAATGTATGTATATAATCTAATTAAATTCCAAAAGGCAAAAAGGTACTTCCAATTTCAAGCCTTTTATAAAAATAGCAAAATTTAAAACAAATAAATTAATTAAAAAGTGCCAGAAGGCAAGAAATAAATTAAAATTATGATTTTTTCATAAAGCCAAACAGAAGTAGTTTTTAAAAATTTACAAAAAGTACCACAATTTAATAAATAAGTATCTTTATATACTAATTAAATATCAAAAGGCAAAAAACTACTTTTATTTTTAAATCTTTTACAAGAATGTAAAAATTTAAAATAAATATTTTTATGAAAAAGTACCAAAAGACAAAAAAGTAATTTAAATTTTGATTTGTACAAAAATCAATAGAGTAATTTTTAAAAATTGAATTACAAAGGCTAAATATATGATATAATTTAAATAACAAAATGCTAAAAAGTACTTTTATAATCTTCTACAAAAGTATCAAAATTAAAAATAGCAGAACAAAAAATAAAATATAAAATTTTTTTATATACAACAAGCAAAATAAATGTACTTTTTATTAATTTACAAAAAGTACCAGGTGGCAAAAAAGTACTCTTATTTTATAATCTACAAAAATAACCAAAGTTAAAATATGAATATGATATAAAAATATGATATAAAATTTTGTTATATGTAGAAAGTAAAACAAAAAGATTTTTTTTTAATTTACAAGAAATACCAAAAGGCAAAAAAGTACTTTTAATTTATAACCTTAAAAAGTACCAGAACACAAAAATGTGATATAAAATTTTATTTTTATAAAAAAGCAAAAATAGTTTTGAGCAAAAAACAATAAGTACTAAAAGTAAAAAAATGTGTATAGATAATAAAAGAAAAAAGTTTATTTAATAGATATTTGATGTTTTACAAAAGGTACTTGATACATTTTATTGTATAAATAAATATTGATGAAAAGTTTTTATAAAAAATATGGCCAAAATAGTATTCGCCTGTTCCATAAAAACATTTGTTTTGTAACTTTTTTTAAGTTGCATGTATACAAAAAGAAGTACCAAGCAAAAAATTTATTTGAAATTTGAATAACAAAAAAAAAAAACACTAAAATTCGAAAGAAAATATTTATGTATAAGTACCAAAGAAGCAAAAAAGTACTTTCAATTTTGTAACATTTACAAAAGTACCAAAATTTTAAGCGTGTATTTTATATTTATCAAAAAGTTCCAGAAGGCAAAAAAGGAATTTTAAATTTTAATTTCACCAATAAAGGCAAAGAAAATATTTTTATAAAGAGACAAAAGGTACCAATCATTAATTTAAAAATATACCAAACACGAACGAAAGTAAATTTCATAAAAAAAATTAACAAAAGAAACCATTCAGCTAATTGTTAGAATATTGCCTGTAAAAAAAGTAACAAATCGACAAAAAAAAAAACTTTTTAAGAGATAACGGTACAATATTAAGAAAATACAGAAAAGTATCTGAAAAATTTAAGCTAAAAAATTTGTTTTTAAAGAAAAAACCAAAAAAAGTTTTACAAAACCAGGCCAGTTTAATCATTCAATGTTCTCACTATAACAGGACTGTTACTCAGTTTTTGATCCCATTAAAGAATTTAACTTTTCTTTTTTGAGAGTAAGCAAAGAAGATACTACGGAACATCTTTTGTGTCATTGTCCGGCTTTTGATGTATTTAAGATGCCTTTGCACACAGCCTTGTTACGGACAATTTGGATAAAGTCCTGGCTTTCATTAGCATTACTGGCTGGCTAAACGAGGATAAGCAAGAGCTATCAGAACTTTAGCACGAATATTAATATAAACCAGTGACTGGCAAACTAATACCAGTGCATTTTAAAATTTTGGTAGTAATTTGAGAGCTTGCCTCTCAGACCACACTGCAAAAAAATTTCTTTTTTTCTTACAAAAATGATTGTGTACACTGTGCTTTCACACTTTAGGTTTCTGTATTTTAACAAAAAAAAATTAAGTGAAAAAGGGAAAACAACTATAAAAAGAGCAACAAAAGAAGTATATAATAAAAAACAACAGCAACGAAACAACAACAAAAATAAAAATAATAATAGAAAAAATAATAGAAAACAACAAAATATTTTCTCCTTATCTCTGTTTATCTGTTGCCCATGCGTGTGAGAAAAAAGCAAAAATTTGCTCGGAGGCATGTTATGCCTGACGATGACTTAAACCAGTGATGTGCAAAAGTAAAAATGTAGTTGTGTTAGTGAGAACAAGGAAATTACTTCTCAGAGAGAGTAAAGTTAATGTTTTAAAAAAATTTAAAAAAAAATGTTGATGCATTTGAAACACATGTGCATTCGTCGCTGTTTCAGTGACAACTAAAAGCACGATCATAAGAAACACGTAAGAATACGTGTGAATTGAACGTTAACAATTGTTCTATGAGAAGCTCATGACTGATTTAAACGAAAATGGAAAAAATTTAATTCCTTCATAAAAACTGCCAATTCTGAAACTAAAATAAATCTTGACAAAGACTAGCGGGACTAAATGGCATTAATTTCAGTAGTTAAAAAGTTTACTGAGCTTAGTTTACCAGTACAAATTTTGCCAGGTGCTTGTGGTGGCTAATGCTAAAAGCATCTCAAGTATGCGGGTATTATCGATAATAACATTGCCTTCAAAACATTCGAAAACGACTTTTGGAAGCGAAAAAAAAACTCATGGATATCGCTTAACACTCGAGAACGAAGCCTTTGCTCTCTTGTTTTTGTCGTTACTTTTGCCTTTGGAATATTTTTTTTTGCTTCTCCACGCTAAAAACAAGAGAAATTGTTTGCTTGTTTCTATACTCTGTTCAGCGTTGCTAAATATGCAAATTTTTCTGTATTTGGCAGTTTTTTTAAACTTTGAGTAGTTTTTAAGTTGTTTGCTTAAAAAATACGTTTTTTTTTTTTTGTTAATTGTGCAGATTTTATAATATTTTAATACAATTTCTGAAGTAAGAATTTCGCTCCATGTGCTTAAACAACTGTGGTGAGGTTTCCTAGAACGTTCTTAATGCGACAATGTAATTATCCTTTTTTTGACCACTGATCACAAAGAAAGATAGAATTTTCACAGTGTGTGATATTTGCAGAAAGTTCCGTTTTTCTGCGCGGTCGTTTTAGAAATATATTTTTTTTGGCAAAAAAAATACTTGGATCACATTACATACTACGTAAGTAGGTAAGTATGAGTGATATATCTGCTTCACTAGTGAAATATCACATACGTAGTAACTAATGTAATCCCAATGTTATCTTACCAAAAAAAATTTTTATATTTCGAAGCCAACTGCGAGGATTAAAAAAAATTCTAGACTAACTTAAAGACAATTTTATTTTAGAATTTTAGTTTTTAAGTTTATTCAATAAACTAAACTGTTTTTGAGTTACGCGAATATATGTTGTGCAACTTCGTCCATTTTCGAAATAATGGTATATATAGAAAACAAGAGCTAACATAAAAAAACAATTAACAACACTGGATTTAGTGTACGCGGGAAGGCTAACACGCTGGATGCCCCGCTTGTCGGAAAAAAATCATTTATGTATGTGTATAGCATTTAAATTGTGTGGTACGCTATGAAATAAATTATCAGATAACTTCTGTAAGCCGAAATCGAGCGAAATTTAAATCGAATGAAACTTCAAATTACTATAATGGTTAAATCAGATAAAATTTGGATATTTTTTCTTATTAATTTACTTAATTACCTTTCAAATACATAACTTCTTTGATTGTCAAAAGCTTAGAATAATTTGTCCTTGAAAATTTACTCGATTTCTATTTCACTTGTTTTCGGTTTACAGAACATACCCGTACATGTTTAATTTTATTTTACTTTTTTAAGTGTGTGTGCAGTTTTTTCACTTGACAATCAGTTTTTTCTTTTAAATTTTCAATTATTTAAAAAATATGGCAATACTGGCTCTATTAAGCAGTTTTGTTTGGCATAAACAATTGTTTAATATCGTTCATAAATATTTGACCAGAAGCTAGAAAAGAAAAATTTGTTTTGGATCAAAAAAAAATTAGTTTCAAGACTAATAGTTTTTTATGGCGGTAATTTGCTTTTTTAATTTATGACAGTTTAGCACATATAAATACAATACAAATACAATACACAAATAGGCCATGTTGTGTTTTTTCGTTTTTTTTTTTCAATAAAAAAGGAAAGAACGTATGATGTGAATACTGAGAATGTATGCCGGACCTAAAAGTGGTTTGCTTGATTTCATTACAAAAATTTCTATTTCAAAGATGCACTTAGATCTTCGAATAATAGCTTTAAAGTAGTAAAATTGTTTGTAACTGATAGAGCAAAATCAGTATGCGGGCTGTCAAGAGAGCGGAGCGGAGGCACTAAATAAACATTAAACACTTGGCTATTTATTTATTTTAACTAGAACATACAATTATTGACTAATGTAATTGCAAAGGAGTACTAACCTCACAGGCTATCGACTCCGAGCTGGAAAACAAAAATAAAAACATTTCAGGGGACCGTTTTCCAAAATGAATTTCAAAATTAAATTTATTTTGTCATCACAGATGGACGTTAATAAGCTTGAGGGGTAATCGACCGCAAGATGTAAGTTCTGGTGGATTTAAAAGTGGGGCACTCATTTAAGATGTGTGTTATGTTTAGACCTTTATTGCATGTTATACAAAGTGGTGCTGATGTGGATATATTTCTCGGGCAGAGCTTAAGAAAGCTTGCTCTTTTTCAAAGGTTGTTAACGTTTTTATAAGAACGCTGGAAGATCGATCATTTATTTTCGTGTAGATTTCTTAGATAAGAAGAGATAACATTATTTATAACCCTATTTTCCCATGTAGGATATTTAAGGAAAGGTCTGCACTTAGTATCGGACGCTGCTGCGTCTGAGAGTTCATTACCCAGAATACCTACTTGTGATGTGGCCCATAAGAGTTTAATTCTGTTGGGATTGTTAATTATATTGTTTCTTATCTCGTTTATAACAAAGAGTTGTAATTAGAATTTAGAACGGCTTGTAAAGAAGAGGGCTATCGGTATAAGCAACAAATTTTGATTGATTTTTGTCAGCAAATGCGATTGCTTTCAATATTGCTAATGCTTCAGCCATAAAGTTAGAGCAGTTCAATAAGGTCAACGTTTCAGTGCAACTGTTGCAAATGTGGTTGAGAATAAAATCTATCAATGAATAAAAATTTCCATTTATTTTTTAAAAATTGATCAACGTTGCAATTAAACGTCTGTTTATAAACTGTAGGTGTATTAGGTTCATACACAATATAATGGGTCCACCATCTAACGTTTTTTTCAACAAGTGCTTATTTCGTGAAAGGTAACACTTAGCTCATGTCTGATTTGACAGATAATTAGTTTTATCCTTCCGCTGAACGAATGTGGTTGTGTATACGCTTGAACAACTCTGGGAGTCTGGGCCTGCAATCGACTTACAGAAGATGCCGATTTTGCCAAAAAAAAATCATCTATTCAGATGAAGCTCATTTTGATCTTGGCGGGTATGTAAACAAGCATTTGGGGCACAGAAAACCCGCACGCATACATTGAAAAGCCGATACACCCAAGACGAGTCACTGTTTGGTGCGTATTTTGGTCCAGAGGCATAATTGGGCCATTTTTCTTCGAAAATGAGCAAGGAGTGGCCGTTACAGTCAATGGCGATCGTTATCGGCCCATGTTGAACGAGTTTTTGTTCACAAAAATTGAAGAGGAGGATATTAGCAACATTTGGTTTCAACAGGACGGCGCTACGAACCACACAGCCGAAGCTACGCTCCATGTTTTGCGCCCTGTTTTTGAAGATCGCGTTATATGCCGCAGAGCTGATATCGTTTGGCCACCTCGGAGCTGCGATTTGACACCGTTGAACTATTATTTGTGGGGTGCCTATTTTCCTAGTACCAGCACAATGCACCGCATGAGTAGGGGCCATCCCCTCGGTGCTGGTCTTATATGTTTTATAGCATTTTCAAAAAAAAATAAAAAATTATTTGGCGGTCCAGTAAAGGACTAGACGATTTTCCAACAGAGTTGGCAATTTAGAATGATTTAAATATGGTTGGTTACTTTAACCCTATGATCCCGCATTTTTATCAACTGTTTAAACATATTTTTTTTGTGATATCTCTGATGTTTAGATATAAATTAAGAATTTTAGAAGATTTCAAACTACTGGGCTCGTTAGATCGATAGTTATTGAAGGTAATATAGAAAGTTTTTGGTGAAATTGAAAAGGAATTATTCATTATAAGCTGCTATAATCGAGCGAAAGAATCAATTCTGATCTCTACTGCTTACAACTCATGTCAAGTTGTCATATTACCTAATCTGTATAAACTTATTTAAACATTTTATTTATTTATTTGTTATAACTGTGGCTAAATTCTGGCATTCGATATCGAGCAAAATTTCATACAATTTCAAAACAAAATATATTTATATCGATATCGAAAGCCAGAATTTGCCCCCTGTGAACAAAAAAAAAAAAAAAAAAAAAAAAAAAAATTCAATAATTACAATATTTCCAAAAAGGAGAAATACTTTTGTTTATAAATTTCTGAAAGTAAACAATAACTTTTAAATCGTTTCTTTATTTTTATTTCTTTATTTTTTAATTTTTGAAATTGTATAGCTATTAAAGTACTTTTTTCAATTTTTCCCGGTTTTTTTCCAAGCAAACAAACAAAATTAAAAAAAAATAAAATCGAAAGCCAACATAAATACAACTTAAAATGGATAAAAATCATATATCAAAACTTGTTGGAATTATATTCACAGTCAGACAAACAGAAAGACAGACAGTCGTACACAAAAAAAAAACAAAAACAAAAATAAATAAACTAAAGCACTAAAAATATTTACACATTTGCAACATTTTGAAAAAGTAACAAACAAATCAAAGACACAGTAATTGAAAAAAATATATATACATATACACACATAAAATAAAAATAAAAAATTAAATTGAAACCGATTTTAAGAGGATTATGGCAATAATTTGTTTTCTTTTTATTTCGTTTTCTTAAGGCTTAAATAACAAGAAAAATTAATTTTAATAAATTGAAAAATTTAAAGAAAATACTTACAAAACTAAACAAATAACAATTATGTATTTAAAAAAAATTATATTATTTTTTAAACTTAAATTTGTTGACACTTTTTTATTTATTCATAGAAAAAATTTAAATTTTTGTTTTATTTATTCCATTTAAGCAAATAGAAATCTTATTTTTATTTTATATATTACGTGCTAAGCAAAAAATTTGTTAAACACACACACAAAACGCTTTGATTTTTGTTGCTTAACAAAATGACAACGTTGCTTACGTCTGTAATGTTTGATTACAACTGATGCAATTGTATGCCACTAGAAATGCAAGTAACTTAAGTGAGAAGCAACTCTAAGAGATTACAATTCCTATTGCAAAACAATAATAACAAAATAGCAGCAGCAACAGCATCAGCAGCAGCAGTAGCAGCAGCAGCCCCAAAATAAAAACAAAAAGCAGCATCATATTATACTTCGAAAAATAAGTAAAATAACAACAACAAATGTAAACAAACACAGACAACAACTAGACAAAAGTAAAGACAAATAAAATGGTCAAGCTACCATTTCAGCTAATACTGTTGTTATTGTTGTGTTAAATCATAAATAGATCTCCCATGAACAGGGTTGTCAAATCAGGAGATTTCGTAAGTAATTTGGCGTACTAATTTTCGGTTTGGCGACATGGCAATTTTTAAATTAGTTGGCGATATTGTTGCCTATTTTTGGTAAAAAAAAAAATACAAGAATTAAAATTCTTATTTTGATAGTTTTACGATTTCGGAAATAGCAAATGATGATGATGATGATCAATGTAGATTTGGGTTCTTTAACTCTTTTCAGTGATCGTTCTTTTTAGTTCAACTCATTTAAATGAACTAAGTCGTTCACTTAGTTCAGTAGTTCAGTACTCAGTTGATTTCACATAAATTACTATTATTTTCTGGACGTTTTGCAATTATAACCATTGAATATTTAGACATCATTCCAAATATACTAGAGTAACACCTCCCGCGTTGATGGGAGCCTGCCCGTACTTGTCTTTTGACTGTTACCGTTCTTAACACATGCTTAATTCCATATTTTCTTAATTAATGAATTGACCGCCAAGTTATTTAGAAACTTCAACTCTAAGCATTCTCGAGATATACAAATATCAATATCGACTTCGTATGGAGGTAACATGCCCACATGTCCAATTCCATCCACTTATCCACTTTCAACCACTTTTTAACTGATGGTTTTTATTACCTAAGAAGTCATTTAGACCAAATTCAGAACCTTCCATTCTAGTCGTTCTCTAGATATACAAAAATTAACATTTTATTTGTATAGCAGATGCTACACCCACTTATTCAATTTTGCCCATATTTCGACTGATGATGGTTATTAAATATTAAGTTGTTTATACCAAATTCAGAGCCTTTCACTATTACCGTTCCAAAGATATACAAAAATCAATATTTACTTTGTATGGTGGCTGTCACTTCCACTCCCGTATTTCGATTAATCAGATTCAGCTCAACATTCCAATTAGAAAGAACGAATGTCATTATACACATAAAACATTCCGATACATGGTTTGGTAACATTTCAACTGACAATAGAAAATCATAATGTTGATATTTGTATGGGAGTACATAGAAAAACCTAAATTCCATATCTCCGGAATCAGTGGGCCAATTTTGTGCAAACTTCACGCAAACCATCTGCATACCATCCCCAACTTACCCTGAAATTCTGGTCGATCCGTTTCCGTAGTTAGTGGTGACATCATCATATTTTTCATTTGTTTTGCAATAAGATATAGTTTAACGATATCCTTGGATTATTCTTTTTAATGAGTCTCTGCTGCGCAAGAAAAACTTTCGACAGCATTTGAACGCAAAAAAGCGCAATTAGCCGAACAAACTATTTCACCTTATTAAATTTCACTATGACCGCAACCGTTGCTACCACCTGATCATTGTCTGATGATAGATTTTTCAAATTTAAAAAACTTTCAAATATTCAACACATATACTGCATATGTGTGCCGTTATGGTATGGTAGGTAAGACATCCGCCTACCAACTAGAGCCGCAAAACTATCGATAGTCGGGCCATTCGATAGCTTCGATAGTTTGCAAAAAAACTATCGATACTATCGGATTCTTTTGGCAACAACATTAGAATATAAAACGGAAAGAATAATAATAAATATACGGTGTTAAAACAAATAAAAGGGACCCTTTATGTTTTACCAGTGTGTCATAAAATTCGATGTATTGAAGTTTATTGATGGAAAGGCAATCTATAGGGTCAGCCAAATAATTTTTTTTTTAAATGCTATAAAAAAAACTACTGAATATTTTCTCAAATTTCTTTTGTCTATGACCATAATTCAGATTAACCAATTCTTCGGTGCCAGAAAAATCCTCATCCTCATTAGTCTCTGAAAAATCGTCTTTGACTTCTAATTTTTCACCTAAGTTTGATTGCTCATCTGTTTCTAAGTCCTGTTTAGCACGTCAAAGACTGCCAGTTGGACACCATGGGCAAAGCATAACTGTTGATTACAGGTAACGGTCAACTTTTTTCATAACAATTGCATCGTCTGTCATAATACCGACTATATCTTTTCGCAAGTTAAGTTCATACACTTCAAGCTTTTGCTCTAATAGCCCAATACATTTGTCTGCAGGCATTGATTCTTTTACTCGCAGCCTAAACTCCAGAAACAACAGTTTTGTGCATGTAAATTAATGTTCAAGTATCGACAATTACTTAGTGATGTCCATTCATCAAAAGATAATACCTTTCTCCCACACCGAATTCAAGGTTTTGTTTTTGTGAGCTATAGAATATCTTACTTTTTTGCTGTAATCCACAACAATTTGGAGGACTGTGCTGACAGTCGTTGGTGTAAGGTTGAATGAAATCTCATCAAGAGCTGTTAGTCGTGCAAGTGTAGCAGGAAATGAATTTTCTTCTAACCCCAGCATAGGAAAATACTTGGTTAAGGGCTTAAATTTTTTTGTTGGTGAACTGCTTCTGGTGTTCTTGACGAATTATTGACTGCTGTGAGGTTAATTTTATGGACCGAAAGTAAGTGTGTATGGAGACCTTTCGTTGAGCCACCTCCAATTTTTAATAGAATTTTTGTAGGGAGATCGCACGATTATTATTCGACCGGTTTTAGCTGGTGATTTTAGTTTTGTCGAATACGGTTTTTTCAAAATCTTCATTTTTCTGATACCGAATAAGTTGGTTGATTTAAGACGAATAACCGGTTAATTTAAAGAAGTATAATTTTTATACGTTTCTATTGAAAATATTCTCATCGTTTAACTATTTGTATGAATTTAGTTATTATTTTTGTATATATGACAACCTTGAACGTCTCACAAAGAACGTGAAAATCAAGGTAGATCGAAAAAGATAAGCACTCTTGAGCAACAATAACCTTTTTCCATCTTCTATAAATAAATATTGATTTTTATATATGAAGAATAATCAACTAGACTCATTAAAAGCCAACAAATCCACAAACGCCGGTTCCGAACGGCAGATATATTAGTTAGTGAAGTTTTTCACAACGTAAATACACATAACCAGTCGCTGGTAATGTTGTGAGGTGATATCGCTATTGAAAATTGTCAGACGGTGTGGCCTGGGATTGAACCGACGACTTCTTGGTTGAAGGTGAGTTCTTACCCTACATACCACAGTGACACACACACTATTAAATACGTGGTGCATAAATATATATACAGTGCTGCTCGAAATCTAAGCTTATTCTCTTGTCGACGCAATTACGGAGTCGTATATTACTAATAGATTTATTCAAAGTAAAACATTTAATTTTTGTTATTATAGGCACCTAAATTATAACTATAATAACAAACCTTTAACTCCATTCTCTACCAAGTAATACAACAAGAAATGAAATTAGCTTCTTGAATAGCTGTTCGAAACTTAAGCAACTTTCAGTACCTTGTGTAATAAACTATATTTTTTATGGCCTCCGCACACCGTTTTGGTATAGTTTTTATGATATTTGTTAGAATTATTGTTAGTATTGATTGCCACTTTAATTTTAAGCTCTCCGTTAGCTTCTGCTTATTTTTAAAACGACGTGGTCGAGCTCTGTGCTTCAAGAATTAAGAACAATTTTATTTAAATAAAAGAACCGGTTAACCGGTTATTTGAAATATTAGTATCCGAAAACCGGTTTTTACGTGATACTTTTAAAATTATTCGAAAACCGGTTTTTGAAAAAAGTCGAATAATCGATTTCCCTAATACTTACACATCGCTGTCTGGCTTTTTTCTTCTTTAAAGAAATATTTCCAAGCAAACAAATGTTTGCCAATGTATCAGCGGTTTTACTCCCTTGCTCCAAAAAAGTTGTTCGTGGTCATAGTTTACTTTTTTTTCTCTATGTTTTTATTATTGCACAAATAAACAGTTATTTACTTACATCATATATCGGGTGTCTTTTTTAGAGGTCTATAACTATGAGTTGGCAACACTGCTTATTTGGCAACCGATATAACAGCTAATAGTTGCTTTCCATTTACTTTGGATAGACTTACAAACCTACCTAAATTAGAGCATTGCGTTGACTGGCGCTTAGCGTTAACGCCGAAGTAATATACCCAAACAAAAGCGTTAAAATTGAGCCGTGAAAAGAAAGGTTAACGTAATTTTTCAACAACAAAATATATAAAAATAAATTGAAATAAAAAGTTACTAAAATGCTAGAGATGACGCGAAAACAGCTAAAGTGGCTTTACTTTTTTATCTTTATTTTCTTTTATATTTTTCTTCGCAGCTAACTTCACTTTCTAACGCATTGTCAAAATTGAATTTTCCAATTGCAAAGCGTTGATGCTGCGATATTATGGTTTGCTTCACACAATTTGATAACGCTTAGCGCTCTGATTTAGGTTTGGCTGTTACGATCATCGTATGCACCGCGAATTCAGTTAAGGGCTGAAGAATAAATTGATATTGTTATTGAATTTCCATTCAAAATTGTATTCACCGATGAAGCTAATTTTTCGTTGAATGCGCACGTAAATAAGCAGAAGCTTTTGTCCAAATACTATTCCATTCACAGAAAATAAATTACTGCTTGGTGCGCTGTGTGGGCTAACGTAGTCATTGGTTCATATGTCTTCAAAAACGATGAAGATCAGAATGTTACTGTCAACGGTGAACGTATTCTTACCTCAAATAGATGGCACTAAACTTGCTGGCATGTGGCACCAACAGGTCGAAGCTATATACCATACAGCGCGCTCCACAATTGAATTACTCAAAGAAACTTTTGATGAAAGAGTAATGGCCAACAAGATCGTGTGATTAAACCCCATTGGATTAATTGCTTTTTGGTTATGTAAACTCACTTATCTACGTCGATAAAATAGAAACAATTGAACTCATAGAAATCAACAATCGAAAAGTTATTGGCTAAATACTACCGCAACCAACCTTATTGACAACCTTATATTTGATTACTGGTGATTACACATTATAACGCCATAACAATAAATGTAATCGTAAAAATTAATCAAATAAACAGCTGATGGCTTTTTATTTTTACAACAAAGAACAACATCAGCAAAAGCTGCTTACAGTTAAGACACCACTAATCAATGAAAATAAATCAATTGTATAGCTACAGTTACGGCTATGGCATGGCGCTTCATTAAGTCACTTCTTACTTCTTCTTTTATAACTGAATATCACTGTTATACTCTTCACTTTGCTCTTATTTCTCTTTCTGTGATTACTGACATTAACTATTATAATTTCTTTTTAGCTTTTATACGTATGTATGTATGTATTATAAATTCACTCGTCCGAAAAGCAAGCTTCGTGTGATTTTGCTATTTTGTTTACCAATGAAAAAAATAAATAAAACCAAACTCTTTTTATTGTTTTTGCATGAGCTGCTACTGCCTTAGTAGCAGCAAAACTAACGCATGTAATGAAAAGCAATAAACAACAATAACAAATCTAGTTTAAGTGTTTCGCGCTAAAGGTAAATAAATATAAAAATGTTAAGTGTTGTTAAGCGTTTTTTAATTATTTTTAAGAGAGTAAATAACAGTTAAATGTTTGATTTTTACTTGTTTTAGAAGGGACTTTTTTAAGTATTGGAAAATGGTTACAAATAAGAAATTGGTATGTATGTATGTATATACTTTTTAAATAGAAAACTGTTTTTTTTATTCCATTCTATCGGGTATTTTTTTTACAGTTATACAAATATAAATCATAATAAAATAAAGAAATATATTTTTCAATATAATTAAACGGGCTTTGTTGGAAAGAAAATTTGATGACATTTGACAATGTTTAAATATGATTTGGGCCATGTGCGCCTATAAGACGTAACCTGGAACATCAATTCTCACAAACTTTTCGCGGCACATTTATTTATTTATTTAATTACTTAGTTACAGCTTAGAACAAACAACACATAAAATTCATTACAATAGTATTGACAAGAATTCGAATTAAGTCAGTAATGTTGTAGAATTTATGAAACTCAATGCAAATTCTTCGTATAAAATCAAAGTTCATATAAGTTGCCTATTATGAACGTTATTGCATTTTTTGCCCAAAAAATAGGCGGAATTGATATTACACTGCATTAGGTTTAGAAAGAAAGCCAAATTGAAAGTAGTTATACGGCTTTTTAGAGTCTGTAAGTTTATAAGCGCTAGGCGGCTGCGATACACCGGAAGATTTAGGTTGGGATTCCACCTAATGTTGCGGAGACAAAGGCAGTAGAAATTTGATATAATTTAGATAATTTAATCTATGATGACTTAAATAAATCGGTTCATAAGTTCGGAGTTTCCTGTTATGAACGTTAATGCATATTTTGCCCAAAAGATAGGCGGAATTAATATTACCCTGCATTAGGTTTAGAAAAAAAGTCAAATTGAAAGTAGTTCTACGGCTTTTTAGAGTCTGTAAGTTTATAAGCGCTAGGCGGCTACGATACACCGGAAGATTTAGGTTGGGATTTCACCTAATGTTGCGGAGAGAAAAGCAGTAGAAATTTTTTTGAACAGATTCCAAATTTCTTATATACTCATTATATTGGGAATCCCAAATTACAGATCCGTAGTCAAGTATTGGCCTCACTAAGGACGTAAATAAATGTTAAGTAACATAAGGATCATCAAACTTTTTCGCCCAACGTCTTATAAAACATAAGACACCATTAGTTTTAATAATACATAGTTGGAAGCACATGAGAATTAAAACTCAGTTTCTTATCAAAACAACTCCAGGATCCAGAAACGAATCTTCCATTTTTAATGCCACATCAGGGATGAGATAAATATTATGCAAATTTGAATGTCTAGTGAAGACCATTGATTAACATTTACTTAGATTTAGACATCTTGGAGGAAAATACTGTCCTAAATGCTTAAAATACTCTTAAAGAGTTTTAAATCATCAGCATATTTTAGAATATTGCTAAATCGAATGACATTTGGATGATCGTTAATGAGCATCAAAAACATTAGCGAACCAAGATGGCTTCGCTGAGGAAAACCTGATTTGACTGCGATATATTTAGATTTCGAATTCATTCACTTCAATTATTTTATAAAATTATTAGCGAATCCAATAGCATCAGGCTTCAATAAAAGTAAAATATGCGGCCGCATTTCGGCAATAACTCTTCGAATGTTGTTTTCCACGTGGTCAATTGTCTCTGGTTTATCGACGTAGGCAAACGACTTTACATAACCCCAACGAAAATAATTCGATGGAGTTGAATCACGCATTCTTGGTGGCCAATTAATTAGACCATTACGTGAAAATATTTTTTCATCAAAAGTTTTTTTGAGCAAATCAATTGAAGCGCGTGCTGTGTGGTACTTGGCTTTGTCTTGTTGAAATCACAAGTCAGCAAGATTAATGCCAGTTAATTGAGGTACGAAAACAATTTCTAATCATGACCCTCTATCATTGACAGCAACATTCTGCCTATCATCGTTTTAGAAGATATAAGTCAATTAGCCCGTACAGCGCGCCAAACAGTAATTTTCTGTAATGGTGTTTCGAAGCCTCTAGATTATTCTTATTCTAAATGCGACAATTCTGCTTATTTACGTATTAATTCAGAAAAAATTGGGCCTCATCGGAGATAAAAATTTTGATTGGAAATTCAATATTAATATTAACTTATGCTTCAGCCCATTCGGCCAATTGGCGGCGCATACGTTAATCGTAATCTCGATAATGTAAATCTTCTTAACTTGACACAGGGCTGCTGCATCCTTTTGCGAGTACATATAAGCCTAACTTAACCTATTATTTCGTAATAAACGCCCAAAATCCCGAATTTTTTGTTTTATATTTATGAAAAGGTTGAGAAACAGCGCTAGTTTGGTTCCTGTTCTTATAAAGAATGACGAAGCTTTCTCAAACCCGATTGAGAAGCCAAACCTCTTGGCTGAAATGTTCGTAAGTTATTCTCCTTTGCCAGAGAGTATTCAACCACTGCCAGCACTCGTAAGAATATCGGTAAATATACCAAGTTTAGTCTTTCGAACGTATGCTCTTAAAAGAATTCTTAAAAATTTCGACGTAAACAAATTATCTGAAATGGCATATCAGCACTGGTGCTGAAGCGGTGTTCTTTGACGCTTGCGCGTTTGTTAGCAACGCCAATTCCCAAAAAAGGGTGAGGTTAGCAACCCCGAAAGGTTGTGGCTCCAAGACGCAAGGCTTTATTTTTCGACTGCAAACCACTTATGCCAGCGCTTGATCTAATCCTCGAGGCATTTTTTATGTTCGGTTTACGGTATGAACATCAGTGCTTCCTGCGAATTTTCCATTATTTCCTTTCGGCTGCTGAAACGCATTCCCCGTAATGGTTTTTTAACTCGATTAAACAGAAAGAAGTCACAGGGAGGCAAATCAGGTGGCTGTTAAATGGTATTTGTTGCATTTTTTGCCAAGAAATTTCATTGCGACGGTGCGTGAGCACAATTGCCCACAATTCTGGTCTCCTTCGCGAATTGCTTCACGCAAACGTCTCATAATACCCAAATAATACTTTTTGTTTACTGTCTGGCCTTCTTGCAAAAATTCATGATGCACTACATTGGTGTAAACCATGAAAACCGTAAGCATTGCCTTCTTTTTCAACCGAAAACGACGTGTTTTCTTTTTGTTTTCGGGTCATTTGGTGAACGCCATTCACTTGCCATAAACCCACGTCTTGTCTCCAGTAATAATCCGGAAATAATACTTTTAATGAGTAGGATCGGATTTAGCCTAGCAAATCATGTCTTTTGCGTTGTTGAAAATTTAAATCCTTTTCTAAAATTGTCAAAAATATAAGATATATCTCTACTCTTGGCTACGTAGCTTTTGCTTAGAAGGGAATACCACGCTCATGTATTGGACAATGCTTCAAAGTCTATTTTGGAGCGAAGTTGCTTATTAATGACAGTGGGGTAGCAAACTCGATTTATTAGAACATCGTCGCAATATGGCGTACCTTTCATTGTTCTATCGATACTATAATGCAATGTGTTCTAAAGATATAAGGGGATTAAATCCCAAAAATCACATATTCTTATGTATTACCCGTATTTCTCGTAGAATGTATCCCTTAGCAGTTGACTGTCTAGCGAACCGCACAACACATTATAGGGAGAATTCGTGCTGTAGTTGCACTAACTCATGTCGTAAGTGTCGAATCGAATGTCCATAAACACTACTCCCTCTATCCTCCTTCTCACAATCTATTTTCGTAATACTAGCACAATTCACTGCATGAGTAGGAGTCATCCCCCTCAAAAAAAATAAAAAATATGCCCAATATTCCAATACGCCACTGTTGGTAAACAAGACTCTGCCCGATGTTTCTGCCACTTAAAGAGAAATATTTGTAAATTTTGTCAATGTCTACCTAATGTCTCGCTCATGTCTGGCTTAAATCAATATGTCTTTCGTAGTCTCAAATGATGCCTTTTTTGTTTTTAATTTCTTATGATTTATAAAGTTTTTTTTGTTGTTTTTGCTGCTGCTATAACATTGAAATCAAATTTGTTTGTTGTCAATATGAAACAATGTCGTTGCTAATGATGAAGTTAACCAACAGCAACAACAAATTGGTTCATTAATTTAAACATTCGTTTGTTGTTATTGCCATAGACGTTCTTGTCGTCATCATGGTTGTGGCAGCTACTTTTGCTCTTATTGTTGTTGTTGTTGCTATTAATTTGAATATTTAAATTGGCAGAGAATTAATTGGTGTTGATGTTTGATAAAAACCGTAAACACAAATGACAGTTGCATGCCCCTTTGATGATGATGCAACCTATAGCTATGACGCTATGGCTTACTTGGATGACGTCTTTTTTGTTGTTTGTTTTTTGTTTTTGTTCTTTTTAATGTAAATTTTACGTTTTTTTTTAATAAGATAAAGCAGTTTTTTATTTATTTTCTTTAATTGCTTTTTTGTGGGGAGGAAGGGTTTGTGAAGTAAGACAATCGTTAAATTCCTACACAACTGGTTTAAAGACTCATTTTCTTTTGAGAATCGTTTTTTGTTTTCTTCTTTAAATATGTGATTGATGTCATTTAGTTTGAATTTCTTTTTTTTAATTTTTGAAGTCGTTGTATGATTTATGTTCTTAGTTCTTAATAAACTGTGCATGTTTCTTATCAATATTATTATTTTTTGCTGCTTTAAGAGACATTTGATACCTTTTTTTGCAGCAAAAAAAAAAAAAAATGAGAGGAAGTCTCTGATATGATATGGAATTATTATAAAAAGGCATAAATTATGAAAAGTATATTTTAAAAGATCGCTTTAAAGCACTTCAACTGCTTAAAAGATACTCTATTTAACAACTTAAATACGGCTCTAAAGAAGTGAGCCAGTTGATATAAAACGTACTCTGTTATTGAATTAAAAAACCTTAAGTAAAAAAAAGGAGATATGTAGCTTCAAAACATACATTAGCAACTGATAAATTTTTTTTTTGGTCACTTCTCTAGGGAGCATATTGGCTTTACACAAAGCACCAATTTCTTTGTCTCAGTGTCATTAATTAAATTAAATTTCAAGCTAAGTAAGAGATAACCTACTGTAGCTCGCTTCCATATGATTGTTTGTAGTGGTAAAGATCCTTGCTAAGTGGACGTTACCTCACGGTGCCAAAGCACGAGTGAATACAATGCGTCCACCAACGCCCCCACCTATGATTAAAATCACCAGTGAGTACCAATTTAAAGCCATGTTATTTGGACATGACCTCACACCTTGGTGAGGTGCCGGAGACTATCTAAACTCCTACCGATCTATGGGTCACGGCACCCGGTTAAAAATGTAACTCCACACCGAGCCAGCATAGCACTCCCCGCGATTTGGGTTTAAACCACAGCCACCACGTTGCTCCCACAAATGGGGCCTCACCATAGTCGGGCAGGAACCGAAATTCCTGGGGCTCCCGACACCCGTGGCACCAGAATTAAGCCTCCGGTCAGGCCTCGTAGCATAAATGCTACTACCAGTGTAAGTCCCAAACAACTTCGGACTGGTGACCAAGATGATAATCACAACAAACAAGAAACACTTAAACAACACAACAATAAACGGAGCCACCCTCACGGGAGAACTCAAAGTGACATCGTGCGCCACGGACACAATACACAAAAACAAGAACACAACCAGTCAAAAGCTGACCAGTACAAACACACAACACCCAAAACTGCAGCCACAAATCAAGCCGCAAACAGCAGGCCGGGAAACAGCAAACAGCAGACAATCACAGCAAGCAGCATAACACATCAACCGTCAGCACCCCAGCGGGACGCCAAGCTAGAAAAACGCCAGCCAGGAGACCGCTAAGATGGTGATGCAGGTTCATCCTCCGCTACTAGTGCCGTCCTTCTACGCCTAAACACCTCAAGGGCAAAAACGCCCAGCCTACCATAAGTACGATCGTCCAACAATACCCTACTGAAATCCCACACCCCCCCAGTATGAGTAATACCCATACTATCTAAATCCCTAACGTCATCATAGTCCGGGCACGAAGTCAGTACATGCCTCCAGTCCTCAATTCCCCTCCCACACCGACAGTCCGCTGATTCAGTCTGGCCAATTCGATGCAAAAATGCATTGAAAGAGCCATGTCCCGTCAGTATGAACCTCAGACTCAAGCCAAAGCCAAAGTCAGGGTGTTCCCGTACGAACGTAACGTCCGGAATAAATCCATAAGTCACCCTTCCCTTGTCGCTGTTCGTCCATCTCGTCTGCCACCTAGCAAAAGGGCCTTATACCTATCTCTCCCAATCTCGAGCTCCGAAACAGAAAGACAATCGTTCGTCCCAAGTGGCAGTCCCCTCTTGACACTGAAAGCAATGCTACGACGCACCACTTCCAAGTCAAGCGGCGGTACACCAACAAGAACCTGCAAAGCATCGGTAGAGACCGTCCGACACACCGGAACACATGCCAAGAGTGCAATTCTCTGACACGTGAGAATCTTACTCTGTCCAACAACAGACATGACCGTCTTATACCACACCGATGCGCCATACGCCGCACAAGCGACGAAAAGCCCATCGTATATGATACGGACGGCACGCCTGCTGAGTCCCCAATCACTCCTCAATATGCGCCTAACCTTTCCAACGATAGCTGCCAGTTTATGCCTGACATGGGTGAGATGAGCCTGGAAGCTCATACGCTCCCCAACAACTATTCCGAGGTACCTGACCTGAGTCACATAGCGAATGCTGTTGTCACCAATTCTAATGACTGGAGGTCACCCGGTTGACAATATGCCCTTAAGCAACATCATCACCGTTTTATCCACTGCGACGTCCACACCAACCCTACACCCCACTCACAAGCAATGCGAATGGCCTGGGCACCCCTTCTCTCCAGCTCAGCACGAGACCGGCCTTCGATCAGGATGAGCAAGTCATCCGCATACGCACACAATTTGAATGTCAGCCCGAGCTGCCACAACAGAGTATCCATCATGAGATTCCAAATGAATGGACCACAGATGGACCCCTGCGGACAACCCCGAACAACCTCCATCCAAACCGTTTCAAAGGATCCAACAACACACGCTTTTCTATCCTCGAAATAGCTGCTCCAAATGCCCATCTCACGACAGCCAACCTCCGATAGCCTTCGTAAGACCTTGTCCCACGAAAGAATATCGAAAGCTCCCTTAAAATCAATGAAAAGCCCAAGCACATACTTCGCAGATGATTGTTCGACAGAACTCTTCACATGCATCCAAGCGTCCTCGACGCATTTGCCTTCCCTAAAACCAAACTGGTAACATAAGGGCCCTTGCTGTAACATTCCTTGAGTCTGTACACCATGATTCTTTCCAGCACTTTTCCAAATACTGGCAAGAGGCTGATGCCCCGATAAGAGCGAGGATTACTCCTCACTCTATCAGGCGACTTAAGGAGTACCACAACACGAGCACATTTCTATGCCTTCGGGAAGTAGCCCTCATTAATGCACCTACCGTACACCGCCTCCAGGTATTCAGGGATGGCCTTCCAGATGTTCTTACACATCTCTCCGGTCAACCCATCCAAACCTGGGGACTTCCTGCTTCTCACCCGACAAAAACAGTCATCTAATTCCGACCTCACCAAGTTTGGAGGGTCAGCAACCTCCACCGGTGGGGGAGGATAGTTGCCTGGCTCCGCCCTTGGAAAGAAAACCCCCAACAATGCGTCCGTGCAGTCCCTCCATGAAGACAACACGGTGTCGCCAACATGGAGGCATCCTATGTCCACCTGACTCTTTCTACCCCTGCAGATACGGTAAACCCTACCCCAGGGGTCATCCCTATTGTCCTGTATAAATCTCCTCCACTCGTCCTCCTTAACTGTAACAACCATGTCCTTGTACGTCTTAAGGCTGCCAAGATACTCGGTCCGCTGAGCTAGATCTTCAGCATTGGTACGCCTACCCCTCTGGAAACGTCTCCGGAAGTGTCGAACGCGCCGCCGCATCGTCTCCAACTCTGGGGTCCACCATTTGACGCTCTTGGGCTTCGCACAACTAGCTCGGCCCAACAGTGCATCATTCACCGCAGATGCCGTCCGGACAATCTTGTCAACCTGGTCGTCAATCGTTAGTAGCCTAAAGTCTTCAATTGGCACCGACGACAATGCCTCCCTAAAACAGTACCGATAATGGTCCCAATCAACGTCACGCGTTCGCCATCGTAAAACGCCACCAGTCTCCCTAGTCCGTTGTGGACAAGTAACCCTAATCTCGATGAGATTATGGTCACTTATCCCCCAATCGTCACAAACTCTCCAACTAAAGTCTAAAGCAGTAATTGCCGCCCCATTCGCAGCTGTCACGTCAATGTCACTGACGCCCATTGGCCCATCGAAAGAATATAGCTCACTCGGCTCATTCAACACGCTCAAATCTCGCGAGAGCAACCATTCACTAAGCACTCCTCCTCGTATAAGGTTCGGATGTCCAGACCCAAGTCTGGAGATCTTACTGAACCACATACGAGAGGAGGCGTTTGCATCTAGGCCGAGGATAACAGGAATACTACTCGCCACGAGTAGTACCGTATCCATATACCCTAGATAGGGTTCCAATGAAACGCCAGGCCACCTAAGTGGTGGTGGTGGTCTTTACTTAGCATTATATTTTTTTCCCAGTAGCTGGCGTTTCCTATTGATCAATTAGTCTGATGTTTGTCATCATCGCCAGAGATAAGCTGGATGGTCAGGTGGGCTCTTTTAGATGGATTTATCTGGGAGAGTCTCTTTATAAAACACTCGAAGCAGCAATTAAATTTCTTTGTTTTTCATCATATTCTCTGCTAGGGTTCGAACCTGGGACGCATGAAGGCACATCACACCACGCCCACTGAGCTAGATAACCAACCCCATTGATATTAGTATCAGGGTTGTTTGTGGATAATTAATAACATAATGTTCAATGCCGTATGGTTACTCAATAACTGGTCTACGAGAACTGGTAATGTTCACAAAAACCCCCGTGTGGCGGTCTCATCGTTCAGATTTGAGTTTTTTCGTTTCTATTTCTAAAATTTAAAAAAAATTGCCAACACACATGGAGATAAATGTACGCGTGGCTGCGTAGCTTTTGCACATGTCAATCTAGCAGGAATATCAACACTAGATGAACCAACCTAACAAAAAAAAAAACACTCAAATCGAAACGATGGGACCACCACACAGGGGTTATTCTGAAAACTTTTTGATCAAGGTAGCATTTATCATTATGGTTTCAGATCTGCTGGTGTTCTGCTAGCAAACTATTTGTGCCCCGGAAGGGGCACAATAGATCTCATGTTTCACAGTGTTCTGCAATAATTCCTTATCAATATGATGATGGTAATGATGACAGTAACGCCTTAGATTGGAATCCACAGTTGGAGCAGAAGAAGAAAACGGCCAGTACATACATGGAAGCGACAAATTGAGCCCGAGTTGAACGAATGCGTCAAGTGTTGGAGAAAAGTGAAGGCGGTTAGCGCAATACAGAGAGCTATTCAGGGAATTTATTGAGGTCTTATACTCCTATTATCATCGATTGTTAACCCATTCTTCATGCTTGTTGGGTGAAAATAAAGTACATGAGTATATGCGCCTATTTTTTTGCACTGTGTATTAGCAAAAGTTATTTTTTTGTTGAAATATTTTACAAAAATAACATAAAAAAGCGTACAACTTGTAAATGAAACTGTCCAGATAATTGTGAACAAATCATTAGAAAAATTGACACGAAATGTTAGAAATTTAAAAAGAGTTTGAAGCAAAAACTACTAAAGAAATAAAACTACACTGAGAAAAATCAGATGAAAGAAAATAATATGAAAACATTAAAGCAGCTATAAAACAACTTTCAGAAAATTTTATAAGGAAAAGTTCTTTTAGTGTATGTGTGTCTAAGAATATTAATCTTATGTTGCCTTTAATTGTTGCATGTTTAGTACGTGTTTTGTACGTTATGACAACAAACTAAGAAAACAAATGCAACATGGTTTATAACTTTTTTATGATTATTCATAAAAAAATGAATTTTATATGTGTTTTATGTGTAAAGCATGTTAATCATAATAAAAATTCAAAACGAATATTTGTCATTTTTAAAACCAGGCCCATAAGAGGAGTTTATAAGTTTTTTATTAGAAATAAAAAAATACAACTTAAAAGTGTTTTAAGTAAAATTTATTTGTGTACAAGAATAAACCACCTGTTGGGTTTTAAAACAAATTACCTAAATTTAAAAATAAATCTCATTTCTATTTTTTTATTTTTATTCCTTTTTAAATCCCTTCTTTTCTAAATTTAAAAGATTTTCTAAAACCAAAGCAAAAGACTAGTAGCCTGATATGAAATTTTCCAGCATTTTGATATCATATCTTAGGGGAGATATGCTGCTTTTAGTGATTATCTCTAAAAACTAATTTACATATTCAATGTAGGATAAGATAGTATCATCTATCTATACTTCTTTACGTACTTACAGAGACATACATACATACATACATACTTATAGCCTAAAAGATATATGACAAATTTAAAGTATTTTCATGTTGTGGCAAAGAACATGAAAAGCGGCACAAGCCATCATTAATTAAAAAAGAATTGATGCAAAAAACAACTAAAAAAATAACTCAGTCAATGAACAACACCTCTTTGGAACATGTAAAAACTCATGTTCTAATTAGACAAAACCGTAGTTTAGAAAGAAAAAACAACAACAACATCATCTTTAAGCAACAACAGCAACGGCAATTATTTCTTTTCAAACACAAAACATGGCCTTAAGATGACAACCTTAGCAAAAATAAAAAATAATAAAAAAATAAAAACTAAGGGGAGCCGTTTAAGCAGAAAATTTTGTAATGATTTTAAGCTTTTTTTCTTCTTTTTTTGGCTATAAGTTTGTCTTAAAAATGTGACGAACTGATTCAAAATTCACTTTATAAGGCTTTTTTTAGGTTAGGAATGTCACATAGGAACAGCTCACTTGACTCCAGAGAATTTCTTCCGTTGTGTTATTATGTGTGCAAAATCGTACCAAACTCTCTATTTCGATGCTACATCACAGTATCGATTTACAATTGCCACTAACGAAATAGAGGGTGAGTCAGTCGCTTAACGTGAGCATCTGTCCTAGGATCGTACCCCACGGTGCCAATGCACGAGTGTATACACTACGTCCACCCACGCCCGCACCTATGGTTAAAATCACCAGGGAGTACCAACTCAAAGGTGAGGTGTCGGAGACCATCTAAGCTCCTACCGATCTATGGGTCACGGCACCCGGTTAAGAATGCTCCCACAGGAGGGCCTCAATGTAGTCAGGCAGGGATTGAGGTCTCTGGGGCACCCTTGGTACCAGAGTTAAGCCTCCGGTCAGGCTTCGTAGCATAAATGCTACTACTAGTGTAAGTCCCAAACGTTTCCGGACTGGTCACCAAGATGAAAGTGAAAAACACCAAACAGCAAACAGGAACACAGAAACACAGCAAACCATAAGCAGCACGATGGCCAGAAGCCCGAGACGCACTAGTGTTCGCAACAGGCCGCAGACCAATCTAACACCAATGCATACTGCTGTCGGCTAATTTTGTTAGCTTGAAAGCCTAATAACCGCGAGTGAGAATATAGATAATCGGTTAAAGAAGTTCCGCCAGATGGTTGGTCGTCTCAGATCCAAATAGACCTCGTCCTTCTTATCTCTGCATACGAAAATTGCAATTTTTAATGCGAATATAAAATCCATTATTCTGTTGGTTGCGAAACTTGTATGCAAGATGCAAGTATTCGTGAACCATTGTCTTCGCAAGATTCTTCGCATATTCTGGCCAAGGACTATTATTAACCACATGTTCTGGCAAAGGGCAGGTCAACAGCTTCTTTCGAATGAAACATGGACCGGACATACCTTTAGAAGACCACCTAACGATATCGCCAGAATTGTTATAGACTGGAACCAGAAAAAGAACAGAAAAAGAGGCCGTCCTGCTTACACATGGAGAAGGCAGATTGATGCCGAAATAAAAGGCATCGGGAAAATTTGGAGTAAAATGAAGACGTTGGGACAAAATAAAGAATTGTTCCAAAAATGTACTGAGGCCATATGCACCTTGTACAGGGTGGGCAAATTTGAGGTTAGGAAGTAAATTGGCTGTCAAATGATGAAATGTCAAGAATTGAGCTGTCAACCTTTGATACTTATTTAGTAAAAAAATTGCGAAATTTTACCTATAGAATGCTACACTCTTGAACAAAGAATTTTAATTGCGAAAATTTGCTGTTTGAAAAACTGAACAAAAACAACGCATTTTTCAACAAAATCGTCTTTAGCGATGAGGTCCACTTTCAATTAGACGGTTATGTAAACAAACAAAATTGTCGTACAAGGGGCTCACAAAATCCACAAACAGTCCTCGAAAAACCATTACGTTCAAAGAAAGTGAGCTTTGGTTTCAGCAAAACGGCACCACAAACCACACAGCCAGCGAAACAATTCAGTTATTGCATCAGAAATTTCTCGTTCGCGTAAAATCCCGATTTGGCGATGTCAATTGGCCGCCTAGTTCTTCTGATTTAACGCCGCTTGATTATTTTCTCTGGTGCCATTTGAAAAACCGGGTTTAAGTGAACAAACCACAAATAAATGACACTCTGAAAGAAGACGAAAGAAGCTTTGTTGCAAAATGTGATTAAAACTTTTGTGAAAGGTGTGGAAAACCGGGTTTAAGTGAACAAACCACAAATAAATAACACTCTGCAAGAAGACGAAAGAAGCTTTGTTGCAAAATGTGATTAAAACTTTTGTGAAAGGTGTGGATGTCCGCCGACGTGCTAGAGGTGGACATTTGCCCGACATCATATTCCTATTTCCCATATTTCTATTTTATGTTGGTATGAATAAAAATGTGTTTTTAAGCAAATTTACTTCTTAACCTCAAATTTGCCCACCCTTTAGTAACGACGGGAAATAGTTATTATTATAATCGTACCAAAGTCCTTACATATCTAGACCACTTCCCGACAACCCAAAGAACTGGTAGCGCTGTGTTACCAATCTCCAATATCGTACCAAAATCCCCAAGACTTTTGGTCAAATTCAGTCTGCTACACAGTCACTTTAATCAGGGCGTGGATTTTATTCAAATTGTCCGTTGCAGAACGGTTCTTGTTATGCAATCTCCTCCGACCAAGCAAAGATACCGTCAAGTCGTTTAATGCGTGGCTATGGCAAAGAAAATGTTTCGTACACTCTTACTCCTCTTCATTAGCCTTCTTGCATGGAAGTATAGTACTTCGTGACATGTAGTCTGCTCTTCATTCGTCCGAATGTTGACAGAATGTTTTGGTCTCGTATCAGGTGGATTCACGGACCCTGAACATGAGATGCAGCTTCTTTGACACCAATTGAGAAGAGCTCCGATGGTCCCAATAGATCCATAAAGATCCAAAGCAATTTTTGAGTACACTAGTTCATCTGTCAGGCAATTACATTTCCAGGAACCCAGACAAGGAGTCGAATGTTTATATCTTATCCGGAGATGCCCAGCAGTTTTAAACAATTTTAGATTTAGTCGACAAGATAATTTGGCCATGTCAGTGCGGTTTAGACCTGGCAAATCCACCATCGACCAAATATTCATGTGACGCCAAATCCTTGAAAAGACCCAAGTAAAACAGATCGACAGCTACGAATTACATATTTGTCAACTACAAACACGTTCAAATTTGCTTCAAGCATTGTCCGAGCTTGGTATCCCTGCAAAACTTATGCGACTTTAAAGGATGACATTAGCAGATACGCGATCCTCAGTTAAAATAGGGAAGAACATTTTCGACGCCTTTAGTACCAAGCGAAGCTTCAGCCAGGAGGAAAACTATCGCGTGATCTTTTTAGCATTTTGGTGGTGCTACCCGCTTAAGACGACGACATCGAAATCATGGGGCGAACATTGCGAAAAAGTCAAGGAAGAATTTGCAAAAGTGGGTCTGGCAGTAAGCGGAGATAAAAAAATGGTGGATGGTCTCAACGCACAAAACGTTCAGTAGACTCGGGTATAAAATGGAATTTGATTATGGCGGAGCCATACCAAACAACATCAGTTTTGAGATAAAAAGAAGTACAATACTGGCGAATAGTTGCTATTTTGGATTAGACAAGCACTTTAAGAACAAAGCCACCTCTCGACGAATGAAGATTACCCTATACAAGAAACTAATATTACTTGTGTTGTTATATGGTTTTGAAGCTTGGGTGCTTGCGAGAGCAGACGAGGAAGTGCATGGAGTATTCGAAAGAAACAAATTTCCGTATAATTTATGGACCAACTTACGTTGGCGGAGAACATCGATGTCTTATGAACCATAAGCTCTGTATGATCTATATGCCGACATGGAGATAATTAAACGTATTAAATTCCAACGATTACGTTGGCTAGGTCATGTTGGGAGAATGGCTGACCATCCTACAGCTAAAAAATCATTTAAACACGAACCTGGTGATGGTGCACGCAGAAGGGGAAGTCCGAAGCTCCGATAGAAAGATTAAATAGAGGAAGACATCGCGAAACTTGGTGCCAGAAATAGGAGAAGTAGTGCAGAAGATCGTAGCGCTTGGAGATCTTTTCTATGTTCGACCACTGGGGCAAATGCTCTATGACGGTTAAATAAGTGAGTACGTTCACTCTTTAAGAATCTTATGGCCGCTTCGATATCAGTAAATATGAAAATGGTCAGTAAGTCCGTGATTTTTTGCATAAAAACTAATTTTATTTCCCAACATAGCCTCCTCTGAGTTATACACGCTTTGCCATAACTGGGGCAATGAGAACTTGACACACAGCTGCACTCGAGTTTCTATTAGAAACTGCACTTGGCAGAGACCATGACAAGGATAATGAGAGATAAGTTGGGTACGAGTGGTCGATTACTCCCTACTTGGCCTTCCTGTGGATAGGATCGGGAAACTCTATCACTTTAACAAATGCTTCAGGGCAAGACTGAGTAATAGAAGAGAGTGAAGGGTTTGAAGGCTGTCTACTCCTTTAGAGGAGAGACCATTCTGTGGTACACGGATGGGTCAGGGACAGAAAGTGGTACAGGCGCGGGAGTGTTTGTCCATAGGAGGGAATATTTGGAATCTATGGGAAAACTCGCAAGCATATTCCAGGCGGAAGTTTATGCAATTGAGAGATATGCTCAATTTAATCTGGAGAGGAAATATAGAGGACAGGACATAGCCATACTATCTGATAGTCAGGCCGCCTTTCGGTTTGGGAATGTCTTGGTAAACTAAACCAGCTGGGCAAAGACAATATGCTCAGCTCATGCTGGGTTCCGGGTCATGTGTGCATTCAAAGGAATGAAGTGGCCGATGAACTAGCCAAAAATGGAGCTTCCACTCCACTTGTGAGGCCAGAACCCTTTTATGGACAGGGAAAAGGGGGCTTGGAAAGGCATACTTAAGGGAAATGAGGACAAGGAGAGATGGGTACTCTTCTCTGTCCGTACGAGTCTGAGACAGTCTAAGCTTTTGTTGGGTAAATGTTACAGGTGAAGATTTGAATCCTGCATAAGGATTTTTAGAGACAACCTGGGGATACTGGCCGATCTTTTGACCGGTCATTGCAGGCTACATGGACATCTGAGTAATCTCACGTCTGATGTGCAGATTCTGTGATGACGATACTGAGTAGGGAGTTATAGCGGGTGGTACCGACAGCCTGAACTTCGTCAGATCGACACGATTGGCAGATATATTATAGGAAGCCCTATATTGATGAATGGTCGCAGTACTTTTATACCTCGATAATTAAATAATAATCCCTTCCAAAGAATATAATTTGTTGATGTTAAACAAAAATAGCTACTAGGAGCTATATCTGCAGAACAGGGCTGATGAGGGTGTAATTCTTAGCCTAATTCATGGATTTTTATGTGCAGTTCCTATAATTTGTGCACTAGGATACTCCTATACGCATGGGCCAATTTTCTGTAAAGAGATTGGGTCGTAGCTCCTCCCAGAAATGTTCTACGCGGCCAAAAAATGCCTTGCGGAAATTTTTAGACAGATTGCATAAGGGAAACCACAGCACATCTGCCCAGAAGCTGTCAAAATATATTAAATTCATATGAGACACAGCTTATGGGCGGATGCGGCATGTTTTCCATGATGCAATCTGCGAAAACTTTAATTTGTTTTTATATTTTTATTTTTATTTATTAAAAGAAACTTTTGTTATCATTGCTATGATTATTATTGTTAGTACTTCTTTATTACAAAAACGCGTATTACGGTTCACCCTTATAATGTTTACCACACTAAAAGCTGCTGCAAGTTACTCACACACACGTACACTACGTAAAACATATAACTTAGTGTTGTTGGTTTGAACAAAAACAAACAAACAATAGCGACTATGATAAACATCATATGAGCAGTGCTGCCAACTTTTTATGATCAAAACGCGCAGACCTAGTACTCAAAAGGCGCTAAAAGCACTAAACTATAATTTGTATAACTATTTGTAATCCAAACGCGCCGAAAAAAAACGTTAACAATATTTAAAGCCAACAAAATATACTAAAATTGTAAAAAAAAAAACAATTTCTAATATTAAAATTTCCACTTTTACAAAGATTTTTTAATAATTTGAACGATTAAAAAATGAAATTAAAAACGATTTAGAACAGAACAACAACTTAAAAACTTTTCTTAATTCTTTGGTGCTGGTGTTAGGCAAGGTAATGTTCTTTCTCCACTGCTATTTAACTTTGTACTCGATTATGTCGTACAACATGGTATAACCTTGTGACTAAACACAAAGTTGTAAGACCTAGATTACTCAGATGACATCTATCTCTTTGCTAACAGACATTGCGAAATGCAATGAAAACTTGACTCTATACAGTCAGAAGTATACAGAGTGAGCTTGCGGATAAAAATCCTCAAAATCAAAATTATATGAATCAATCAACGCTAATAACACAACAATCTTCCGAATTCTGAATCAGAAATTTGGGACATGTCCTATCTTTTTTACGTCCTCACGACGTCCAGAGGTTCCAGCACTGATATTCAGAACAGATTGGACGTATTCAGGCCGACTGATTGCTACAGGGCGTTCTCTTCCATTCAAGCATTTATAAACCACTGTCTACGTTGGATTTTGAAAATTTTCTTGCCAGAAACCACATCACACCAAGTTCTTGTAATGAAGGAAATGAACTGGCCACACTCTGAGGAAACTAAATACGACTTAGTAAAACTACCCATTGAATGGAACTCGCAAATAAACAGAAGAATCGGAAGGCAAGCATATTACTAGAGAAGACAGATTGAAAGAATAGCTCATAGCATGACTTGGTATCAGATAAGATCATCGACTTTAGATAAGCGTAAATGGAAAGAATTCGTTATAGCTCTGTGATCCCCTGGGGATCTTTAAATGTGTAATAACAACTAACAAGTTTAGTACTTTAATTAAATAGTTAACATTTTTAGCTTCCTTCTAAAATGACTTATGAGTCTTAAAAATGGGCTCTTAGATTTGAGATACGTTTCAAAAACACTATTTTTACTCATTTTTTCACATATATAGGGTCGCCATTTAACGTTTTTTTTTCAACTAGTGCTTATTTCGTGAATGGTAACACTTAGCTCATGTCTGATTTAACAGACAATGAGTTTTTTTCTTCCGCTGAATGAATATGGTTGTGTATACGCTTGAAGAACGCTGGGAATCTGGGCCTGCGATCGACTTTCAGAAGATGTTAAAAAAAATCATCTTTTCAGATAAAGCTCATTTTGATCTTGGCGGGTATGTAAACAAGTAAAATTGTCGCATTTGGGGCACAGAAAATCCGCATGCATACATTGAAAAGCCGATACACCCAAGACGAGTCTCTGTTTGGTGCGTATTTTGGTGCAGAGGCATAACTTGGACATTTTTCTTCGAAAATGAGCAAGGAGCAGCCGTTACAGTCAATGGCGATCGTTATCGGGCCATGTTGAACGAATTTTTGTTCACAAAAATTTAAAAAAAAATTTAATTTAATTTGGTTTCAACAGGACGACGCTACACAGTCGACGTGCCACACAGTCGAAGCTACACTCGATGTTTTGCGTTCTGTTTTTGATGCTCGCATTATCAGCCGCAGAGCTGATGTCATTTGGCCACCTCGGAGCTGCGATTTGACACCGTTGGACTATTATTTGTGGGGTGCCGTCAAAGAAAAGTGTTACGCCAACAAGCCAGAAACAATTGACGCTTTAAAGAACAATATTTGTGAAGGCATTGGTGAAATACAGCTGCACACAATCAATAATGTGCTTAAAAATTGATCCGATTGTGTAATTGTGAAATTATTTTCCATTATTAAGGAAGGATTGTACTTTCAAATAAAAAAAGATATTTGAGAAAATATTCAGTAGTTTTTTTTTATAGCATTTTCAAAAAAAAAAAAAAAAAACAATTTATTTGGCGGAAGTGGAAGCGTGAAGCATTTTAAATCAATAAATTTTAATCGCTAAATTGGCAACACTGCATAGGAGAAAAAAATTGATCTCTCACTCTGCTGCCTATGGTTTATTGTAGTACTAATAATAAACATGGCTGTCATAGTTGTTGTTGTTCTTAAAATTACAAGAGAAAAAAAAGGTTTTTTTTCTGTAACATAAAATGGAAATGTTTTTAGAATAATTTTTATTTTAATGTAAAGTATAATATGAATGTACCAATACAGTGTTGGTGTTTAGGCGTATGAATAGAAATGTTAAATTATGTAAATTTTTGTTGTTGTTGTTTTAATTTATAACATTAATGATTTTATTTATAATAAGAAAAAAACATTTTATTACAGTAATCATTATGTCAGTGAGCATGTTTTCCTCTTGTTTGTTTTTTCTATCTTTCCGCTCTTTTTTTTAACTTCTCCTCTCTTTGCTAAAACAGCCACCGTTACAGTAAGTTTATTTTTATTATTATTAACGTTGTTGCTGTTGTTGTTAAGTGTTTTTATTATATTGACTTCTTAAATAGTTGTTATTGTTAAGTGTTGACAACATATTACATATACAAGTAATGCATTGCAATGTAAACTAAACAAACAAGACAAAGCAAGTAAATATAACGTTATAAGAGTGAATGTTTTTTTTGTTTGTTTTTTTGCTCTCTTTTGTTTTCTCTTTTTTATTACAGTTGTTTCCTTTTGTAATCTAATCTGTTATGTAAAGCTTGTAAAGTATAAATAAAATAAAAATGACAATTGCAATTAAAAACAAAGCAGCGTAAGAAAACTTAAAAGCCGTTGAATTTAAAATTTGAATTGGTAATCATATAAGTAAATTTGGATGTTAAAAACTATAAGTGTGGGTGCAGTAATAAATAAATTTGGAAATTGAGAAAAAATAAATAAATAAAATATTTGAAATAGATAAATGAAAAATAACAATATAAATAAAAAGAAAAACAAAAGCAAATACCATTATATGTATTAATAATATTAATTTTAAACTAAATTGTGACTTATTTTAAATTGCGTAGTATAAGTCTTTTATAGAGTATACTATAGGGTCCGCCATATAAATTTTTTTGTTTTGAAAATGCTATAAGCAAAACCTACTGAATATTTTCTCAAATTTTTTTTTTATTTGAAAATACAATCTTTCCGGTTAATAATGGAAAATCATTTCATTCAAATGGCTGCCACGGCTGGCCATACAGCAGCCTACACGATCGGTCCAATTTTTAAGCACATTATATAATATAAAACAAATGTACATACATATATGTAAATGTATTAAAAATATTAAAAAATAATTGTTAAATAAAACAAATATGAAAAAAATCTTTCGTCATAAGAGTATTTTATCTTAACCGACACACACTAATGGATATTCATAAATATGTATATAAAAAACCAGAGTTAAAAATATTAATGGAAAACATTTCTTAATGTTTTATGAGCTTTTTTTGTACTTAAAAAAATCTTATTTATAACAAAATAAATTAGTAAATTATATAGCTAATTAGAGCATATTTAATAATTATGTGTTTAATAATAGAGTTAACCCCCTTTCCGCAGCAGCAGCTGTATTTCACCAATGGCTTCACGAATATTGTCCTTTAAAGCGTCAATTGTCTCTGGTTTGTTGGCGTAACACTTATCCTTGACGGCACCCCACAAATAATAGTCCAACGGTGTCTAATCGCTGATTCGAGCGCCGTCCTGTTCAAACCAAATGTTGCTAATATCCTCCTCTTCAATTTTTGTGAACAAAAATTCGTTCAACATCGCCCGATAACGATCGCCATTGACTGTAACGACCACTCCTTGTTCATTTTCGAAGAAAAATGGCCTAATTATGCCTCTGGACCAAAATCCGACCAAACAGTTACTCGTCTTGGGTGTATCGGCTTTTCAATGTATGCATGCGGTTTTTCTGTGCCCCAAATGCGACAATTTTACTTGTTTACATACCCGCCAAGATCAAAATGAGCTTCATCTGAAAAGATGATTTTTGATTCTCAAAGTAAGCGTTGTTCAAGCGTATACACAACCATATTCGTTCAGCGGAAGGATAAAACTTAATTATCTGTCAAATCAGACATGAGCTAAGTGTTACCATTCACGAAATAAGCACTAGTTGAAAAAAAAAACGTTAGATGGCGGACCCTATAGGAAAAAAATCACTTGTCGTAGGCCAAATTTCCATTTCACGTTAAGGCTGAGAATCGGCTTAAAATATTTGCTAAAAAATTCGTATTCTAAGAATATTTAAATGCATATATCAGCTGACATAAGTGATTTTAATAAAACATGTAAAAATAACCTACAACGAGCTCATTTGCCTAAATTTTGAGCAAGTCACTGTACAATTGTAATGCTCAGGGAATTTTTTCTCTGCCAGTTGATAAATTTTACACCTTCGGACTACCTCTTTCTTGAAACTAATAGGGTCTAATAAGAGACTTGACTTGATTTTACTTAATTGTTAGCGCGCAGAAGAAGACTGCTTACCCCTGGATAATTTGATAAACAAATGGGTAAAGACCACCAATGGGCTTTGCTTAGGCGCAGTAAACTACCACGGAAATCAATCTCTCAATTTCTAATGTGAATTTGCATTAAAGTTGCCAATGGTGCAGTGAAGGTATAATTCGTGAACAAGGAGTGGTATTTTCTTTGGTATAGAGCCTTCGGTGACACTGACAGTCGCATTGTACACTGTTCTGTGTCGAGCATATTTATTTACTACGCACATGTAATTATAAGCAAGTTCAAACTTCTGTCGCAAGCCAAAGAATTTATATGAACTCCATTGTGTAGAATATCATAAAATACTCTCAAGGAAAAACGTCTACATACACCCTTGGATATAAGGGTTTTAGAGAGGTTGAAAAGAAAATTAAAAACAATTTTACTTCAATATTCAAGGCATTAATAAAAAGGCTTATTTATAAAATGAAAAAATAACTGATTAACATAATAAAAAGAATAATAACAAAAATATTAAAAATTTATAAGAAAAAAGTCCACATACAGATACAAAATATAAAAGTTTTTAATATAAAACTTTTAATTTTTGGTTGATTCACTTTTGGTATTAATAACTGCTTGAAGACGAATATTCTCTGTAATAGAGTGTGTTATTTCGGCCAATAGACTAATAAGGGCAGTTTTTAATGTTTCACAGTTATTATTGCTACATTTTCTTTACGTTTAAGTATGGTAAATAAGGTAGCGAATTTAACTCTCTTGGAGCAAAGCTAAGAAGCCAGTCACGAAAAGCATGCGCAATATGCTTAGAGACATTATCTTACTAGAAAATCCATTGATCTCCCAAGTCCAAGCTATCAATTTTATACTAATTAATCAGATCAATAAAACTTTATGAAATTTCCAGCAAAAGAAAAAGACTTTTAAATTTTCTCAAATGATATTAATTAATTCCCACACAATTGAAATAAAAACATATCGAGTCTTAAATGCCAAAATCCTCATATCAATTTCTGGTTTTATTATATTCTTACGTTTTAACCTTTTTAAAACGTTTGAGTTCTTCTAAATTACGTAAAATGTTGTTGTTGTTTTACACTTTTTATTTCCTCACATCATCTTTATACAGTTTATCTTAATACAGCAACTTATTTATCTTGCACTTAATATTCGTTTATACAACAGTTTTATTTTCGCCCAAACATGACTTTATGACTGCCAAATGATAACTAACTCACCAAATGCAGTGCGCCTTTTATAGCAATTCATTATCAATTTGTAATATTTTTGTAGTTACTACACATTTCTATTCTATCTACGTTAAATTCAAAAGATGTAAAATTATAATACACAAAAAGGAATCGAACTGGCAGTACCATTAATAACACAGACAATTATGGCAGTAACAGATACACAAGAGCCTTGACACAAACCATTAAAGTTTATAGCTAAAGTCTCACCATACAGTCTCTTATGTGGTGTATTTTCATTTTAGGCATTTTTATTTTCGTAACAATATGTTAAACATACACAACGTTTAAAAAAACGATATCCAAAGACGCATGTTTCTTAAGTCTTTTGATTTGTAAAGTTTATTTTTCAATAACTAATACAAAAATATTATTTGATAAACACAGGCTAGAACTTTTAAATATTAAAACAGTTACACAATTTGTCATACAAAATTGACATAAAAAATTTATTATAAAAGCGAAAAGAATTTTCTAGAATAAAATATTTATCCTTTATAATTGATAACCGAGATTAGAACTTAATAACACACGAAGTACGGCAGTGTATCAAACGCATCAAAATTGCAGAACCTTAAAATTCCAGGTGACCAGCTGCATAAGTGTGGGAAAAGGTATTGAGTAGCACATCTAAAAATAATTATTATTTTATTGATGCCCTTAACCGTCTGGCATGATTTAAAATCTATATATTTGTGTCAAGCAACATATAGTTTTCTTTAAAACTTTAGTGAACAATTTTCACAACCTTTTGTATCACTCTATTTTTATATTCAATTATACAAAACAAAAATGTTATACGTTTTTTTATTTTAATACTAAGCAATTGACTCAGTACTTTTTATTTACCGAAAGCCTAAAAGTATGCTTTTACAACTTATTTGTTTTGTTTTATTTATTACACAAACAACAGTTTCTTTTAAAAAATTTAAACAAAAAGCTTAAACAGTGTAAATGCTAAACAATAAAATATTTAATTCGTTAAGCAAATGTTGTGTTTGTTGGAGATAATATGGTATAACAGTTAATAGCACAAGTTTTGAGAAATTGTATTATTTTTTATAAACATATATTCGTTAAGCAAATGTTGTGTTTGTTGGAGATAATATGGTATAACAGTTAATAGCACAAGTTTTGAGAAGTTTTATTATATTTTGTAAACATATAAAGGCAGAGTTGCCAAGTATATTAAACATAAAAACTCGTATTTTGGATTTGGGAAGAGATAATGTTAAAAAAAACAACCAATTATATTTAAAAAGTTCTTTTATTATTATACTATATTTGAAACAGTGTGTTGTTAAGAATAATAAATAGAGGGCTAAATCCAATAAAGAACCGTTCACTAAAATATTTCTCGGAGTAATTAATGTTGAAACTTAAGTACATATATCGACCATTATAACAATATATATTTAAGCGAATATTCTGATTTTCTCAAGGAGATCTTATATGGGTCATATATGATTTCTAAGTATATAAAACTGGTCCATGCTAAATCTTATAATGATTGATATATGTATAAGAGCAATTCCAAGGGGACATTTGTACGGGAGATGGAAATCATAGAGCGATTTCAACAAAAATTAATGCGGTTCATTCTTAAACCGAAAAAAAAAAATAACATTATCCAAAAAAAAACCAAACTTTGAACTCAAAAACACTTTTAACAATTTTGGCCAATACTCCTCCTCTGTATGTAGTTTATACTTGTACAGGATTTTTCAGCACAAAAAATATACTTTTGGTATCAATCTAAAATTCGACAAGATGTCGTGACAGAGTAGATTTTTGTTTTTGTATGAAAAATCTATGAATATGTCGATTTCAATTTTTAGGTAATAGCGTAAAAAAAAAAACACTTTTATAATGGGTCCGCCATCTAACGTTTGTCTGATTTGACGGATAATAAGTTTTTTCCTTCCGCTGAACGAATATGGTTGTGTATACGCTCGAACAACGCTGGGATATATTGCGACATTACTTTGAAAATCATGGTAATGTTGCAGAATCATAAATCATCTTTTCAGATGAAGCTCATTTTGATCTTGGCGGGTATGTAAACAAGCAAAATTGTCGCATTTGGGGCACAGAAAACCCGCACGCATACATTTAAAAGCCGATACACCCAAGACGAATCACTGTTTGGTGCGGATTTTGGTCCAGAGGTATAATTGGGCCATTTTTCTTCGAAAATGTGCAAGGAGTGGCCGCTACAGTCAATAGCGATCGTTATCGGGCCATGTTGAACGAATTTTTGTTCACAAAAAATGAAGAGGAGGATATTAGCAACATTTGGTTTCAGCAGGACGGCGCTATGTGCCACACAGCCGAAGCGACATTCGATGTTTTGCGCCCTGTTATTGAAGATCGCATTATCAGCCACAGAGCTGATGTCGTTTGGCCACCTCGGAGCTGCGATTTAAAACCGTTGAACTATTATTTATGGGGTGCCGTCAAAGATAAGTGTTACGCCAACAATCCAGAGACAATTGACGCTTTAAAGGACAATATTCGTGAATATTCTTGGTGAAATACAGCTGCACACAACCGATAATGTGCTTAAAAATTGAACCGATTGTGCATGTGCAGCCGAGACAACCATATTAATGAAATTATTTTCCATTATTAACCGGAAGGATTGTACTTTCAATTAAAAAAAGAAATTTGAGAAAAGCAGTTTTTTTTATAGCATTTTCAGAAAAAAAATTATTTGGCGGACCCTACATAATCGTATAAATATCGAAATTAAAAAAAATACAATTAAAATTATAGACCAAAAACGTAAATTAAATATTTACACACATTACCTTTAAAAAAAATTTTAATAATAAAAAAATAAAATATGTAGAATGTCTACCACATTCGACTGCACATTTCATGTAATCTGCATTGAAAAGCGTATATTTTTTTCTAGGCATCAAAATTGAGTAAAATATAGACCTACAAGTGTTGTCTCTAATGGTGTGTTCAGTATGTACCGTAAATTCTTTTTATTTTTTATTTTGTATTTGTATTTATTAAAATTTAATTTCAGAATCTGACAACTTATAACATATATATACGAGTGCGGATTGACATTAAAGCTACCTAGCGCTAGATGGCAGCACAAACACAAAAACTTTTTCTTTCTTAGAAATTACGATTTGTCAAACGTCAGCTGTTAAAATTTTAGCCAAATTCATCGATTAGTTTATTTGTTGTAGTCGTTTGAAGTAAGCAACTTTTGTGTTTCTTGGAAAATGAAAAAAAGTGAATTTCATGTAGTGATTAAACACTATTATTTGAGAGGCAAAACGGCGAAAGAGACAAAAGAAAAGCTTGATAAACATTACAACGAATCTGCTCCGTCAGATTATATGGTAAAATATTGGATTGCTGAATTTAAACGGGGCCGAACAAGCACTGCAACAATACCATCAACAGGCCAAAAGAGGTGGTTACTGAAGAAAATATCAAGAATATCTCGATATCGTTATGTATGATAGCTTAGTCAAAATCCGTGAGATTGTTGAAATGGTAAACATATCATACGAACGTGTGTTCAACATTTTGCATGAACATTTGCATATGAAAAAGCTATCGGCAAGATGGGTGCCGCGTTTGCTCAGTGTTAAACAAATACGAGTTCGACAGATCACTTCACAGCGGTGTATGGACATGATAAAGCATAATCCTGCTGATTTTTGGCGTAGATTAATAACTGTTGATAAAACGTGGGTCCACCACTACACGCCTGAAACCAAAAATCTATCGAAGCAATGGGTGGAAGCTGGTGGAAGTGCTCCGAAGAAGGCGAAATCGGCTGGCAAGGCTTTGGCCACTGTATTTTGGGCTGCACACGGAATATTGCTCATCGATTATCTTGAAAAGGGATCCGCTATCACAGGAGAGTATTATCGTGCATTATTGGATCAATTGGTTGATGCAATCAAGGAAAAACGACCACATTTAAACAAGATAAAAGTGCTCTTTCTTCAAGACAACGCACCGCTTCACACAGCATTAGATACGATGCTAAAACTATGAGAAATCCACTTCGAATTGGTTGATCATCCACCTTATAGTCCAGATTTAGTCCCTAGTGACCTTTTCCTATTTCCAAACTTGAAAGAATGGCTCGCAGGAAAAATATTCATCTTAAACGAAGAAGTGAATACCGAAACTAATGCGTATTTTGAGGAGTTCCCAAAATCGTATTATTCAGATGGTATAAAAAAGTTCGAAAATTGTCTTACTAAGTGTATTGATCTAAAAGGAGACTACGAGTATGTTGAGAAATGAATGGTTTTTGAAAAAAAAAAATGTTTTTTTCCTACTTACGTAGTTTCAATATCAATCCGCCCTCGTATATATATGTATATAAAAAAACAAAGAAAAAAAACAGTAATACGAGGGGTACTATTTATATTTCGGAAATAGCAATTAAAAACAAATATTGTTAAATGAATATGACATTATGTTTTTCATTTCAAACCATTGTTATCGTTGACTCTCTCCGCAACTGGTAAACAGACAATGTAGACAAACTATTTTGAAAATTTGCATTTTTAATTTGAAAATAATGTATGCATCGAGTATTTTGTTGTTGTTGTTGTTGCTGTTGTTTTTTGTCATTATTTTAATAAATAAGTAGCAGCAGTAGTAACAAAAATGTGTTGTTGCATGCAACATAACTATACATTTTGTGTCTTTCCAATTTTCATTTCCATTTTATATTGAGTTTTAATCCATTCAATACGCCAACGTGTTAATATTCTCATCGTTATCAAAAACGATAACAGAAATTTTAAAATAAATTTTAAACGGGCAGGGTATGTTGAACCAAGGTAGATATTATAGATTAAAGTTTAAAAAATAAATTTTTTTTACTCCGTCTTGCGGTAAAAATACTGAGCACAAGTCGTCGTGCTCGTGATCGAACAACTTCAATCGTAATTTTGACATTCTGTAATTTAAATTAACATTGTTGTACAATCACGAATAAGACGATTTGGAGTCTGATTAGTTAAGTTTTGGTAATCTTCACAAAAAGTGAATCAAAGTTCGACATTCTATAGCGTACTTCACTAAGGCTTAGTTCTTCTTCTTGGACGATTAGGGTTTAGTTTTGTCTAAATATTTATGTAGCCATGGTTGGTCACCGAGTGCTTTCGTCTAAATTTGAATTACCTTTGACAACATTTAGCAGTTCTCTAACAATGCTAATCTGCTCAAATTGTGCTAGTTAGGGAGCAAACGTTCCGATTCAAGTTTTATCCACAACACTTTTGGCATTTCTCAAAGCAGTTTTTCCATTCCTCCAAGACATGGTTTTTGAAAACTTCAACTGCTTCTTAGGCGCTTGTAAATCGTTGCCTACACAGAAGTCATTGAATGCCAAATCAGGACTGTACGAATCCAGACTGTACGTCACCTGTTTGACGAGATGTGTGAGAGCTATCATTGTCATGATGGTTTAAGAATTTCTCCGAAGACTTCCGGCAAAGAGATGATCGTGTACTACTCAGAAGTGATCAATCTACGTTATTCAAGCGGAATAGTGTTCACATGACCCGTTCGGCCGAAAAACAGGCGACAATTTGTTTCGCTGTGCTTTTTTCACGAACAACTTTTGTTGGATTCAGCTCGTCTTGGAATACTCACACGGTCGATTACTGTTTTGTTTCCGGCTCATGCGCCTATGCACATGATTCGTCACCTATTACGATTTCATACACGTCTTTTGAAGTTTGAAGTCGATCTTTTCAATCATTTCCTTACACCAATCGGAGCGAACCTCTTTTGAGCGATTGATAAATTATGGAGTATCCAACGGGAACAAAATTTTTTACTACTAAGTGTTTTTGCAATATCGTATGTGTTGAAGTGGAACTAATCTGCTAGGATGCCTCTAACTCACAATATGTCACATGACGATATTGCATTTTTATATCACGCATTGCATTGATGTTTTATGGCGCAACATCCGATTTTGGGCGACCAAACTATGACACGATTTAATTCACAATACCAGCGATATACTATGGTTTTTGATGGTGCTTTATCGCCACATAAAGAACTGAGTTCATCGACACATTCTGAGATAATCCACGTAAAATTTGTGAAAGATAATCCAAGGAAACCCTTTTCTTGAAATTTTCATTTTTTGGCCAAATTGATTTTCTTAACTCACTGTAAATAAAACAAATAGGCACTTGTACATAAAGCGCACAAAATTTTATTTTCTGTGGGTGTAATGCTGTTTTAACTACGGTTGGCAAAAACTTGGGTTTTAATAAAAACGCCCAGACCACCGGGTTTTATTGGGTTATTTGATGGGCTTTTTTGGGTTTCATTGGGTTTTATAACTGCTTCCAAATTTCGTTTAATTCGACAATATTTTTTGTTCGTTAGTATAATTCATTATTTCAACATTTATAATGCAATTTTGCATTCTTAGTAGGATCAAGGCGGCATTATATAATATGAGCTGCTAAGACCCCGGTATTCCGAGTAGATTAAAATTATTCGGTTGAACCGTGCATTATGAGAAAACTCTCGTGGCAAAGTTGCCAACCAATTTTTAGAAACGATCAAATTTTCCAAACATTGCTTCTTCTGGCTTTCAATGGATGCAATATCTCTTAGTGTCACCGAATCACTTCTTTGGAAAAAATAAAAAAATCGGCTTCAAAGTAAATCGCCTCAAAAAACAAGAAGTTTTTCTAAGACGGGATTCGGACGTTAGCTCAGAGATTAATTCATTATCATTTTTGAGCGCAAAAAAGGGACCGATACGCAAATTGTTTATTATATTTTTTGTTGTGCATAAACAACAAAAACCTTTAAATAAAAAACCCAGATGGGTTTTTTAAATATAAAACCCAGGTAGGTTTAATTAGGTTATCCAGCAGGTTTCCAGCCCTGGTTTTAACACAACCTCGTAGATTTTTCTCACTCCTTATTTACATACCCATTCAATTAAAAAGTTGCTTCATGGGAGAACAAAATTTGGAGTTTTGAAGTTTGACGAGCAGTACCATTATTTTGATAAAAGATGTCAACAATTTGCACGCGTTCCTCTGGTGTAAATATATCCACAATGAGATATCAAGCCAATCTAAACAAACAGCAACTACGTATCAGCTGTTAAATCGGTTGTCAAATAAAGCAGTGTTGCCAAGTCTAAGTTAGGAGCATCTAAAAAAACACCCGTTATTATAGCCTGTATTTAAATTAAACTATGGTAGTATACTATATGATAACAAATAACCACACTTGCCTAACTTTTTAATTTTAAACGATAATTAAGTCTTCTGTTTGCTAATAACACTGTTTACATACCTGAAAAGAAAAAGGAAAAATTAACAAATTAGCAAGAAATAATAATAAAATAAAAAATAATAATAAATGATTAAAACAAAATTAATTCAAATAAAATCTTTAAAATAAAATAATAAACATAAATAGATATATAAAATTTAATAGAAATATTTGCTTTTATTTATTGTTAGTATATATAGGGTCCGCCAAATATTTTTTTCTTTTTTTTTTTTTTTTGAAAATGATATAAAAAAAACTACTGAATATTTTCTCAAATTTCTTTTTTATTTGAAAGTACAATCCTTCCGGTTAATAATGAAAAATAATTTCATTCAAATAGCTGCCTCGGCTGGCCATACAGTAACATACACGATCGGTTCAATTTTTAAGCACGTTATCGATTGTGTGCAGCTGTATTTCACCAATGGTTCACAAATATTGTCCTTTAAAGCGTCAATTGTCTCTGGCTTGTTGGCATAACACCTTTCTTTGACGGCACCCCACAAATAATAGTCCGATGGTGTCAAATCGCAGCTCCGAGGTGGCCAAACGACATCAGCTCTGCGGCTTATAATGCGATCTTCAAAAACAGGGTGCAAAACATCGAGTGTAGCTTCGGCTGTGTGGCATGTAGCGCCGTCCTGTTGAAACCAAATGTTGCTAATATCCTCCTCTTCAACTTTTGTGAAGAAAAATTCGTTCAACATGGCCCGATAACGATCGCCATTGACTGTAACGTCCACTCTTTGCTCATTTTCGAAGAAAAATGGCCCAATTATGCCTCTGGACCAAAATCCGCACCAAACAGGACTCGTCTTGGGTGTATCAGCTTTTCAATGTATGCGTGCGGGTTTTCTGTGTCCCAAATGCGACAATTTTTCCTGTTTTCATACGGAGCTGACGGTACTTCTCTTCTACCAAACTCCGTACGCAATTTTCACACACATTCTGCAACATTACCATGATTTTCAAAGCAATTACGCAATATTTTCCAGCGTTGTTCAAGCGTATACACAACCATATTCGTTCAGCGGAAGGATAAAACATAAGCTAAGTGTACCATTCACGAAATAAGCACTAGTTGAAAAAAAAAACGTTAGATGGCGGACCCGTTATAATCCTGAAAAAGCTTATAAATATGGCATCAAAATATTTAAACTGTGTGAGATGAGTGGCTATTGTGGTAAGGGATCTAGATTATTCTGGAACTATTGTTGCTGTACTAGCCGAGTGTTTATTTAATGAGGGAAGACTGCTAGTTGCCGATAATTGGTACAGCAGTATTTCTCTGACAATGTTTTTGAAACAAAAAAGAATAGATTACTGTGGAACATTGCGATCAAATAGAGAAGGACTATCAAATTTGAAAACTGTTAAATTGAAGAAAGGACAATTCTTTGGAAAGAAAAGTATTTCTGGTATTCGTGTGACGAATATTTTTTTTTATTTCAAATTTTCAAGGTCCCGATATGAAAGACATTAAAAAAAAAAAAAATTCACAAGGAGAGAAGTTGTTGAAGCCTTCTGTTATATTAGATTACAATCGTGTAAAAGGTGGTGTGGATCTTTCCGATCAGATGATATCCTATTACAGTTCTGCTCGTAAAATCGAAAAGTGGTATTGTAAGGTATTTTTTGAATGTGTAAGCATATCGATTTTAAACACCTGGGTCTTATACAACAGGTTTTATGCGAGAAGAAAGTTAAATATACAAGAGGTTTCAAAATCCATTACAATGGCATTGATTGATATCGCAATGCCCACTAAAGAAACTAGAGAAACTGCAAGGGTTGTACACGTGCTGACAACTATTCCTCGGAAAGCTGATGGGAAAATCGTTCGCAAAAAATGATCAGAATGCTATCGGAAAATAGTTGAGACCGAAGATGGAAAATCAGCCATTAAAAAAACGAAACAAAAGGCATTATATTTAACCCGTTTTAATGATAACCATAAAGACTGATATAACATTTTTGGTGATAACAATTTTATAAATACGAGGGCGGATTGACATTAAAGCTACCTAGCGCTAGATGGCAGCACAAACACAAAAACTTTTTCTTTCTTAGAAATTACGTCAGCTGTTAAAATTTTAGCCAAATTCATGGATTAACTTATTTGTTGTAGTCGTTTGAAGTAAGCAACTTTTGTGTTTCTTGGAAAATGGAAAAAAGTGAATTTCGTGTAGTGATTAAACACTATTATTTGAAAGGCAAAATGGCGAAAGAGACAAAAGAAAAGCTTGATAAAAAAATTATATGATAAAATATTGGATTGCTGAATTTAAAAGGGGCCGAACAAGCACTGTAACAATACCATTAACAGGAAGGCCAAAAGAGGTGGTTACTGAAGAAAATATCAAGGAAATCCTCGATATCGTTATGAATGATCACCGGGTCAAAATCCGTGTGATTTCTGAAATGGTAAACATATCATATGAACGTGTGTTCAACATTTTGCATGACCATTTGCATATGAAAAAGCTATCGGCAAGATGGTTGCCGCGTTTGCTCAGTGTTGAAAAAAAACGAGTTCGACAGATCACTTCACAGCGGTGTTTGGACATGATAAAGCATAATTCTGCTGATTTTTGGCGTAGATTAATAACTGTTGATGAAACGTGGGTCGACCACTACACGCCTGAAACCAAAGATCAATCGAAGCAAGGGGTGGAATCTGGTGGAAGTGCTCCGAAGAAGGCGAAGACAGCGAAATCGGCTGGCAAGGTTATGGCCACTGTATTTTGGGATGCACACGGAATATTACTCATCGATTATCTTGAAAAGGCATCCACAACCACAGGAGAGTATTATCGCGCATTATTGGATCAATTGGTTGATGCAATCGAGGAAAAACGACAAGACAACGCACCAGTTCACACAGCATTAGATACGATGCTAAAATTACGAGAAATTCACTTCGAATTGGTTGATCATCCACCTTATAGTCCAGATTTAGCCCTTAGTGACTTTTTCCTGTTTCCAAACTTGAAAAATGGCTGGCAGGAAAAAGATTCATCTCAAACGAAGAAGTGATTACCGAATGTAATGCGTATTTTGAGGAGTTCCCAAAATCGTATTATTCAGATGGTATAAAAGTGTTGGAAAATCGTCTTACTAAGAGTTTTTAGCTAAAAGAAGTCTATGTTGAGAAATGAATGGTTTTTGAAAAAAAAAATTGTTTTTTTCCTACTTAGGTAGCTTCAATATCAATCCGCCCTCGTATATATGTAAGAATTAAAGAACTGAATTTTTATTAATTTAAATAAAAGTGATTTCATTAGTTTTTCATTACTAAAAAAACGCCTTCTCTATTTCCATAAAACTTCTAAAGTAGAAGAGTTAGGCCTGTGGGGATGTGGCACAATATAAAATAATGCCATCTCCACACGTTTAGTTTCTTAAATTGATTAATTCTCTCACGTCTATTGAAATACAAACCTCGAAAAAGAATACCATTTGTGAATCACATGTAGCGTATGAAACCAACTTGGTTAAAGATATAGATAAATAAATATTTATTCTATATAGGCGTGGCTCCGCCTAGTTGAAGTTTTTGAAATTCATATAGCCTATAGTTCCTTATACAAAGAGATACCGTTAGAATTTCAGGAAAATTCGGTTCAGCTGTTTAGCTGTCCATAAGTCATAAACAAACAAACAAACATACATTCATTTTTATATATAAGCTATAGATAGATAGCTGTTGGTGATTCTAAGTTCACTGGGTCAGTTTGTGTTCTGAAGTTCTGAATTTTTATTATTAGCAAACCATAATTCTTTTATAATTAACCTGACTATTTTCAAAACTATGTCCATATGTACAGAAATAATAATAATTGATGTAAAATACTCACAAATTAAAAACGTGTTAAAAGCGTAGAATTTTTTTACTTCAATTATTTGTAATTCTTTTCTTTTCTTTTTTGTTTTTTACTTTTATATTTGACTTATACATACAATTGATGATTTAACATGTTTAACTGTTTTAACACACTGTGTACAGAAAAATATAAAAAAACTACTATTGATACTTAAAAACACAAAAAAAAAATTAAGTAAATTGTTTTTGTGACGTCAATGGGAACCATGAAATTTAAAAAAAAAATATATATATATTAACTACTATATATACATACATATGTACATATATTTTTTTAGACTGTGATACTTAATGAACTTTTTTTCGATAAAAACAAAAAAAAATTACACAAAAAATATACAGGCGGTATATTAAAAAAATAATAATTGCTTGTAATTTTTGTTAAAACATTAAAAATATTAAAACACCTAAAATGACAGATGAATGATTATGACATAAAAAGAAAACTTTAGAACCTTCATATGGAACCATCATGAAATATGTGAGTAAATTTGTGTTAAGGCTTTTTAATAAAACAACATTTAAATAATTAAAAAGAACATTAAAATAATGAGTGATAACATGGCATGTTTAAAAACTAATTAAATGAAAATATAATTAAAAACAAAAACAAAAAACAAAAACATTTTTCGCAAGAATTTTCTAGAAGTTTTTAAATAGTATTTTGACCCTTTTCATTTCGCTTAAATAATAATAATTTATCAAAACTTAAGAACATTTGATAACAATTTTTACATATTTTCGTTCTAGATATTTCGTTCTCGTTTTGTGTATCATTGTCAGGAATATTTTTTAACGTATATTTTGATAGGGACTATTGAACTTTTGGAGTTAATGGTGACTATATTGTTGGAGCTACATTGAACGTAGAATGTAGTCCTCTTAGCTTGAATAAGATAAAAGAGGCAATAGTAAAGTAAAAGAATAATAAAGCAGCAGCCGAAGAAGGTTTACTTTACCGGAAACCCTACGAGCCTACATCACAAACACAGCTGATTCACTACGGCCTCATATTACATCAGCCTTCAACTTCAAAGATAGGCATCATTGTGAAACTTTTAAAAATTGGCAAATTGAAAGATTGCAATAACTCTGCTTAACACTATAAGCAAGATACTAGCAGTTACAATATAGAGAAGGCTTCAGAGAAAAATAGGGAACATATTGCTAAACGAACAGGCAGGCTTCCGGTCAAATCAGCCTCTAGAATGACGTACCTCCCTATACCTACTGTTCGTCGTCTTCAAGAAAACCTTTGATACTATCAAACTGACTGCCTTTCCACATGGCATTGAGAAGAAAAGGTGCACCACAGAAAATAATCCGAGTAATACGAGCAAAGTACGAGGATGCAGAACTTTCTGTTCTTCACAAAGGGAGCATTAATCAACCACTCCATACTAACGCACCTTTACTATTCACCATTGCAATGGATGAGATCATGAGCGAAGTCTGTTCACAGAGAAGAGGTATAAAATGGAGTCTCTCACAACAACTCGAGGACCTGGACTATACAGATTGTATTTGTCAACTCTCACACATCTTCTTCAATATACAGTCAAAAATAGATGACCTGGAAAGGCTGGCTTGCAATGTTGGACTTGAGATAAATATCAAGAAAACATCATAATACAGGGCCACAAAATAGAGCATGTAGATCAGTGAGGTGCAAAAATAAAAATGTTGTTGATTTAGTGAGCACATAGAAATCTTTCTCTCAGAGAGAGTTAAGTTGATGTATTAAAAAATTTATTTAAAAATCAGCATGCATCCGCCACCCATGTGCATTCGCAAGACCGTAGGAAACTTTTAAATTATTTTTTGTACCTAAAAAAATTTGTGTACATTCCTTCACTCATGTGCATTCGCCGCTGTCTCATTGACGACTAAAATATTCCGTATAAATTGAACATGAGCAATTGTTCTATGAAAAGCTCATGACTGATGTAGATTGTTTCTGCAATCCGGAAAGCATAATGGCAACAAACGACGGTACAGAAACAAAGGTTAACAACAGGCTCAACAAAGCAAGAGCGGCTTTCGGGCGACTGCAGTTAGTATGTAAAAGATCATACATATCCAGGCAAAGAAAGCTTAGAATATTCAACTCATGTGTAAAGTCAATCTGTTGTGAAACCTGGCTTGTGTCTAACACCATCGCAAAAGCTACAGGTATTCATCAACAAGTGTCTTAGAATCATATGCAACATAGCACTATGAAATTGAAGTGAATAAAAAGCAGATAAGGCAGAGGAAATGGAGATGGATCGGCCATACCTTAAGGAAAAAATCTCATAGTATTAAAAGGATGGCACTTGAGTAGAATCTCTCAGGATCAAGAAACACCTGGCGACGTACAATTATCCCAGAACTAAGGCAAAACAGTCTTACATGGGAAGAGGCAAAGACAACGACAGCAAAGCATGTAAGATGGAGATGCCCTATGCTCCCAAGAGCAGTAACGAAACAAATTACTGGAGCTACATGTATATTTTCCTAGTAGGCTATGCAGATGATGTCGCAGCTGGGAACGTAGATGACGACAACAAATATCTTGAAATATTTGGAAGGCAGATTTGATACTGGACTTAATTTTATTCACCAGATTGATCGTGCCGCAAGGTAAGCTGGGAAAACTATAGGAATGCTTAGCAGACTAATGGCAAAATTAGGAGGACTATCACAGCTCAACAGGAAATTATTAATTAAAACCGCGAACTCAGTGCTTTTATGTCGCAGCTAAGTGTCGCACAATTATCTCTCTAAGAGTAGCACCGACATATAAAAATGTTTGGCCGTTTGTATAATAAGCAGTACCATCACCATAAACCAAAAGTGGCCAAAGAGAGAACTACATTTGTAGTTTTTCACGAGTTGCTTTATTAAAAAGCTTAATAACTTCGTCAATTTTCACCGGATTATTAATTAATTTATAAATAGTACGGTTCCTAAATAAAATAGTGCGCAAAAACGCATCTAAACTTGAAGAATGTGGAAAAAATTTGGTGAAAAATGTGTTTGATTGACAAATACACCCAGATCCTTCAAGGCTACTTAAACAACATATATATCGTTTAAAAATGCTGTTCTTTCCAAAGAAATTTAAAATTGGATAATACTCAACTAAGTTATCAGCTGATAAGTACATGAAGGTTCGAAAAACCGGTTCTTTTAACCGTAACTCGTCATTTTGGGGATGCTTCGAAAACTCTAAAAACAGATTATTGTCCTACTCGATAGCGCCTATCAGAAAAATAGTATCACTTGTCAGGTATTTTTTCTTTTTTTTGTCGCACCGTGTTATCCATTCGTTTTCGTTCGGTTATAACATATAAGGAGTATCTGCCCATGTGCGTCATAGACCTTCTGATTAATAAGTGAGTTAAAAAATGGGCTGAACAAAGACTATCCAACGAACTATATAAAAGTCAGCTACGAAAGAAAAAACCTCAGGAAATTGGGGAAGAAATGGAGTAATGCCGTGAAAGAAAGATAGGAAAACTAATACTGAGAATACACAGCTACTTATAGAAATATCTCCTTGCAATAGAGGAAGCTATGAATCAAGAATGTGTATATGGCGACGGAGATATTGAAAATGTTGAACATACATCTTTAACTATAGCCGATAATAGAACGAGAAAATAAAATTGGAGCAAGAGATTGTGCCCCGTTAGAACTTTTCTTGTAAGGTTTTCTTAAACGCAATAAAATCGAACTATTTTTGATCAATACGGTCAGTGAAAAATGAGATAAATTTGAGAAAAAATTAAAAAGTCATGATCGAGATGTTGTGTTGTGTTTTCGAGATTTCCTTTGTACACTCTTTGGGAATTCCCAAAATTAACCGACCTAACAAAGAAAACAAAGCAAAGTTGGGAAAGTTTTCCGTTATTTATTAAGAATATTCAATAGCTTCGTTGTAGCAAGAACTGTTAGTTAATAGTTAATAGTCTTTAAGCTTAATTCACTATGAAACAGATCACTCAATAAGTCCGTAGGATAAGTAAGAAAAAACAAGATTTTGACAAAACTCGATTTTATTATTCAACATGGTCACCTTCGAGAGCGATACAACAAGTATAGCGATTTCCCAATGATTTTCTCTTTCTAATCATAATTGGCATCAGTTTCAGCGATTACTCCATCATTGGACTTAAATTTCTAACCAACAAGCATTCTCTTGAGATCTGAAGACAGGTTAAAGTCGCTTATGGTTAAAATGGAGAATACGGTGGGTGGGTTAAAAATTCGAAGCTTAATTCATTCAATTTTGCAATCGTTTTCATCGATTTGTGTCACGATTTTTGAGCTCACGCAGCAACCACTTTGAACAGAGCGTTCTCATACCCAAATGTTTGTATAAAATGGTAAAACCACTACCATCTGATATCTTTATAACGTCAGCTAGCTCGTGCACCTGCAATTTGAGATTGTACATAAGCAATTTGTGGGTTTATTTTAATGTATTCTGGAATAAAAGCTTCATTTGGACCTCCACTGCGCTCTGCTGGTACGACCACGTTTAAATTCAGCAAACTACTTCTCTACCATTTGTATCGATGGAGCAGAGTTCGGCTAACGTTTATCAAGCTACTATTTGGTTTCCACTGTTTGTTTTTATCGTCAAGAAGCAAAGCTGTATCAAAACTATAAATTCACTTTTTTCCATTTTTGTTCAATAACAAAAGTTGTTTCACACAAAATGCTATAACTCACAAATCAATAGTCAGATTGCTGTAAAATTTATACACATATCGTACTAAATAAAACTCATATGGACAAAATTCTAGCAACGCCCCCTATGTGTCATCCTACGGACATATTGAGTGACCTGGTACGCACATTGCCGATTAAAATGCGGCATTTTTTCTTTAATTTTTGAATTTAAATACTGCAATACTCAATCAATAAAATTTATCCCAAGCGCATGAAGGTGCTGACTTTCTCGATCCATTCCATTGCTTTGACTGTTTCTTTATCTCAGGTGTGTATTTGTGTACCCATGTCGCATTCATAATTACGAACTGAAACAAAAATTGGGCTTAACTGTCGTAAAACTTCACCAAACACTCATACAGACTAATGAGCTGATCATATTTCGTGCTGAATACAATGGAAAACGTTATCTCTTTGAGTCCACTGCATGGACTAAACCTTGCCTATCAAAAGGGCAAAACAGACGTCACAGCATTACACAAACTTGTTCCAGATATTGAAATTGATAAGGCGAATTTCCGGCCGTGGAATCATCACTCTCCCATAAAGGGAGAATCTGACGTTATTAAAATGGGCCAGTTGCATGCTCAATTCAAGGCCGAATAGGTCCATTCCATGTTCCATAAACATTGAAGACCTTGATTAGTTTACTTAACTAAAGGAGTACGCGGACGACATCTCTGTGCAAGCATTTTGAGACGATTGGTGAACTGATGCAGGACACCCTGTACACAACGTGGGAATGGTGCAGAATGGATGGATTGTTAATCAACCGTGCAACCATTGTGTCATTTACAGAGAAAAGAATGACGAAAATCTCAATTTTCAGGATAAACGAATTTGAAATCTCAATTTTCAGAATAAACGAAATTGAGATTTCTTTCAGAAAGGAAGTGGAACATCTGGGCATCGCCTTCGATAGAAATTTTACTTGGTAGTCGCACCTGAGTGATAAACAAGGCTAAGGAAGCTGTCACTTAAGGCTGGTAATCTAGTTGCTCATTTTGCTATTCTAAGGGAATTTGGCGACATATAGTACTTTACATGTATTAGGCGGGTTTAATAACGAGTAAAGTTTTATCTTTCTGAAAAGGGAAGAGTAGAGCACAGATACAAGGTGACTTACAAAAGCAGTATACGAACCAAAACGTCTTACGGAGTGCGATCAGGCAAATCGATAAATTTTAGCATGAACGCAACAATTTTTCGGAATTTTACTCTATATGAAATATGTAGGAACCCCGTGCGAAAGAGGGCAGATTGGGGTAAAGATCAAAAAACTCTTGGTCAATCAATCGGTCCTCAAATCCCTTAGTGATTTCATATATTCTTAAAAACAGATTAGATAGTATAAATGCCAAGGTATGAGCGGCAGAGAGAGAATAAGGTGGCGGTCATCTCTCAAGACCCATTCTATTATTCAATTTCAACAGGAGGTTCCTGAAAGGTTAAATTAAGAGATGGTTAATATCATGAAACTGTACTAGTGCCCTCGACCATTCTCAAAAGTTTTCGAATTTAGCCGTTAAGAGAATGGTCTTTACCCTGGAACTGGATAGGGGCACTCACGAGTCGCTACATAATCAGCACCTGCACAGAATAAGCATATCGAACAGGTATCATATCGGCACTGGGGCATAGGAGATACAAGCTACTGTGCGCTCTTGAATGACAAGGAGAAAAACAATAAACCAACGATGATAGAAGTGCGGTCTTGGGCCTGACCCCATCCTCAATACATCACAAAGGACTTATACTAGCTTTCATTTATATGCCATAATATTTGCAATAAATACACTTAAAGAAAAAGTTGTTATAGTTTCTACACACACTTATTTCAAATTATTATTTATAAATTGTTTACTTGAAAAAAAAAAAACTAAAACTATTTTTAACAATTAGTTATTATTGTTTTAATCATTATGAAAACACTTATAGATTAATAAAATTTATTGATTCTTATCTAATTAACAATGTCAAGTGCTATTGCACGTTCAAAAACGACGGCTATCAACGACAATGTCATACCTAAAAATGGTATAGCCCCGATTTTTATTCATTTTTTAATTCTAAATATATACTTAAATAAAAATTACTCTAGATCAAGATAAGATTATGAAGTAGCTAAGCCTTAATTTTTTTTTTTTTTTTTTTTGTGAAAGAGGTTTGCCTAAGAGGTTGGCAACATATTCTCTACAATGAATGATATCATTGACGTCATTTCGAGGGTTTCACAAATTTATTACTACGTCTACAACCATATATAGATATTTTGTTTATTTGAGGTGTTTTTCAACAAAGAGTATAATTATTTGCTCATAAATTAAATATTGCTTTAGAAGAAACCATTGTGGCTAATAGAAGTAGGGAAACATTTTTCATGTTTCTTATCTCAAAAACATTATTTTTTAAAACTTTCCCTTATACCATTGACATGAAATATATCCAGTTTTATTTGGTTAATAGGTGTCTAAACTTGTTAAAGAGCGTAATTATCAAAAACCTTTAACAATTTTGTGGACAACTTAGAAAATATTTTTAATTTTTTTTTTCTTTTTTTTTATTAATTAACTTTTTAGTAAAAACCGCCTTCTTCTTAAGCAAAACATTTATTCTTTTAACGTTTTTGTGTAGCCAATTATAATTGATGGCTTTTGCTTAAAAGGGGGTGTGTCAATTTTACACAGCAAAACAACAAATACCTCTAATTTAAAACGAGTAAATGTCTAACGCCAAGTTATCAAACAAGCAATTAACAAAAGCAAGTCTTCTTCAGTAGTAAAGAAATAACGCCATTTTTCATATTTACACGCTTTTAAAATTAAAATGACTGAGTAATAGAAATTTAATTTAAATTAACCCTTTCAGACATTGTAGGGAAATAATTGAGATAAAAATCTGAAAGTTTAAGTGTTAACTAATTTAAGGTTGCTGATTAAGAATCTGAAGACTAATTACAGGTAGGTCGTCTAACCTGGCCACCAGGTGATGTCTAATATGTTGGACAAAGTCAGTGAGAGGATACATGCATAAGGCGACAAGACAAATTGAAGAAAAAGTTTATTTTTTGTGATAATTTGTTTTGAAGCAGAACCTCGTACACGCTTACATTGAACATTTTGATCCCGCAATGGTGGATTAACGAAACGATTGCTGCGAATAGTTCGTTCTGCATAAATGCCTCTATCTGATCAGAATTCTAAATACTAGAAAAGAGGGAAGTAAATTTTAAAATACAATTTATGGCCTAGATGATCCATTGGAATATATGGTATGTCAGTTCTAGTACTTCTCCTTTCCTTTCTGACAATCAGACATGGTGGTGTGTTGTCATCTGTATCTATGGGTAATGTAGATATTGAGGAATCAGATGCTCTTGATGTTCTGGGCATGAGACTTCACTGTGAAGTTCGTTGGAACGAGCACATATTTCGAGTGTCGAAAAAAGCATCCAAGTGTCCCGGCTTTTCAAGATGGTGTAAGAATTACTTACACTCCATCTGATCTCTTTAATATTTACAAGATCTATATCCGACCTAAATTGGAATACAACTGGCCCGGTGCTTCAAAGTCAATTTTGGAGCTTCTCGGCCGCGTACAGGAGAGGGCGAAGATGCTCATCAATGACGGTAGAGTAGCCAATTCTATCGATTCATTAGGGCATCGTCGCTACAACGAAATGTGTTCTAATGAAATTAAGGAACTAATTCCTGGTAACCATTTATTTTTACGTAGTACTCGTATTTCTCGTAGAGCGCATCCCTTTGTAGTTGACTGTCCAGTGAATCGCACAACGCATTATAGGGAGAATTCGTTCTTTGGTCGCACTGTTCGTTTGTGGAACAATCTTGCTGCGATGCTTTTTCCTGCCACTTACGACATGAGTAAATTTAAATTGAACATCCATAAACACTATTCCCTCTATCCTCCTTCCCACAACCTATTTTCCTAGTACCAGCACAATGCACTGCATGAGTAGGGGTTAACTCCTGAGTGCTGGTCTCAAATACAAAAAAAGTACTGCTTATTCGCTTGCTACCGTCTTCACTAATATTTAGCCGAACGGTGTTGTAAAACCTTGATAAACAATGAAGTTATATGGCATTCCACTTTTACCACACAAAAACTTGGACTTGGCTTGTCTTTAATGTAGTGTAGACCAGTAAACTTTCTTTTATGCTCAATTATAGGCCTTACTTTGGACATTCTAGAGGCATTCCTTTAACAGGGCTAAAATATCTATTACACATAGATTGTTTCGTAATAAAAAAAAGCGATTGACCGTCATATATTCACCCCATGGGAAATTTTTATTCCCCTCGACGGGAAAATTGCTATCATCAATCTCTCATGAAATTTTTGTTCCTTTTTTACAAGCTATCATTTTACGTTGAATGTTAACAAAAATAAATAAAGAAAAAATGTGTGAATCTGTATTAAAAAGTAAAATGTTTACACATAAATGATCATTATTAAAAAAGAAAAGAAAAAAAGAGAAGAAACAAAACAAACTTTCTTTCAGCCCATTTTGGTGACTATGGCCAAACAATAACAATTTTAAAATGGATTAAACGCCAAAAAGAGTAGAAATATAAAACTAACAGTGTATATTTATTCCGATGATATACCCATCGATCAACTTCTATCAAATAAAATAAAGAACTAAGTGGAACCGAAGAGGAAGGTGAGGATGGATTTAATGCCATATTCGGTAATGGCAAAGAATCTGATGACTCGGAGAAGGTCGACGATTCTGTTGTTGTCGAGATATTGTTTTTTTTTTCTTTTTAAATTTTAAAATTCAGCCAACACGTCTCTTAAACTACAGGAAATAAGTCGTTTACTATGTATTTTATAGTGAATTATATTGTTTTGCACTTTATTATCAATTCTAGTCCTAAAATGAGTTAATAAAATTTTTAATTATTCAATAAAAGGAATAAATACTTAAATGATAAAATGCAACACCTCAGCAAAAAAAAATATGAACAAATTTCGAGGGAAATACTATTCACGATCAGAGGAATTCTCACAGGGTTATCATTCTCCAGTGAATAGTCAGAAAAAATTTCATGGGATAATTATTAATGATTGTAATTGTGGGAAATGGAAAAACATTTCGAGGGAAAAATTATTCATGATAGGGGTGATTCATACAACAATGGCAACCCCGAACTATCAAAGTACATACGCACTCGATGGAATTTTAGACAACTCATCATAATATGAAAACCAAAAAATATACGAATTTCATTTGCGTTCGACGACTTGAAGGATTTATTAAAAAAATAATCATTAAAATATTTTTGGAAATATAAAAACGGAGATATTGCATGAGCCTAGTTTTCCATGCCTTTACTTTTAGAATCTTCTTTTTGTGGAACTAAATGTACCAAGTATCTGAGTTAAGTTCCTTGAGCCTTAAATTCCATTTACAGTATATTAGCCTCTTCTCTAAGACCTCTTCGCGTTCAATTCTTGGTCAGGATACCAACAAAGGAGAAAACTAGCAATCAATCTTATCACTTTCTTCAGCATTGCTTATATCTTAAGTTTTCTTTAAGTTTTTAGTGATTTTTTCTTCGCTTTTTGCACGATTCCAAAAGAAAAGTTTCCTTGAAAATACAAAAATCTACACCCACAGATAGACGTTCAGTAAAATTTGTCTGACGACTATAATATTATAAAATTAATTAAAATTAATAAAGGGTCCGCCATCTAACGTTTTTTTTTTTCAACTAGTATTTATTTCGTGAATGGTAACACTTAGCTCATGTCTGATTTGACAGATAATTAGTTTTATCCTTCCTCTGAACGAATATGGTTGTGTATACGCTTGAACAACGCTGGGAAATATTGCGACATTACTTTGAAAATCATGGTAATGTTTGAGAATCAAAAATAATCTTTCCAGACGAAGCTCATTTTGATCTTGGCGGGTATGTAAACAAGCAAAATTGTCGCATTTGGGACACAGAAAACCCGCACGCATACATTCAAAAGCCGATACATCCAAGACGAGTCACTGTTTGGTGCGGATTTTGATCCAGAGGTATAATTGGGCCATTTTTCTTCGAAAATGAGCAAGGAGTAGCCGTTACAGTCAATGGCGATCGTTATCGGGCCATGTTAAACGAATTTTTCACAAAAATTGAAGAGGAGGATATTAGCAACATTTGGTTTCAACAGCACGCCGCTACGTGCCACACAGCCGAAGCTACACTCGATGTTTTGCGCCCTGTTTTTGAAGATCGCAATATCAGCCGCAGAGCTGAAGTCGTTTGGCCACCTCGGAGCTGCGGTTTGACACCGTTGGACTATTATTTGTGTGGTGTCGTTAAAGATACGTGTTAGGCCAACAAGCCAGAGACAATTGACGCTTTAAAGGACAATATTCGTGAAGCCATTGGTGAAATACAGCTGCACACAATCGATAATGTGCTTCAAAATTGGACCGATCGTGTAGGCTACTGCATGGCCAGCCGAGGCAGCCATTTGAATGAAATTAGTTTCCATTATTAACCGGAAGGATTGTACTTTCAAATAAAAAAAGAAATTTGAGAAAATATTCAGTAGTTTTTTTTATAGCATTTTACAAAAAAAAAAAATTATTTGGCGGACCCTTTACTATAATATTTATTAAAATTAATATTAAAACGGCTATATCACTATATCTCACAACGTTAAGGGATTTCTGCAAATCACTTAATTTAACAAGAAGTAATGAAAAGTTAAATGTTTCAATCTAATATTTATAAGGTCTAGTAAACACACTTTTGATAACAGTATTAACTGTACAAAAATTTTTATTAGAGTCAACGCTACATCATTTTGAAAAAGAACAAATGGAAATGTTCGATACATTGGACCAAATGTCTGAAAGGGTTAAGAAAATTAAAAAAAAAAACTTATTAATAAGATTTAATTTTTTCAAGTGAATTAAAATTAAAACAGAAAAAAACGATTTTCTTATTGTCTTAGAAACACGTGCAACCCTTAAAACCAAACTTTCCCTTGAATTCTTTCTTCACATTTTGATTAAAACTTCTATGACGTCAATAAAATCTTGTGATCTCTTGCTGGAATCTGAAGACAGTCATTGCAAAATGATGATGAGACTCTTAAATAAATAAATTCATTCATTATGTACTTCAAGCGAAATGAAATGAATGTTCTCATTAAAATAGACTCAAATGAAATAATCACTTAATTAATCTTTATTTACATTTTAAGACACAATCTCCTAAAGCTTAGGCTCTTATCGTACGATGTCGAGAGGCAAGAAACAAAATTATTTTAAACAAAAACAAAATGTCATTAAAACTACGTAGAAAATACAAAGAAATGTACGTAAAAGGGACAAGAAATCAAGAGTTAAGAAAAAAAGCCACACAAAGAAATAAAATAAAATGGCAACGCTAAATGGCAATGCGTCAGGGAAAATGCAAACTTGTGCAAACCGTAATAAGATCATTATTTAAGATGAATTACAGAAAATATAATAAAATTTAATTTTGTTTGATTTTCATCTTTTGTAAAAATTAAATTGGTAAAAAAAAAATTTTTAAAAAAATATTTAGTTGGTAAAGCGAAAAGTCCTGGACCACAAATCAAATAAAATCTATTTAAAACTTAAGAGCTGACTATGATGACGTCAAAGGGATAACCTCAGGTTGGAATATTATGTTCATTGTTTGGCTGGTTATATCGAGTGATTTTTTAATAGCTCTCGGATTTAATATAACAAAACATAATATTTAAATAAATATATGAAATCTTAATTTGATACGATAGAACGATCTATGTATTGAGTATACAAGGTATACAAGTACTAATAATATCGAATTGGGCAACATACGGCATATCACATATGGTTTGTATCAATAATAAGAAATATGGTATTTTGGAGGGTATACATCGGCCATTATAATTCAGTATTCGGTAGACGCCAAAATGTAAGCACACATTTTATTTCAATCGCTATGGTAATGTCGACTTTTGTGCCTAAAAAAGATGTTTTGCGTGGAAGTCTCATAACCTTCTTTCATTTGAAGAAAACGGCTGCTGAAAGTTATCGATTGCTGGTAAAAGCTTACGGTCAATATGCACCAACTCAAACAACTTGTGAACGATGTTTTACGCGTTTTAAAAGTGATGATTTCGACACAGAAGACAAGGAAAGGCCTGGAAAGCCGAACAAATTTAAAGATGGAGATTTGGAAGCATTACTCGACTAAGATTGTTGTCAAACGCAAGAAGAACTTGCATCATCATTGGGAGTCACACAACTAGCTATTTCCATACGTTTAAAAGCATTGGAATTCATTCAAAAGCATGCAAATTGGGTCCCATATGAATTGAAGCCGAGAGACGTTGAAAGGTGATTTTGCATGTCGGAAATGATGCTTGAACGCTACAAAAAGGAGTCATTTTTGCATCGCATTGTTACTAGTGGTGATATATGGATACATTACGATAACCCCAAGTGCAAAAATCATATGTAAACCCTGGCCAACCAGCCAAAACAACGCCGATGAAGAATATCTATGACGCCAAGGTAATGCTCTGTATTTGGTGGGATCAGAAGGATGTTTTGTATTATAAGGGTCAGGGTTGATATAGGGTCAGACGAACCAGTACCGAACACAATTGATTCGTTTGAAGAGAGCAATCTACGAAAAACGACCAGAATATTCGACCAGACACGAGGCCATAATCTTCTTCATGATAACGCTCGGCCACATATTGCAAGACCGGTCAAAAACTATTTGGAAAATAGTGGATGGGAAGTTTTGTATCACTATGGCTCTTCTGACTACCATGTGTTTCAATCGATGCAGAACGCCCTTACTGAAATACGCTTCACTTCAGAAAACTGAAGCATTTCTTTTGGCGCCTAATCCCTATGCTACCAGGAAAATGGGTAAAAGTAGTGGCTAACGATGGACAATACTATGAATAATGTATCAATTCATTTTATTATTATAATAATTATTATTTTATTATTATTATTATAATAAAAAAGCGACATTATTAACTTGTATACCCAATATATAATTCAAAGTTTAAAGATGATTTCATGTAACTGTTAACCGGGGCTACGCCACAAATGGTTCATACGCTGGGTCTAATTTTGGCATACTCTCTCTAATATATCGGCCGGTATCTCACGAATAAATTCTTTAACATTGGCTTCTAGTGCGTCAACCGTGGCGGGCTTGTACCTATAGACTTGGCCTTAACATAGCCCCCAAAAAAGCGTCTAAGGACGTTTAGTCGAACGATCTAGGTGGCCAATTGACCGGCATCAAACGTGAAAAAAACTGTTCACCGAACTCGCCTCTCAATTTGGCTATTGTTTCGTGTGCTACGTGGGTGGCACCGTCTTGTTGAAACCACATGTCATCCAAGTCCAGCTCTTCCATTTTAAGCAAAAAAAAAACTTGTAATCATTGCACGTCTTTGAAAAAGTACGGTCAGTGATGCCACAGGCCCTTTTTTCGGGATGCATTAGCAGTTCTTGCAATGCTTCTGGCTACTCTCACACCAAATACGACAATGTTGCTTATTCACGTATCCTGAACACAATTTTCCGATAAAAATTTTCGCTCGTAAGTCGATTCATGATTAAATTATAGACCAAACTGAACATGTTTGATAGTAACATGTTACACGAAAACAGCTGAGCTGCCAAAAAGAAATTTGCAACTGAAGTTCTGTTGCCATCCATAATCGACCTATAAATTGAAACCTTCCATTAGCTTAACTGTTTGTTCTGTCAGATCATTTACAGCCAACGAACGAAGGCCAACGGTAAAACTGGGTTCATTAACTCAAATTTGGGATCTTTGTTCAAAAAGTCCGTTGGATATAATTTTTTTTTTTAAGATATTGGCTTATAGCGTTTTTTAACTCGAATTTAGTATGATTATCCAGAGCTTGCACCATACACTTTTTCGACTCATATAATACCTTTAGACCCAAGAAGGTCAACGCAGCTTTTTCTGGAGTTAAATACCACATATGTATGATTACTAAATTTGTTTAGTGACGCACGATTTATCTTGTCATCATTACACAATTTAAATACAGCTTTAATTGGTGATTATATACTTCTTTTAGGTACACCCTTAAAACTCATATACAAATATCTCTAATACTGTTCAATTTCAATTATGCCGTTTTAAATTCATTTCAAAACAAATATAACTTAAGTCAATAAATAGCTTTCGTCATCCAACGGGCATGATGAAATGCTCCAGGATATATGAAGGTAAATAGCGAAACTGCATATACAAGAAAAACTATACTCAATTAAAGAAGTTCTTTATAACGAAGAAAGAAGTTCTCTATCACGACTGATGTAAATTCAAGACTGATGTAAATTTAAAAATCTCACATACACTACTGATTTCATCGCTCACATTCTGATTTTAAATTCCGGTCATAAAGTTAATTTTGTCAATTTTATTCTAAAGCTGGGATCACACGATTGCCTCAAGTACACCAATCTGATACAATTTTTATTGTGACAAGTGAGAGCAAAAAAATTCTACATTCACACGGTTGTCTTATTTTATACAAAATTTATTTTCACAAGATGGCGCGAAACAATGTATTGACAATAATTTTCCCAACGATGTCACACGATTGTTCTAGTTTAGGGCAACTCTGTGAATCAGTTGTTGTGATAAATTTAATTTATTTTTTTTAGTGTTCAAAATGGTTCGTCCTTAAAAAACGAAAATAACATCCTCTTTATTTATCTTGAGCTTATTTATTGAACAATAAATAAAATAAAAAATAAAAAAGAAGACCTGTGTGGGTCAGAGATTGGCTCAGAAGAAGGCCATTGATGGTGCATATGAGAAAACATTTCAATAAATTAAAAAATTAATTCACTATAATATTTATTTATTTAAATTGGAATGGGTATAATTACAAATTATATTTAATCCTCTAATATAAAGATGATTTGTTCTCTAAATAAATAAAAATTGCCTTGGCGTTGATTATCGTGTGTTCGCTTGATAAAAAGTAAAAATAATGCAAAAAAGAAATGGCAGAAGTTTGTGATGCAATTTAGATACAAATAATTAAAAAATAGATATTTTAAGGGATAACAATTATAAATATCCTACACACATGCGTTTTTCAGAAATAAATTAATTAAAAAATAAAAATTGGTGAGTTTTGTCTTCTCCAATGGCCGCACAAGAATACAATATATATTGGTGTACTTTTGGCATTTACATTGGTGCCTAATTTCCTTTAAAACTTTGACACGATTGTCGCACCAGGGTTGCATTTGATTGGGATAAATAAAAACCAATAATAATGTGAGTTGCCGTATGAACCAATAAATTGTACAATCACGCGATTGGCATATAAAATAGACTAATTATTGGTGAATTACGAGAATCGTGTGATCCTACCTGAAGCGTCTCTAAGTCTGCTTAGTAATTGAACAGTAAACCCAGAAATTTTTTAAATTTTTTCATTGGAAACAATTCTTAAAAAAAAAAAAATCATAGCTATGATGACGGCATGGTACATATAAAAAAATTTTTCCAATCGCTTGCTACCTTGAATAATAATTAGAGTATTGACAAAAAGGGTAAAAAAGCTTTACTTAAAACTAACTCACTCATTTTAAAATATGTGTATCCATGCTTCTACACTATTACCAGGATATATGTACATACATATTTACATATAAACTTTACTTGCTGCCGCAATATTTAAGATCTCATTCCACATATGGTTTTATAATCGAAATGCTTTTAACAAATCATGCCAATCACCGTATTTTTAATAAAATTATAGCACTTAAGTAATATCACTTTCGTATTCTAAAGCAAATAAAAAAATTTATTTTTTTTAACAGGGATCACCTTGAGAGGCCATGCGCCGCGCCTTCCTTTTATCCCACGCCCATTACCTTTTGAAAAACGTATTTCTAAACAAAACCACACACTTTAGGTGGGAGTTACGGTCTCTAGCTCGAAAAAAAATTCTTCCATACATCTAAAGCCCACTCTAACGTATATATGTACATCTGTATGTGTTTATGTAAAAAATTACGTTAATGCTATAAAAATAAAAGAAATTTGAAACGCCCCACGTTAAGCTATAAAAATTAAACAAAGTAGTTTCCTTAAACATAAATCCATTTACGGTGGTATTCGTATTAAAAAATGACTTTTTAATTTGATTTTTTAATAGATATTTGGCAATTAGGCATAAAATGAGTAAAAAATCAATGTGATATAATTAAAAATTTTAATATCGTCTTATTTACGTCAAAAAAAGAAAAGAAATTTATACCAGATTAGAGCGAATTTTTCAAAAAATTGCTGGAAATTAAAAGATTTATTGACGTCAAATAAAATTAATAGCAACTAAGTTGGTAAACTCATTAAAAGTAGGCAATAAAAACAAAGAATACCATATGTAATAAATCTCTGAAAATTTTAATAAAAACTAATAAATTTAAAGCTGTTGTTTTGCTGACGTCAATAAAAATTTTTTATATTTAAAACAAATTTTAATAAAATAATGCTGAAAAAAAAAAAACATTTGCCTTCAGCAATAAAAATTGTAAATCTTGAAAAGTTGGCAATGCACTGGAGAATAAATAAAATTGAAAACAAAGCAAGAAAATAAATAAAATTAAACTAACATTTTAGGTATTGCCAATTTATCACAATTTTTCGAATATTTACGAGGGCAGATTGACATTGAAGCTACCTAAGTAGGAAAAAAACAATTTTTTTCCATTCATTTCTCAACATAGTCTCCTTTTAGCTCAATACACTTAGTAAGATGATTTTCCAACTTTTTTACGCCATCTGAATAATACGATTTTAGGAACTTGTCAAAATACGCATTAGTTTCGGTTATCACTTCTTCGTTCGAGATGAATCTTTTTCCTGCGAACCATTTTTTCAAGTTTGGAAACAGAAAAAAGTCACTAGGGGCTAAATCTGGACTATAAGGTGGATGATCAACCAATTCGAAGTGGATTACTCGTAGTTTTAGCATCGTATCTAATGCTGTGCGAACCGGTGCGTTGTCTTGAAGAAAGAGCACTTTTTCTTGTTTAAATGTGGTCGTTTTTCCTTGATTGCATCAACCAATTGATCCAATAATGCACGATAATACTCTCCTATGATTGCGGATCGCTTTTCAAGATAATCGATGAGCAATATTCCGTGTGCATCCAAAATACAGTGGCCATAACCATGCTGGCCGATTTCACTGCCTTCGCCTTCTTCGAAGCACTTCCACCAGCTTCTACCCATTGCTTCGATTGATTTTTGGTTTCAATTGTGTAGTGGTGGACCCACGTTTCATCAACAGTTATTAATCTACGCCAAAAATCAGCAGGATTATGCTTTATCATGTCCATACACCGCTGTGAAGTGATCTGTCGAACTCGTTTTTGTTCAACACTGAGCAAACGCGGCACCCATCTTGCCGATAGCTTTTTCATATGCAAATGTTCATGCAAAATGTTGATATGATATGTTTACCATTTCAGCAATCTCAAGGATTTTGACCCAGTGATCATTCGTAACTATATCGAGGATTTCCTTGATATTTTCTTCACTAACCACCTCTTTTGGCCTTCCTGTTGATAGTATTGTTACAGTGCTTGTTCGGCCCCGTTTAAATTCAGCAATCCAATAATTTACCACGGACGGAGCAGATTCGCCGTAATGTTTATCAAGCTTTTCTTTTGTCTCTCGAATAATAGTGTTTAATCACTACACGAAATGCACTTTTTTCCATTTTCCAAGAAACGCAAAAGTTGCTTATTTCAAACGACTACAACAAATAAGCTAATCCATGAATTTGGCTAAAATTTTAACAGCTGACGTTTGATAGATCGTAATTTCTCAGAAAGAAGAAGTTTTTGTGTTTGTGCTGCCATCTAGCGCTAGGTAGCTTCAATGTCAATCCGCCCTTGTATTGTAATCCAAAGTTGGCAACACTTTCTTTCTAAATTCGCTGAGAAACCTTAAGTTAGTTAATGTGCATTTGTCAATAAAAGCATAAAGGTACGGCAAATCGGTTCTTAACTCGTACCTCCTGATTTTGCAAATATTTATAGAATTTTCAAAACAGATCACTCATGTCCAACAAATTGTAGCGTTTCATAGGTAATAACAAGACCTAAATATTACATTAACAAAGTTGACAACGCCTTATATGATTTATTTTAAAAAAGCAATACATTTGCAAAGTCATCGTGCTTGTAACAAAACGAGTCTTTCAAATGGAACTTCCGAATTTTGACAAATGATAAAGGCGATACTGTTAAACCTAAGGGTTGGTCTAACCAAAACGCATGATGTTAAATGTATATAAAATAAAAAGTTTTCAGAGAATTATCTTAATATTTTTTATTCCTCATATCGTAATAAAAAATATGACACTATGACAGTTATGTGTGAAACAAATTATCGGCCAATTGCTCGCCACGGCTTCGGTAGCAAACCTTTAACCGACAGTCCATATTTTCAATGACTCTAAGACATAATTGAGGTTGAATATCATTAATGTGCAGAATTATCTCATCCTTTAGCTCTGAAATTGTTCTTGGCTTATTGGCGTACACTTTTTATTTTAAATATCGCCAAAGAAAGAAGTCCAACGTTGTCAAAGCATATGATCGTTGCGGCAGTTAACATCGACACGACATGAGATAATATGACCATTAAATAGAGCTGCAAAACAATCGATAGTCCTATCGATACTTTTTTTTCACTATTGATACTATCGTCAAATTCTAAGAGTAAATATGGAGGTCACTAAATGTACATAGTCAAAGTCACATTTGCAAAAATTTGTTCGACGCAGGTTGTTAGACGTCTGTAACCTTTTATAGTTACATTGGGACACAGTTTAACAGTTTCTTAAATTTCTATTTATTAAACTCAAAGTATGAATTTTTACTAAAATATGTTCGGACATACGATTTTGCATTTGTTCCAAACAAATTATTCTTCATTTCGTCAGACTATTGTTGTTATGACTATTACGTGGCAGGTTTTGCTTCCGTTTGCTGAGAAATGATACATTTCGGGGACTCTTACCCACAAGTCTAGATTCCATAAGTTTTTTTTTTTTTTCTTATTGTGCGACTTGAAACAGGAAGATAAAATTCATTTTTGAGGCTTTTTGATGGCTTGAAGGGATTAATCTTTGAAGTACGAATTAAGAGTTCATCAAAACTGACAGTTGTTCTACGCTTTCTTTTCATATTCTCTGCAGTTTTCTTTCACTGGATCTTACTTATTACTTTAGTTTTGAAGCACTCCATGGTCTGAACATTTTTCGCAATATATAAGGACTACTCTTCCATAAAAATCTTCAATACATAAAATTTTATGACATCTGGACAAAAATAAAGTGTCCCTATTATTCGTTTCAACACTGTATATTTATTGTTATTCTTTACCTGTCACTTAAATTATTATATCGTTGCCACAAGTAGCACTCAAAAGAATCCGATAGTATCGATAGTTTTTTTTGCAAACTATCGAAACTATCGAGTGGGCCGACTATCGATAGTTCTGAATTTCTCGAGCTAGTGAGCTATTGCTTCGTTTGCTGTGTGACAAGTGGCACCATTCTTTTGGAAACACATATCGTCCAGATCCATACCTTCAATTTCTGGCAACAAGAAGCCCTTCTGCCACACTTTCTCAAACAACAATAATGTTTTCCGCAGAACGAACTGGGCGGGAATGCATATGTGTTTCACATTTCCTAGAGACACGGTTTGCTGAAATTTGCGCACAATTCTCCCGATTGTGGACACATTTGGTCGATTATGCTGACCAAAAAAACCGTAAAGTGCACGAAATGCTTTTGAATATGAACCCCCATTTTCGTAAAAGACTCCAGCAATCTTAATGCGCCGATGAACTGTGTACCTCTTCAAAGTTGAATTTTTCGAACACTGAAACAAAGAAGTGTAAAATTAAGTTGGGCAGAAAACTTGACGTTAAGGTGTGACTCACAATTAACATTGTGCATTATGGTCGGATCACCCTTTACATTGCGATAAATCCTCGACAAAAACTATGAGTACCAAATTAATATCTATCACCTATTTATTGATTACAAAGCTGCCTTCGACGGGCCCACGCCGTGAACACAAACAATAATATCAACCAGTAAACTAAGGGAAGGTATAACCCAAGCAACAGATGCTATACTATGGATTATGAAAGTTATTTAAAACCTTGTATACAAAAACCAAAGACCAGCTTTATAGGACATTAACTCTACCAGTCCTGCTATAGGGTATTTTTTAGCTGCATGAGAACTTTGGATATCAATAAATGTGGTTTGACTGCTGAAAATGTCAAACTGTGTTTAACGCCTGAAAATCGGTTTCATTGTTGTAATTCACTGTGAAAATAATAAATCTGTTCGCGAAGTTCAGAGAGCACTTTGTGTTTAGTGATGAAGCTCATTTCTGATTAAATAACCACGTCAATAAGCAAAATCGCCGTACATATTTGATGCGAAGAGAATCCTCAAGCCTTTAACGAATCACCCTTACATTCATTAAAATTGACTATTTGATTCGGTTTATTGACTGACTGAATTTTTGTTTCTAAAAATGACAAAATGGAACCAACGACATTTGATTACAATAAGACGGTGCCATACAGTGCGCATAACATTCAATTTTTTGCGAAATCGATTTGATTCCCACTTTATTTCCAGATGCGGTCCTATTCGCAGGCCCCTGTTCGTATGATTAAACGCCTCTAGATTATATTTTATGTGGCTATATTATGTCATTATTTCATGCCAACAAACCAGCAAGTTTTGATTCATTGAAAGCCAATATTCAAGGCACCATTGGAAAAAGTATTAAAAAATTAGACTGATCGAATGGGCCATATTGACATATACAGGAAATCATATTTATAAAATAAATGCCATGTAATGACCTACCAGATTTTAATAAAAAAAATTAATTTTTACAATATTTCTGTCTTGTGTTATCATTTTAAGTTCTCAAGCTCTTAAAAGAAAACAACCTATATGTGCAGCAGAGGACGATAACACAATCAGATGTAGCAGCTCTAGGAGTTTTCATGCGAAAATACTTCGTAAAATGTAATAGTCCGGTGATAGTTAACGGAGAATATCGACACCGTATGGATTACGAACTGTACGGACTGTATACCGATATTGGATTGGACATGTAAAAAAAAATAGATGATGAGGCAGTTCGAAACAGAAGAGTAACGAAAAAGATGACCCAGGGTGAATCGGGCTGAAAAAATTTGAGAAGAAGCGCAAAAGATCGACGTACTTGGTTTAATATAATTTCTCAGGCTTCTGACTGTGATCAGCCGCTATTAATGTCCAATTAAAGTTAAGCTTAGGGTTTGGTCAAGTCTTTCACGCTATTAAATAGCGTTTTTACGGCGTTGCCAACTTCTTTTTATTACAAAAATTAATAAGTATTCCCGATAGCGTATTTGAGTTACATTGTGACTATGATATTTTCATCGAAGAACCATAGCAAGACAACCAGTATGAAAACGTAATTTGTATGAAATTGTTGTAAATGAAATATTTCGTTGATGCATCCTTGTGACAACGATACAATTACTATGTATGACAACTTCATTGTAATGTCACCATAAAATAAATAAAGATGAAATTGAATTTTGCCAACTTTATTTACTTTTAAGGAGGTGGCGTAGTGTAGTGGTTAGAGCGCACGCATAACAACACAAATGACCAAAGTTCGACTCCCAGCAGAAGACATGGCGAAGAAAAATTTAATTGTAGTTTTGAATGTTTAATAAAGAGGCTTCAACTTTCCTCCAGACAACTCGTTCTAAAAAATGAAAAAGAAGCCCCCCTGCCCTTCCCGCATACCTCTGGCAATGATGACAAACATCAGACGAATGATCCGGAAAACACGCCCCCTACTGGAAAAAAATTACAATGCTAAAGTAAAGATCACCACCAATTAGCAAGGATCTTTACCACTACACAAAAATCATATGGAGAAGGCTACAGTGGAATAATCATCTACTTAGCTTGAAAGATCAAATTGGCTTACGAAACTGAAACGAAGCAATGTATGCTAGAGGAGTGACGGTGAAAAAAAATCACCTTGTAAACGAATAAAGAACTAATTATTCTCGATGATATTGTCTTGCAGATTGAAATTGCTTCGGTTAAACAGTGCATTATGAAAAAATTAGGTCAGAATATAAAGACAGACAGATATACAAAATTTTCCTTTTGCATGACAACGCTCGGCTTCTCTGCCAAACAATTTTTAGAAACGATCAAATTCTCAAAACATAGCTCCTGCTGACTATTGACTTTCGATGAATGCAATATCTATTACAATATCTATTATGTCGCCGAAACATTTCTTTTGAAGATATATAAAATCGGCTTCAAAGTGGATCGCCTCAAAAACGAGAAGTTTTTCTAAAACAGGATTCGGATATTAGCTCAGGGCTGGGGGAAAGATGTAAGCCAGTGATTTGATAATTTTTTATTTTGATAAAATTGTTAATTCATTTTCATTTTTGAGCTAAAAAGGGTCCGAATTAATTTGTACTCCTAATACGTAAGTCTTCATTTTTTTATTAGAAATTAACAACAAAAACCTTTAAATAAGAAACCCATCTGGGGTTTTTTTTTAATATAAAACCCAATAAAACTTGGGTGGGTGTTACCCAGTGGGTTGCCAACGCTGGTGGCATTGCCAACTATTTTCTTATTTACATTCAATTAATTAATGTTTAATATTATCCTAAGTTGTGCTTTGCATACTAACTCAAATTAGCTAAATAGGAATGTTGGATTTAAAGGTATAATAAATCAAAAGTATAATACTCGTATATTAAAAAATATAATAAAATTAATAATAAAAAAACAAAAGAAAAATAAAAATGTTGCCTTTCAAAACCTCCCACGATCACAGATATTACACATAAAAATGACACTCTGTCTGGTAAACAATGAAAAGAAAAAATAACTACAATCAGGGAAACCAGAAATATGCATTTGCGTTAAAGGTATTCTTATTTGTGTGGCCAAATTTGAAAGTGTTTTGATTTCAGTTCTCCGGGCAAATTCTACCTTTATACTAAAAAAGTAAATGAGTAAAGTTTGGAGCGCATCCAGTAAGTGAACCAACTAGCTTATTAGGAGAGCTAAACGACCCAACTCTAAAGTACATACACATGTATATATATATATATATATATATATATATATATATATATGTTTACAAACGATATTGAGTTCTATGATAAAATTTTACTCTATAAACCAAGGAGAATTTTTATTAGCGCATATCTTGAAAATTTTTAAAACATATTTTCAGGTTTTTAGTGCATATTTTATGCGCATAAAACACTTTTTGTAGAGCATATTTCTGGTTTCCCTGATAATAATTTAAGAAACCAAAACAAAAGCATTATTAAAGATAATTGTTATACAAATTTAATTGCCTGTCAAATTCATACACTAGCATTGTTATACTTCTTGAAAAGGAACATATAAACCAGAGTCCGGCAAAACAACATTCTATATGTTATAATTTACTGTAAATGTTTACTGTTAAGGAAAACATATGTTACAGGACTCAGTTTAGTTTAATTGTAAAAACACTTGAAACTGCATTATCTACTGATATTTCAGTTGAACAATATGAAGAGCAGTGGAATAAATTTCATATTTAAATTGGATGCCATATATAATTTGGTAAAGATGTGGGTACAAATTTAACAGAATTGTAGTCCAAAGATACGGTTGGCTTAAAAACCATTTCAAGAGGACTATTTCAAGAGTTTTGGATATCCTTTTCGTATCAACAAGAAACGCAGGTGTCGAACGTGTGTTTTCAACTATGAATTCAACTAAAACCAAAATACACAATAGAATACAATATAAGCTACTAGAACCTCGTTTAAGAATAAATGTAAATATTTTAGAAATAACACAAGTCCGCTGAATGATATAACTTTTTAACTCGAGCAACATGTACAACAAATTTTTATCAGCAGATGAGTCAGAAGATTTTGATGCTAAAGTATTTCTAATTATAGATATTAATTCGTAAATTTTCTATACTTTTTAATCTAATAATTACAATTAATTACTAATTTGAAACTAAATAAACAACTTTTAAAATATTTAATTAAGATATTATTATTAGGATTTTTGGCATAACAAAATCACTGTTGTGAATTGGGGTTGGCACTATTTCGAGTGTACACTATCATATGTGTAAGAAAAAAATTTAAGTTCTATGCAATATGCTCTGATAGGCAGACTCCGAAATTGCTTACAAAAATGTCAAATGTTGTGGCATAAGCTTGCCGAACGCTGATATAAACAAAGAGCTAAGAAAGAGCGAGAGAGAACCTTTGCAGGCGAGAAAGATTCATATAGTTTTTTAAACTCTTTACAGTAGATGACGAAAACTAGCTAAGCCATTAATCATTTTGCTTTTTTGTGGTTTTGAGAAGACAGTTGATATTATTAAGCATGTTTTTATTGCAGTTGTTATATGATAATAAATTCAATTCAATTCAATTTTGCTTTAAAGCATGAGAAATCGTTATAGACGGACTGTAAATCGACTGACTGACAAGTTTAGTTTTGACGTCAAACTTAACGATTTATAGCTTTTTTTTCGCACCAGCAAAAATAAATTAAAAATTACTCAATATAATCTGCTATAATGTGAAATGTTGTCTGTGTTTTAAATGCATGTACATAATTCACACAATTTAATATTCACTAATTTCAATAAAATAGATTTTTATTGTTTTTCTTTTTTAGTTTAAAACTAATTTTAGCACAAATCATATTAATTAACATATTTTTCTCGTTTTCTAATGCAAAGCTATTAAATTACAATCATCTATAATAATGATTAAAAATTTTGGCAAAACATGACGTAGAGCTCTAAATGAAGATTTTGTTTTTAATTAAAAGTTAATTTTAGCACAAGTCGTAGTAATTAACATATTTTTTAAAGTTGTTTGAATGTTAAGCTAATAAATTAAAATAAGCGATAACAATGATTTAAGATCGCAAAACATGCGTAGATTTCGAAATTGTACATATACTCGTATATATATTTCTTTTAGTTAAAAGCTAATTTTATATATCAGTTGTCAGCTTTTATTATTTGCAGGCCAATGTTGCCATATGTATTGTAAAAAGTAACTTGTAACGAATAAGTTTCCAATTTCGAAAAGAATGTTAAAACACAATGGTAGTATATGTAAAGATGTTAAGGCGCGCATAAAGTAAAAGAAAAAGTTCAGATATCTTCTGACATTTAAAGCAAGCGCATCTTCTAATCTAAATATCATAAAAATTCAAAAGTGTCCTCATTAGAGTTCAAATCGCTATACTGTAGTTTATTTATTTAACTTTAATAAACTACCCTAAAATGTTCCTAATTTAAAATTATCTTAAATTAAAATCATAAGTACAATCCTTCATTTTATTCAAATGGCTGCCTCGGCTGGCCATGCAGTAGCCTACACGATCGCTCCAATTTTTAAGCGCATTATCGATTGTGTGCAGCTGTATTTCACCAATGGCTTCACGAATATTGTCCTTTAAAGCGTCAATTGTCTCTGGCTTGTTGGCGTAACACTTATCTTTGACGGCACCCCACAAATAATAGTCCAACGGTGTCAAATCGCAGCTCCGAGGTGGCCAAACGACATCAGCTCTGCGGCTGATAATGCGATCTTCAAAATAGGGCGAAAAACATCGAGTGTAGCTTCGGCTTCAAAATGAGCTTCATCCGAAAAGATCATTTTTGATTCTCAAACATTACCATGATTTTCAAAGTAATGTCGCAATATTTCCCAGCCTTGTTCAAGCGTATACACAACCATATTCATTCAGCGGAAGGATAAAACTAATTATCTGTCAAATCAGACATGAGCTAAGTGTTACCATTCACGAAATAAGCACTAGTTGAAAAAAAACGTTAGATGGTGGACCCTATAGATAGTAAGTCTAAATTTTTAAAAACGCCACAAAAAAGGGGTTCTAAGAATAGTGTTAAAAAATATAAGATCCTTTCTATTTCAACGAAAAGTGCGTAACTAAGTGCATGCAGATTTTATATCATAGCCTTTTCCTTTTTCTTTCAAAACTAGGTATTGAAAATAAAATATGTACTATATTTTAAATATGTACGATTTTCATGATTTATGGTTTATTTTATTTCTATTATTATTTCTATTATATACAACTTAATGAATAAGTAGCGAAACTTGTAAAAATATTTGCTGCTTTTTATTATTATTTTTTTTTTTTTGAATTTTTAGAATGATGAAATATATAGCACATACCTAGTATACAACATGAATGCTGTTTCTTATTTGTCAATTGAATACAATAATTTCTTCATTCGAAATCTAGTCTTCTGACTTTACACGTTATATTAAAAATTTTAATATTTTATATTTTTTCATCAGGTTATGGGAACAGGACCCTATTGTTTAAATTAATTCAAGATAATTTACTCATTGTGTTCCAAATAGAGAAGTTGGATAACAACAATTATAATAATTGGTGAATCCAAATGAGGAGTGTTTTAGTGCATAGCGGTTACCGGAAGATAGTTAGTGGAATGATCAAGAAACTAAATGGGAATCGGACGATGAGAAAGCTCTTTCGTCCATATTGCTGAGTGTGAAACCAACACAGTTGGGCTACATACGTAGTTGTACAAATTCACACCTAGCCTGGAAGAAAGTAGAGGAAACGTATATGCCGCGAGGTCCGATACAGAAGGTTTCTCTGTACAAGAGGTTGGTTAATCTCAAAATGCTGGAGGGAACATGACAACTTCGTCGTAGTAATAGAGACACGCGATGATCTTCCTACATTATCTACATTGAAGCAGAGGTTGCTGGAAGAGGGGAAACGAAGGCAAGAAAAAGTAGAAGGAGAGAATGAAACACAGCAAGCATTTATAGCAAAATTAAACATCAGCAAAAATGACAAGAAATCTAACAACAGCAAAAAGAATTTTAAAGGAAAATGTTTTTTGTGTGGTGTACAGGGACATTATGCGAACAAATGCGATAAAAGAAAAAGAAATGTTACCGCACAGGCAATGTCCATGTTAAATGGTACGTCGATAGCGGTGCTACGTCGCTCATGTGCAACAATCGTGCATTGTTTTACAACTATAAAGCACACAACGAAATTATTCCTTTGGCTAGCGACAAACACATAAATGCAGTTGGTAAAGGTAATGTACACTTAAAATATAATGAATTTAATATTATCCTTCAAAATGTATAGTTCTCTTCGATGGCGATGATGTGAAATTTTCTTCAGATGATTTCTGGACTTTTGCTTCTGCTTTTCAAAATGTGCACATAGTTGAGGATCATGAGGACCTTTTCAACACAACTGACGAGGTTGAAGAGATTAATGGAGAAGTATTAATAAATGAACGTTCTAGAGGATCAGGTAGGCCAAGATATATTCGAACAAGTAGACCAGGCAGGCCAAGAAAACGCTGTAGATGAAAATGTGCCACAGTCTGTTGAACAAGCTCTTTCAAGTGATGATAGCAGAAAATGGATTGACGATATGAACGTTGAATTCGATGCTCTTAAAAAGAATAAAACGTGGTCCTTGGTTAGCTATCATAGACGTCATAAGGTGATTCCGTGCAAATTGGTGTATACCATTAAGAGGAATATGAATGGTGATATAGAAAGGTAAAGGCGCGATTAGTGGCAAAAGGTTGCAGTCAACGTTGATTCCCTTAAAACCAGTCGTACGATATTCCACAATAAGAATTATTTTGGCTTTGGCAGTTAAGGAGAAAATGTTTCTTCATCAAATTGATGTAAGTACTGCTTATCTTAACAGTAATTTGCAAGACGAAATTTATATGCAACAACCAGTGAATTTCGTGGACAAACGATACCCGAATAAAGTTTTACGGTTGCATAAGGCTATTTATAGACTTAAGCAAAGTGGAATGCAAAATTGGATCTAACTCTTTGTAATATGAATTTTATTCCATGCGATAATGAGCCTTGTTGATTTGATAAAAGGCATTGCTAATGAATCGGTTGTCATAGAATCAAAAGAAATATCTTGTAGCAGTTTGCCATCAGTGATAAAGGAAAACTGCGGTATTTTCTGGGGATGGAAAATGAGCGGGAGGGTGAAGTAGGTTCAATAAAGTTATCTCAAAGCTAAAATATACGTGAGGCATTAAAAGAGTACGGTACGGAAGCAGGATATCAGGTTAGCTGAGATAACACCTGTGAGAATGTTGTTCAACAAGAATACCAGTCACTAGTGGGAACTTCAATGCATCTTGCGATTTCCTCAAGACCAGACATTTTGCGTTCAATATCAAAAATGACTCAGCGAAATAGAGACCCGCATAAAGAGCATATGCTAGCGCATACTTCTCTATCTGGCTGGAACTATTGATCTGAAAATGAGCAAAAAGTAACAACATTGGAAGGCTTTGTACATGCTGATTGGGGTAGTAACTCCAGAAAACAATTTTCAATAGCTGTTAGCAGTACAGAAGCTGAATACATGGCGGTTTTGTATGCAGTAAAAGAAGCAGTTTATTTAAAGCGATTTTTTAATAAAATTGATGGTATCGAAGATGATTCTGTAGTAATCCATGTCGATAATTAAGGTGCTCAAAAATTAACTCAAAATCTAGTGTATCATTAAATCATATTCGAGACCTGGCTCGGAGCACAGATATAAAGTTAAAATACTGCCAAAGTAGTGAGATGATTGCTAAAAAGTGAAGCATCATAGTTTTGTAGTCTTAATGAATTTGAAGTAATATATGGTCCGCCAAATAATTTTTTTTTTTAAAACACCCCACAAATAATAGTCCAACGGTGTCAAATCGCAGCTCCGAGGTGGCCAAACGACATCAGCTCTGCGGATAATAATGCGATCTTCAAGAACAGGCCGCAAGACATCGAGTGTAGCTTCGGCTGTTTGGCACGTAGCGCCGTCCTGTTGAAACCAAATGTTGCTAATATCCTCCTCTTCAATTTTTGTGAACAAAAATTCGTTCAACATGACCCGATAACGATCGCCATTGACTGTAACGGCCACTCCTTGCTCATTTTCGAATTATGCTTCTGGACCAAAATCCGCACCAAGCAGTGACTCGTATTGGGTGTATCGACTTTTCAATGTATGCGTGAGGGTTTTCTGTGCCCCAAATGCGACAACTTTGCTTGTTTACATACCCGCCAAGATCAACATGAGCTTCATCTGAAAAGATGATCTTTTTGGCAAAATCGGCATCTTCTGTAAGTCGATCGCAGGCCCAGTTAGCGAAGCAAAAAAAGCATACACACAGCCATATTCGTTCACCGGAAGGATAAAACTAATTATCTGTCAAATCAGACATGAGCTAAGTGTTACCATTTACGAAATAAACACTAGTTGAAAAAAAGTTAGATGGCGGACCCGTTATAATTAATTAACCAGAGGTAAGAAAAGATAAACGAAAAAGAAATTGCCCCTACAAAGAGAGTGAACCACCTCATCAGCCTGGCAGGAGCAACTTTACTAAGGCAACTAAAAAAGCACTGGCCCAATATCTTGAGCCTGCGTTTCGTGAAGTCCAGGGCAAACGCACAGGTTGTGTTTGACTGTCTTAGGCTACTCTCCAGTCAAAACGCGTTAAAATACAAATTTTTCAAATTTAAATTTCTCCAGTTCCAAAATTATTTCAGGAATACCACTAGCACAGTTTCATTAGGGACCCCTTGGACCACTCTTCCCACACAGTGTGGTATTCCGGCCATCTCTGGTTTTCCCACAATAACCACTCAATCTCTCCAGTCAAAATACAAATTTTTCAAATATAAATTTCTCCAGTTCCAAAATTATTTTAGGAATACCACTCGCACAGTTTCATTAGGGACCCCTTGGACCACGCTCCCCATATAGTGTGGAATTCCGACCATCTCTGAGTTTCACATGGAATGGAGATAACCAATTAACCACAGCGAAGAAAAAATTAAAAAAAATAATTTTCTTAAATACATTTTCTGCTATTCCACAATTTTTAAAGTTTTGGCTCCAAAGCTGATCTACGAAAGAAGTTCTGGAGCCCCATTCCAACAAGGATGTGCTATTTCTCCATATTCCAGGCATATATATTTTGGCAATAAATTCTTTTACTTTAAGTTATAGTTACTGTTAAAGTGTTAATAGTGCCCTGTTAACGTAAAAAATGGCTGAGCTAAGAAACCTGATTTGCGTCTTTGCTAGTCAAATTTAAATTTATCTTCACACACATTATGTCTTAAGCTATTAAGAATAGAAAATAAAATTAAAATTCAGTAGTTGTAAATAGAAATAAGCTAAAAAGAGTTTAATTTTTAAAACAAAAGGTAAACAAGTGGAACTCGGACGGCTACATACGAGTAAATGTCTGAGAATATTACTTACTGTTATAAGATTAATATTTTGTGTGCAGACCCTTATTTTTATAACCATTTGGAGTCTCTTGGGAATTGAATCGACCAATTTTTGACAGTAATCAGCTGGTAGTTTTTCCATTCTGCTAATAAAACGCTTTTTAGCTTAGATTTGCTGGAAACCGAGTGATGCTGAACTCTTTTATTGAGATAATCCCACAAATTTTCAATAGGATTTATGTCGGGGCTCTGGGTTGGTGTTTCCATGACGTATGGCACATTATATAGCAGACTAGATCTTATTTTGTGGGCCTTGTGTTTTGTCGTTAACATGGTAAAAGTACCAAACGCTATCCAGAGCAAACTTATTTACACTTTTTGACAAGTTTTTTTTTTTAATGTTTAAACAAACATTTTGATCCATGATAGTGTCAATAAAATGCAAAGATCCTGGTCCTGATGCCGAAAATGAACCTCCAGACAAACACTGAACCACGCCCATGCTTAACTGTCGCCTTCAAGTTATTCAATCATTAGAATAGTACTGTTCCTTCAAGGCAATGCAAGGGTGCAAACGTATGTTCATTATATTCTCTATTTTTAAATCAGTGTAGCGTGGTGGCTTTGCCACTTTTTTCATTTATCTTTTTTTTAATTTTATTACCTACTTTTTCTAAGAACCAAACAAAGTTTATAACTGATTTTGCTCATTAATCGTCAAACTTTTTTATATATTATTTTTATTTAAGAAAATAAAATAATTGTCAACACGTTCCTGTTTATTTCCTTTGATAAAACCAAACATTTATTGCAACAAATTTATTACCCTGTGATTGTTTTTTAAGGTATTTTATTCGTTAAACATATGAATTAAGATAATAAAATTTAGATCATAAGTGAAAAGCAGATGTTCCAAGAAATAATACATACATACAAAAATGGCCTTTACAACCCGTCTACCGGATTTCGGCCTGCTGCAGCACCTACCTGCAGGCACTTTTGCTTAGCGCGTGCCTTCGCTATTTGATCACACCCATTGCGGATAGGGTTACCTCGACATGATCCCTCTATCCTCTACGCCTACGCCCACTGACTTCCATATCGAACACTCTTCTTGCTGGAGCATCTTCATCCATTCGAACGACATGTCCCAGCCAGCGTAGCCGCTGAAAGTTAATTCGCTGAACAACGTCCATGTCGTTATATAGCTCATACACTGATTCTACGCTTGACCTCAAGACTCATATGGTTACTGCCGGTAATAGCAGTGCCTAGATAGATGAATTCATTCACCACATCGAATGTATAGTTGTCGATCGCAACCTGGGATGACGGAGCTGCAGGAGTTTCTCAACGTCATTCTGCACAGTCTTACCAGTTTTGTGGAAACACCAAGCTCTGACATTGCGGCATACATACAATCTCTTATCGGGCTATCGAAGGCTGCTTTGTAGTCGATAAAGAGATGGTGCGTATCTACTTGATTCTCATGGGTTTTTTCCAATATTTGGCGTAATGTAAATATCTGGTCGATAGTGGACTTACCAGGTCTGAAGCCGCACTGATAAGGTCCAATCAGTGAGTTGGCGAATGGCTTCAGTCGTTCACACAATATGCTCGTAAGGACCTTGTATACGATAGGGAGAAGACTTATACCCCTGTAGTTGGCACAAATTGTATGGTCTTCCTTCTTCAGGTCAGAACAGAGAGTACTGAGGGTCCAACGGCCGGGCATACTTTCTTCCAACCATATTCTACCAATAAGCTGGTGCATGCACCTAACCAGCTCTTCACCATCGGCTTTAAATAATTCAGTAGGCAGGCCAACTGGGCTTAGTATCTGGGCCCGACAGATACTGACTTCGCCATGACTTGGCGGCGGAAACTCCACGCCGTCATCATCAGTTGAGACCGTTTCTCCAACTTCTCTAAAGGCAGAATCGGTGTAATCATCGCCACGTAATAGCGTGCCTCAGTAAGCCTTGTGCATCATTAACCAGGTTACCGTCTACGTCTCTACAAGATGTTGCTCCGAGCTTATAACCTTCAGTTGGACGCTTGACTCGCTTGTAGAATTTTTGAGCATTCATTCCTGCTTCTAAACAGCATCATTCTTGCTTCTGAACAGCTCGATTTCCTCACGCTGACGCCTTTCATGCTCTCTCCTCTTGCGTCTAAAAAGGCGCCTCTCTTCTCTTCTCTTTGCTTGATAGCTCTCAACAATGGCGTAGCAGCAGCGTTAAGTGTTCTCCTATATGCGGCGTTTTTCGCTGCATTGGCTTCGCGACATTCCTGATCATACCATAGATTTCGTTTATGTGGGCTCTCGTAACCAATGAGTGTTTCTGCAGTGGTGCGCAGGGAGTGGGAGATGTTGGCACAAAGTCCGCCAATGTCATCGAAAGTAGAATAGCAGCGATGGGACCTATCTGAGAGTTGAGCGGAGAACATCTCAGCCGTTCTGGTGAATGGAGTTTTTTTACATCAAGCTTTCCCCGTGTACTAGAGCGCGCTGTCATAGCAACAAGGTAATGGTCTGAGTCGATATTCGGACGTCTGAATGTGCGCACATCCAGTATGTTAGAGATATGCCTTCCATCAATCACAATGTGATCGATCTGGTTCCGTGTGGAACGATCCGGGGACAGCCAAGTAGCTTTGTGGATATCGAGATGCAGGAATGCAAAGATCGGGCGAGAAGGTATCTTTGGTCTCACCGTAGGTCAGTTCAGTCTTCACACAACTTCCGCACCCTACGGTCTGAGGCTGATCAATTTCGCTGCGGTGCGAAACATGGTAGTCTGTAGTACCAGGTTCCAGCATCCAAGAAATAATAAACAATTTTTTATATTTTTTCTTATTTTTCTGTTGCTTTTACCAATTTTTTTCATAATTTCTTATTATTTTTATTCATTTTTAAAAAAATTAAACGTTAATTAGCTTAAAGGTAAATATTTATTATTTTTTATTCTTGTTTTTTAAGAAAGAAACATATTAAGATAAGAAATACCTAGAAATTTTTAAAATTTCAAAAAAAAGTTCAAAGAAAACATGTTTGTAGAAGAATTCTAATCTTAAAAAAAAATAATCTTAAATATTTTTCAAACTTTTTTAGAAAAATTCTCTGAACTTTAACAAATAAACACAAACTTTTTTAATTAAAATTATAAGAAAAAATAATTTATATTCCCTGTTCCTTTCTTCAATGCATATCCCTTAGGCACAGCGTTGCCAAATGTGCAGATTTATCTGTATTTTGCAGTTTTTCCAAGCAAAATTTACATCCGATACTGTTCTATTGTGAAGCATTTTAGAGTCTCGTATATTCAGCATTTATTTGATAATAAAAACTTTAATTTAAGCGTTTGAATACTAACTTGACTAATGAAACAAACAAAAATATATATAGACAGCAAAATCTACCAGATTAAAAAAAAAACCTAAATTGTAAAAACATTTTCTTGTCAACAAAATTTTGGAATTTCTTTTATTTTTTTCTTAGTGCCTTATCCCAATTTTTCAACTTTTTTGCTGTTTGTTAGTTAATAATCATACATATCATTTTGAATTAATAAAAAATATTCAAAAAACTAACTCAGAAAATCGGTTTAATGATAAAAGTTAAATAGAAAACTTTTTCACTATGTAAAAACATTTTCTTGACAAACTGTATTTTTTTTCTTTTTTTTATAAAATAAAAAGCCACAAATTAGTACTCACAATGTACGCCGTTAAACGTCACGCACCCTTTATTAAATAAAACAATAACAATTTAATAGATAAACATAATAAACAAAAGAGCCTATTAAAGACACTACACTATTTGCATTGCATGTGTATGCTCTTTAGAACAGTTAATCTCTTACAAAATAACTTCGTATGTAAACACAAATAAAAAGAAGTACAAAACATGGCGATGGTTAACGGTAAACAATGAAAAGAAGAGCAAAACAAAAACATATGAAAACTGGCTGTAATAGTACAAGTGTAGCAAGAAGGAAAATGATTTTTAACCAGGGTTGGGTTTTATTGAGTTTTTTGATGGGTTTTTTTTGGGTTTTACCGGGTTTTATAACTGTTTCCTAATTTAATTCAATTAAACAAAATTTTTTTTGGGTAAAATTATAATGCAATTTTGTACTTTTGGTCGGATCAACGCGGTGTTGTGTACTATGGGCTGCTAAAGCAGACTACACTTACTTCGTTTAAGCTGTGCTTTATGAGAAAAAAGGCCAAAATACAAAGACAGATATGATTAAGTTATTCATTTGCATGACATCGTATGTAAAAGATGCCAAACGATTGTAAAAAATGTCGCATCCGCCGTATTCCCCGAACATTGCTCCGCATGACTGTTGGATGTTTTCAAGAATACAATATCTTTTATCATGTCGCCGAATCACTTCTTTTCGATAAATATAAAATCGGCATTAAAGTGGATCACCTCAAAAGACGAGATGGTTTTCTGAAACGTGATTCGGAAATTGGATCAGAGGTGGGGAAAAGATTTAAGCAGTAATTTTATACATTTCTGTTTTTATATCTTTGTTAATTCATTATTATTTTTTTGAGGTAAAAGAAAGGACCGAATTTATGTTTACTCCCAATACATAAACTATACTTATTTTTGTTGTAAATTAATTACGAAGTACTTTAAATAAAAAACCCAATCGAATTTTTCAATATAATGCCCAATAAAACCCGTGTGGATTTAATTGGTTAACCAGTGGGCTGTCAACCCTGATTTTAACCCTTTAAATGTATGATTTTTTAATTAGTTGCCTTACTAAAAAGCTTAATAACTCTGTCAATTTTAAAACGATTTCTCAAGCGTAAGATTTATCTTATTCATAACTAAACATGGTTTATTAATTAATTCATAAAAAGTACGATTCCTACATAAATTAGTGCACAAAAACACATCTTAACATGAAAAATATGAAAAAAAAAATTATGAAAAATATCTTTGCTTGAGAAATAAACCCCCATCCTTCAACGCTACTTAAAAGACATACCTATATATTATTTAAAAGGCCTGCTTCACTCTTTCCAAATTCGAAAAGAAGTTTAAGTTCGGTAAGTATTAGGGATATCGAATATTCAACTTTTTTCAAAAACCGATTTTCTAATAATTTGAAAAATTACAATTTCTAATTTTCCACGTTGTAGTTTCTAGCGAGTTAGGATACTAGAATGTCCTTAACACACATTTCTACTTCGCTCCATTTTTTACAGCATATTTGGCAAAAGTTATATTTGCCAGCGCCTAGAGACTACTTGTTATAGAATCAAGTTTCTCTTGCTGCACAGTAACGTCTATCTCATAGACATATTTAAATAGGTTATTAATTCCTGATGTCGAAAAGCCTTTTCAGCTTAGTATTTAGGAATACCCAATATATCTAGACTTTCCATCGATTTTCAAACATTTGCACACTTCAGAGGAGATCTGTAGAAACATTAATGATTGCACCACGTATTTAACAATATGTGCCACTGTGGCATATTAGGTAGGACACCCGCCTACCAACCAAGAAGTCTTCGCTTTAATCACAGGCCACACTATCTGACAATTTTCAACAGCGGTGTCACCTCATAACATTGCTAGCAAATGGTTACGAGCATTTACGCTGTGAATAACTTTACTACCTAATACAAATGCTGTTCGGAGCCAGTGTTCGTAGGTCCCTTTCAATAAGCCTAGTTGTTCATAATTCGCCATATATAAAAAAAATTGTATTTATTTACAAAACTGAGAAGAGTGCATATCTATTTTAATCTACCAATGTTTTTATATACAGTATGTCAGGAAAGAGTTTAGACATATAAGAATAATAAGCTTTTTTAAATTTGGTTGCCAATTAAATGGCGGGGTTTCTTAGTACATATATATTTTTTTGTTGTAGATAATTTATGCAGTATCTACAAAGGATTATGACCAAAAATATTCCAGTTCAATGCAAATTAAGAGAAAAATACAACAAAAACAAATATTACCCAATTTTTTTACTGTCAAATAACTCTTTACACACCTATTGTTTTTACTCAGTTTAGCATTTATTTGAAGGTCAAATGAGTATTGCCATAATGTTTGAAGTTAGTTACTGTTTTCCGCAATTTTGTAAATAAGTTGGTGATCAGTTTTTGAAATACAAATCTCATTTAGTTCAATATTACACAACTTAAAGATGCCACGAAGAAAGGTTATCTTACAACATTATTCAGTCGATTCGATTCATCAGAAATACTTTCAGTGACAAGAAAAACGATTTACAATGTACAAAATCGAACTGAAAAAGGCGGAAGATTGAAGTTAAAGAGGGAAACTGGCCCCAAGACCATAATAAGTAAGCATGCAGAGCGTATTATTATTACAACAATCGTTCAAAACTCTCAACTTTCCACAGGAACACTTGCGTAAACTCGAGCTTGAAGAGGAGTGTGGTGTTGTCGATTGTCATTTAACGGTTCGGCATGCAGTTTTAAAATATAAATAATATTGAGAGGGATAACGTTATATTTTGTGCTGAAATAAAACTGATGTAGTATTATAACGATGAGCCTGAGAAAACCATCAACATTAGAAAAAACATTAACATCATATATGTTAAATTTAAAAAAAAAATTCAATAATGGGTTAGGGGTGTATCTCAAGGGAAAGCGTAGAAGACTTTGCCTTTATAGAATCAACAATGAATGCATGTCAATACTAAGACATTTTAAAGACTTATTTGATAAGCACCACTATGAAATTCGGGTTCCTCAAGCACAGCAAACCACAATTTAAGTTTTAGCAGGACATCGATTCTAGGAATAATTCGCATATAGTGTGGATGTGGCTTCTTTATAACACGTCTGCACAAACCCCTGATTTGAACCCCATTAAAATATTTGGGATTTTTGAAACAAAGTAGCTAAACGCCGTTCAAAGAACATTATAACATTCAAACATCAGTAATAGAAGAGTGACAAAAAATACCGGCAGATTATGGTCTAAAAAATTTGGTTAATTAGTTAAAAAGCTACTAAAATGAGTAATACCCAAAAAGAGGTCATACCAAACACATTTTCTAATTTTTGTCTAAAGAGTTAGATGATAACACCAACTATGAGCAAAAATAGTTTTTTGTAAATTTCTTGTGTGTTTTAAACTGAATTTGTCCTATTTTTAATAAAGATTTAAGAAAATATGTATATTATTATAATAAATCAAAAAAATTTAGAGTTAGGAAGCTAAAAGTGTCATCTTATTTATGATGAAGTTGTAAGTACTTAATTATTTCCAATGTGTAAACTCATTCTTGACACACTGTATATAATTTTAGAAAAATACTTAAAAGATATGCATATTTGCAATAAAGACTTATAAAAACTATACATATTTAAATTAACCGGTTATTCGTGTTAAAATATTCAAAAAATGAATATTAAAAAGCCGTAATCGACAATAAGAAAAAATGGTTAAAAACGGTCGAATTATAACCGCTTGATCCTCTTAGTTAATATTTAGCTAAGTTATTAGCTAATATGTGCATGAAGATCCTAAAAACCGGTTTTTTACACGTAAATTTTGGAGGTGTTTCGATATAGATACCTGTTCTATTCGATAGCGCTTATCACAAAAATAGTATTACTTGCCAGGTATTTCTTTTTTGTCGCACCGGGTTATAGAAAAAATATTAAAAGTAAAGATTGGCGGTCATTGGCACGTTAGTCGCGGAACACGCAATGAAATTTCTCTTGCAGAAATTACCTTCAATTCTCTTTTAAACCTGCGTTTGCGGCTACACTACGATATTTATTTCAATGAAATTTAAGATTTTCAAACAACATTGTTGTTGTGTGACATTACGAATTTTATAACAAAAGAGAATTTCAGAGTACATGAAAGAGTGTACCCCATTACATTCGTTTCTCTCCTGTTATCGACAGACTCAGACTTTCTGCAAGAAAACTTTAATCGTGTGTTCCGGGACTCTAAATTAGCTAATTATTGCTTTACTAAATTTCAAGTTTTCATGCTGGCAATATCATGAATTTTTTTGTGTCAGCGATACAAAAAAGAACGAATGTTACACACACGAGTAGTCGAAAGAAAAGAGATTTATTTTTATTAATTTAATATCAAATCATATTCTTTTAATAAATCTGTTTCAGTTTTCATTACCTTCTTATATTTTATTTAATGCTATACATATCGAGCCATAACCGCCAAAAAGACGTAAGCGACAAAAAACAAATGTTACAGGAGAAGGTTTCTTTAATATATTTTTTGTTCTAGTGTAGTACATAAGACTTTAAAGGTTCATTTTAAAGCTATAAAATTTTGTGTGCGAGTGGGAATGATCGAATACCATCGGTTTTTTATCAAAAAATCGATAATCATCCATAATCCTGGCGTTTACGCCTTTTTGGCAGTTATGGCTCGATATTTATTGCAAAAATTTTTGAAATCCTAAAAAATTAAGACAATTAATTTTATTAGTGGAATAATAAATACCCGAATAACGAGCTTTATATATTTGTTTAGATTTTATGTACATCACTAAAGCAAAAATGTTTTTATTGTGCTTAAATGAATAAATTTATTAGAAAATAATTAGTTTTAAAAGAAAAAGGTTCGATGATGATAAAGGGGGTGTAAAAATGTATCTACATACAGTGGGGGAACAGAAAAGTTCCTATAAAAACTTAAACTTCACACATTTATTCGTTGTTAAGTCCTTTCAGGCAAACATTAACAAAACGTATGATATTCAAACACTGGAATGGGAAAAAATCTGAGTGCACTTAGTTTCGCACTTTTCGTTGAAATACAAAGGAACTTATATTTTTTAAAACTATTCTTAGAACTCCTTTTTCTGTGGCGTTTTTAAAGAATTTAGACTTACTATCTATAGGGTCCACCATCTAATGTTTTTTTTTTTCAACTAGTGCTTATTTCACGAATAGTAACACTTAGCTCATGTCTAATTTGACAGATAATTAGTTCTATCCTTCCGCTGAACGAATATGGTTGTGTATACGCTTGAACAACGCTGGGAATCTGGGCCTGCGATCGACTTACAGAAGATGCCGATTTTGCCAAAAAAAAAAAAAATAATCTTTTCAGATGAGGCTCGTTTTGATCTTGGCGGGTATGTAAACAAGCAAAATTGTCGCATTTGGGGCACAGAAAACCCGCACGCTTCAATGTATGCGTCGATACACCCAAGACGAGTCACTGTTTGGTGCAGATTTTGGTCCAGAGGCATAATTGGGCCATTTTTCTTCGAAAATGAGCAAAGAGTGGCTGTTACAGTCAATGGCGATCGTTATCGGGCCATATTGAACGAATTTTTGTTCACAAAAATTGAAGAGGAGGATATTAGCAACATTTGGTTTCAACAGGACGGAGCTACGTGCCACACAGCCGAAGCTAAACTCGATGTTTTGCGCCCTGTTTTTGAAGATCGCATTATCAGCCGCAGAGCTGATGTCGTTTGGCCACCTCGGAGCTATGATTTGACACCGTTGAACTATTATTTGTGGGGTGCCGTCAACAAGCCAATTGACGCTTTAAAGGACAATATTCGTGAAGCCATTGGTGAAATACAGCTGCACACAATCGATAATGTGCTTAAAAATTGGACCGATCGTGTGGGCTACTGCATTGCCAGCCGAGGCAGCCATTTGAATGAAATTATTTTCCGTTATTAACCAGAAGGATTGTACTTTCAAATAAAAAAAGAAATTTTAGAAAATATTCAGTAGTTTTTTTATAGCATTTTCAAAAAAAATTTATTTGGCGGACCCATTACAATAATACCCGAAAACGTAAGGGTAAGCTGGTCCCATGCACATTATATTCCATGTCATAGATTCAACTGGATTATAAAAAATCTATTTCAAATAGTAGTTTTTATGGCAGTAATTAATTTATAAAATTTTATAACTTAATTTTTTTTTTTTTGACTAATTAAGATAATTTTTTTTTTATTAAAAGAAAAAATAATAATTAAAACTTTAGCTTACCAAAAACCATTTACTGTATATAAGACTATAGAATATTATGAGGGAGTTAATTTTCATTTATCAGTTTTTTTATATTTTTTTTTTCTAAAATTTTGTTGTTTTATTATTGTTGTATGATAAGATAAATGTGAAGTTATAAACAAATAAAATCATATGATAAAATATTAATTAACATCATTTTCTTTAAAATGGTATGCTAACAAATTAATAAAGAGAGGAATACCGCAAGAAAATTGCTAGAAAAAAAATTAATTATGTTTTGAAGAAAAAACAGATGCTTTTAAAGCAATAATAACAATCAGTTAATTAATATTGACAAAAAAAGAAAACAAATAATTTGTGTATTAACAAATAAAACATTATTTTAATTACAAATTCAAATTAAACTTTTACCCCCATATTCATAAAGTTTAAAATGATTTTGAAATGCATTCTATTACAAATTTTTCGTAATAAACTTTTTTTTATAGATTTCAAATATATTTTATTTTTTTATGAATATAAGCCTTAAATTTGAGTGAACGAACGCCTTAAAAATGTTATCATTTTTTATCTATTTATTTATTCATTTTTGTATTTATTTTTTAACTGACTTATTCATTTATTTATTTAATATTTGTAATTTTAGTATAAGCATTTTGTTCAGTGTATCATATTGTAAACAAGAACAAACAAATTTAAAGTTTCATTTACAAATTATCAAGTTCACTTGCATGCATATGCATACTAATATAATAATATTACAATTGAATAACAACAACAAAGCAATTATAAGCTAAAGGGCATAAATTAAAAATATCAATTTCTCTCACTCTCTCTTTCTATCAATCGCTTTCTCTCAACAATATAACCACCGAGCAGTACAAAAGGTACTACAAATTGAAACTCATCCGATTGTTATTGTAGTTCCGATTATGAATTTTTCTTTTCTTTGCTGCAATTTTGCTAACTCTTCTTTTTAATTCTTTCAAATTAAGAGGTGTTTTGAGAGTGCAAGCATACTAACCGTGTGTGTGGTGTAGTAAATATATGGAGCAGTATATATTGAATCGATTTTGGCCAAAAGTTGGATTTTCATTATTGAATTTTTAGTAAATAAATAAAATAAAAAATAAATATATGACACTTACAATGTTTGTACCATCGGACCCTTCCAACCTTCGCTTACAATGACTTTAGCATCGGACCCATCCTACCTTCGCTTACACTGTCTGTGCCATCGAACGCATCTTGGGGCATAGGCCAACTCCGTGTAAATGTAAATAGGTATTGTATACAGGCTTTGGATGGAAGATGTACTAAAGGTTAGGCAAATTTGAGCTTAGAAAGTTAATTGGCTGCCAAATGATGAAATGTCTAGAATTGAGCTGTCAAACTTTGACACTTATTTAGTAAAAAATTGGGAAACTTTAACTATGGAACGCTACACTCTTGAACAAAGAATTTTAATTGTGAAAATTTACTATCAAAATGGTGAACATTTAACTGGATCACTTCGTAAAATTCAAGCAGCTTTTTCTCGTAATCAGACTGAGACCGCTATGCGTAATTTAATAGCTTAATTCGAGGCTCACGATACTGTTGCTGACAACAGATCAAAACAATACGTTCGTACTGGCCGTAGTAATGCAAACATAACCGCTGTACAGCAAAGTGTTGAGAATGAGCCTGGAAAATCAACTTCTAGACGTTCATAACAATCGGACATTACCAGAGGAACTTTGCGCAACATTTTGCATAAAAATCTTTGTCTTCACTCTTATAGAGTTAAATTCGTTCAAGAATTAAAGCCAATCGACCATTGTTTACGTCGAGCGTTTGTGAATTGGCTGTTTAAAAAACTGAACAAAAACCAAAGCATTTTTCAATAAAATTATCTTTAGTGATGAGGCTCATTTTCAATTAGGCGGTTATGTAAACAAACAAAATTGTCGCATATGGGGCTCACAAAATCCACAAACAGTCTTCGAAAAACCATTACATCCAAAGAAAATGACCGTATGGTGCGATTTGTGGTTAGGCGTCATCATCGGCCCGTACTTTTTCGAAAATGAGCAAGGAAACGCCGTCAACGTGAATTTTCTACGCTATCAAACCATAATAACCAATTATTTGTGGCCACAATTGGCTAATGTTGACAACAGTGACCTTTGGTTTCAGCAAGCAAGGCGCCACAAGCCGCACAGCCAACTAAACAATTCAGTTATTGCATGAGAAATATCCCGGTCGCTTAATTTCTTGATTTGGAGATATCAATTGGCCGCTGGATTATTTTCTCTGGGGCCATTTGAAAGACCCGGTTTAAGTGAAAAAACCACAAACAACTGACACTATGAAAGACGAAATTCCTGCATTGAAGAGATAAGCGAAGCTTTGTTGCAAAATGTTAAAAATTTTGTGAAATGAGCGCACGTCTGCCGACGTGCTAGAGGTGGACATTTGCCCGACAGCATATTCCATTATTAATTCCAATATTTCTATTTGATGTTGGAATAAATAAAACTAAATTTTATTAAAAAAAAAACGTCCCGTTTTTATACAACAAAAATAATGCCAAAAAAAAAAATTCGAAAAAATTAAAAAAATCGTATTCTAACTCGCTCTGTTAAGACTTCTGGCAATTAATCTTGTTACTAGGACCCAGTCCCCGTTAAATGAGTCCTAGTTCATTCGCCCATGTTGTCCTGTTTTTCCACAACAAGGATATTTGCGAAAATATTTTTTTAATTCGAAAAAAAGCCACAAAAAATAAATTGTTTAACTCGCTCTGTTAAGATTTCTGGCAATTAATCTTGTTACTAGGACCCCGTTAAATGAGTCCTAATTCATTCGCCCATGTTGTCCTGTTTTCCCACAACAAGGATATTTGCAAAAATTTTTTTTAATTCAAAAAAAAGCCAAAAAAATTGTTTAACTCGCTCTGTTAATGACTCTTTCGATTATTTTATTTACTAGGACCTTGTTCCAGTAGAATGAGGTTAAATTTGTCCACCCATGTTGACCTGGTTCCGGTCTATATTGATTTTTGACTTAGCCTAGTGAAAAATTTATTTGTTTAAAAAATACGTTTTTCTGTAAATTGTGCAGATTTTGTAGTTTTTGAAATTTTAGTTCTTCACTTTCAATTTTGTTATTTCAATTACAATTTCAGACGTAAGAATTTCACAACATTTGCTTAATATGGGGTAGGCCATCTATCGGCTTAAATTTGCACCAATGGTTATTTCGAATCTGGAATACTTATGTCATTCCATTCTGTTACAAAATTCAGTATATTATCTCCACTGAACGAAATAAATCGATTTACGCTTCAGCAACGTTGGGATTTATTAGAAATTTATTTCCAAAACATAGACAATTGGCCGGAAATTGCAAAAAAAAAAAAAAAAAAAAATACAAAAAAATACAAAAATCATCTTTTCGGATGAAGCTCATTTTCATCTTGGTGGGTACGTTAATAAGCGAAATTGCCGTATTTGGGGTTCAGAAAACTCAAACGAGTTCTTAAAGAAGCCAATGCACCCATTACAAGTGACTTTTTTTCGGCGGCTTCTGGAGCGGAGGCATCATTGGCTCATATTTCTTTGAAAATGAGAACGGCATAAGGATTACGGTTAATGGAGACACCTACTGCACCATGAGAACCAATTTTTTTGTGCCCGCTCTTCATGGTATTGATGTGAACGATGTTTTTTTTCAACAGGATGGTGCAACTTGCCACACATCTCATGCCACAATCGATTTAATGTGTCAAACATTTGATATCCGTTTAATTACTCGAAATGGTGATGTCAGTTGGCCGCCAAGAAGCTGCGATTTGACAACGTTGGATTATTTTCTGTGGGGCGCCGTTAAAGACAAGTGTTATGCCGACAAACCAGAGACAATTGAGCATTTGAAGGTCAACATTCGTGATGCCATTGCCGAGATACGACCCCATATGCTCGAAAAAGTTCTCGAAAATTGGTCCGATCGAATGCCGTACTTTTTTATTGCGACAGTGTAGCTATTATTTCTTTATAACGACTGATCATAAAGAAAGAGAGAATTCACACAGTGTGTATTACTCACATTTAGGTCTCAGAAAATAGCGGTTTTTGTGCAGTGACACATTACGTATATGTAAGCACGTACGTATGAATGATTTAACTGCTTCTCTGGTAAAATATTACTCATACATACGTACTTACGTAATAATGTTATCCCACCATTCTTTTGCAAAAAATAAAAAAATATATTTCTAAAACGACTGCGTAGATTAAAAAAGTTTTAGACTTTTTTAAAAGTAATTTAACTGCGGAATTTCGGGTTTTTTGGTTTATTCAAAAAACCAAACCGTTTTTGAGCTTCGCGAAAATTTTCCGGGTCTAACACATAGATGGAAGTAGTTTTATTGCATTCGCCTCTTTTTCGGTTAATGCTAACCTTCAAAATATAGCTGTTAAAATTTAAAGATATTCTATTAACTAGTTTATGAATTATTGTGCTAAGAGTGACCACTGAATCAAAAACAATTTCGTGTTTTAATTCTACTCTGCTTCTTAATGAGAAAGCAATGGCTTGAAAAGCGTTATGAGGACTCCGCTCCATTAAAATCAAAAATAGAACGTTAGTTTGCTGACTTCAAACGTTTTCGTAGAGACACCGATGATGCTGAACGCAGTGGACGTCCAAATTAGACCACAAAACATCAAAAAATCCTCAAAATCGTTTTGAATGAAAAAGTAAAGTTGCTTGAGTTAGTAGACATTGTAAAGACATTCAAAGACCGTGTTGGCTTTATGTTGCAATGAGTATTGGACTATAAGAATGCTCTGTTTAAGGTGGGGTGCCTCGTTTGCACACTGTTGACTAAAAATAAGAACGTGTTGATGATTCTGAAACAATGGCATAACTACATGAATTGAACTTCGAATTGCTTCCACATTCACCGTATTCGCCAGATTTGGCTTCCAGCGACTACTGGCTGTTCGCAGACCTCAAAAAAACGCACGCCTGTAAGAAATTTCGCACTAATGAACAGGTTACTGCTGAAACTGAGGCCTACTTTGAGGCAGAAAGATAAATCGTTCTGCAAAAGTGGTATTGAAATATTAGAGCGGCGCTGAAATGATTGCTTTGCTTTTGATGGCGATTACGTTAATGAATAAAGCTAATTTTTAATAAAAAAAAAGCGTTCCTTTTGTTAGGTCCGGGACATTTCAGTCCATGTGCTATATTGTTTAACCTCTTTCATTTTTGAAAAAACTGTATATCTCGAAAACAAGAGCTAACATAAAGAAACGGTTAGCAGTAATGGATTCAGCGTAATCGAATTCGGTTTACCCGCTGGTGGCCCCGCTTGTCGGGAGAAAAAGTGTGAAATTCGAGCAGTGTTATTATACTATATTTATTATTTATGTATATTACATTTAATTTATGTTTTGCTTGAAATATATTATCAGGTATGTTCTGTAAATCGAAATCGAGTGAAATTGAAATCGAATGAAACTTCAATCTGCTATAATTCTCACATCAGACAAGGTTTTGATATTTTCTCTTATTAATTCACTTAATTACCATTCAAATAACTTCTTTGATCGTCAAGAGTTTAGAATAATTGGCTCATTGAAATTTTGTTTGTCTTTGAAAATTTACTCGATTTCAATTTCGCTTGTTTTTGGTTTACAGTACATACACGTAAGCCCTCGCAAGTGTGACAGACGGACTTGCGGGGGCAGAAATGAGAAGATCGACCACTCAGTTGAGATGCCACCCTCCTCTTGCAGACTTTTGGTCATATGGTACATTTCGGGCACAGCTACGGTGGGATGATGAACCCAAGTGCTCTGTATCTAGGCAAATCTGGACCCCATATGATCGGGCTCGCTCGGAGTCTATTATAAGGATGACGCGACTTTGGCTGCGAACTCGTGTGGCTGTGATTACTGGGCACTGGGTGGCTGGTGCGCACGCTAGGAGATTGGGTCTGCCGTTCAATGACTATTGTAGGGGTTGTCAGGATGAGGAGGAAGAGGAGACCTTCGAGCACTTCCTATGCCAGTGCCCGAGTCTTTCGGACATTAGGACCGCTTTCCTTGGCAGTCCTTTTCTGGATGCCTTGTCGGATCTGGCAGGTGTGAATATCGGCAGTATCTTTTCTTTTGTACATGCGTCCGGTTGGTTCGCATCGGACAGGGACGCGGACATATAGGTTGTTCGTTTTCTCGATTACTGATGGGTATCAGAGTGGGATCAATATTGGACCCAGGTCGTAACCAGCTAACTAACATACCCGTATATGTATATGTTTTTTTTTTACTTTTTTAAGTGTGTGCAGTTTTTTCACTTGAAAACCATTTTTTTACTTCTAAATTGTAGTTTTTCTAAGAAAAAAAATTATGGCAACACTGCCTCTTTCACTCATCCACAGCATTAAGTTTAAAGGAAAAAGAAAAAAGATAAGGGAGTGTGGGGCATAGTATTAGGTAAAAGAAAAATATGGTTATTTCTCTCCTATAAATAAAATATAACACATTTGTTTTTGTTTTAAAGTTAAAACGCATTTATAAACCAGAACTCATGAATCAAATAACAGAGATTACGCTTTACCTAATTCCGTTAGCTTATCTCATGCTTTAAGTAGAAGTGTGCGTGATGTAAGTGACTTTTTGGTTTTATTTTTAAAGGAAAGTACGTAATATTTTTTTATTTTAAAAAATAAAAAATAATTTTTTTTTTCAATTACAATTTTGCTTTAAAAAAAACGAAACATTGAAAGAAGCAAAACTAACGGACTTCCGGAAAGCGTAACCTGTGTTATTTGATTCATGAGTCATGACCAAAAATATTGTAAAGGAATAAGAGCAAATCTATGCATTACAAAAACAGTTGCATACCTAAATAAAAGTAAACAATATATCTCTCTCTCTCGAATGGGGTAGTGGGAAAGGAAGGTATGCGATAAAACAAAAATATACACACACACACACGCCAATACATTTTTATTAGCATAAGGAGGATATCTTTAGTAAGGAAAGTAGTTTCAGTAAAAGCTTTCTCTCTCTTTCTGGTAATGTAATACAGAAACGGAAATAACTGTTTGATCAAGGTAGTATGATCAAAAAGTTTCCGAAATAACCCCCGTGTGGCGGTCCCACCGTTACGATTTGAGTTTTTTTTTCTGTTGTTGATATTCCCGCTAAATCTTAGCGCCACAGTTGACATTTGTAAAAGTTACGTAGCCAAGAGTTTATCTATCTCACAATGCTGAGCTTAAGCTCTATGGAGGTCAGCAGGGTGACAGATAGCTGAAAGGCCTACAGATATGCAGAAGAAGATTGGCGTAGGCAAACCCGCCAATATGCGACATAGTGACTTTAATATCGTTACTGTACTAACGAACAGCTAGGGACAAGACACTAACACCAGCAAATAATGTGAAAATTAATGACAGCTGTACACAAACAGCTCAACTAGAGCAAACAACAACCACGTCTAAGATAACGAGAGATGAGATTGAAAGTGTCTGTAAAACACCGTCCAAGAAGACCAAGCGGAGTTGTCCAGAAGAGAAAGCTATTACATAAAAAGTTCTAAATAAGGTACTTACAAATAGGGCTGACATCGATAAGGTGAATGAAAACAGTCAGAAGCCTGACAATTGGGGCCCAAGACTAAAAAGCTTTTCTAGACCAGATGTGGTGATGATAAAGCTCACTTGAAACTCTCCTTTGCGGATATATTTAGGAAAGAAAGAGGCATACCGGAACTCAAATCAGTTGGTGATACTGTCCACCTTGCAAAGAGGACCCAAAAGGCGAAATTCTCTTGGAATTTAAAAGATCGGCCGAGGTGGTAAACAGGCTGCACTGGTCTAGAATATAAAGTAAACTATCAGAGATTGTTAAAATCAAAAAACTTACACAGGAAGTAATTTTCGAACTATGATACCTTGACGAGATAACAACGAAATGCTAAATAATAACTGCTTTGAAGGAGGAAATAGACGAAATACAACCCTCTGTGCTTAAAACATGCTTACAATGTTGGGAAGGTAGGCAAACTGCCCAATGGGTTTCAAAAACTGCCAGTGCAACAACCCACTTTGTCTACACTTTAGAGACCGCTCGAAAATTGACACCAAACATATCAAGAAAGTCCTAAGTACTCCAATTACCTAAGTGCCCCAAGTTATTGAGTCAACGAATATGAGAGTCTTACAGCTGAAGCGGCGTAGTATATCCTATGGCAGACTGTGCGAGATCTAAAAATATATCTGGCACCGTAGGTCGCCACAGGGCTGTCAGCAAGTGCAATAAGGCATCGATATTGACAACTGCCAAATTCCCACTGGTAAACGTTGACAACGAAAGGAGGGGTTTTGTTAAAAGTACTGTTAACGGAGTGTATTTCTTCAGCTGCTAACTTTCTCCCAGCTTATCAACTGAGGAGTATGAACGCAAACTGGATGATCTTGTCAATGAGGCAAAAAATATAAGGCCTGTAGTTACTGCCGGAGACTTTAATGCATGGGCAGTAGAATGGAGCTCAACCTATACAAACCCGAGGAAAAAGTGCCTACTAGAGGCATTTGCAGCGCTAGATGTGTTTCTACTGAACTATGGTCAAAAAGATACCTCTTCAAGCAACGGAAGAAGCTCCAGGATTGACTTGACGTTCATCAGCAATGTGCCAGCAACCTGTTTTCAGCAAAACACAGGCATTACAAAAATAATTGCACACGTATTAGGTTGCACACGGTAGGTGGCTGTAGTGATCGTTATCTCGTAAAGTATCAATCCAACTATTTCAGATTTATGCTCGTTGTCAAGATGACATTATTAGGAAATTCAGTACATTTTACAGTATTTTTTTTCTTTTTTTTGATAAAATGCAAACCAGGCGGCTGTAATTGTTAAAAATTTTAATGGTCCCGATACTATTGCAGCTTATTATTATGTTTGATACACAGACACGCCCGTCATCAAAAATGTTGATGTCACAGAGATAATCGCATTTGGCCAACATGTTCGCAGTATTGCCCAGGAGCTAAAAACCGAACATTAGGTAGTTTTAAATCATTTACACAAACCTGGATTCAAAAAGTAGCTTGTAGTTTTGGTATCACAGCGATTGATAACAAAAAACATAATGAAACTAATTTCCATCTGCAAAGTATTGACTCAACGGAATGAAATTGATTCTGTTCTTAAAAGAATAGTAACTGGGATTAAGGATGAGGTGGTGACCTGGTATAGTGGTTAGATCATACGCATAACAAAACAATCGGCTTAGGCTCGAACCCCAGCAGAGGATATAACAAAAAAAAATTAATTGTGGGTTCGAGTGTTTAATAAAATAAGCTTCAACTTCCCTCCAGATAACACCGTATAAAAAAGTAAAAGAAGCCTCCCTGAGGGTTCAGCTTACCTCTGGCGATAATGACAATGATCGATAATGAACGGTTAACAGAAAACGCCACCTACTGGAAAAAAATTACAATGCTAAGTAAGGATTACCACCACCACTTAGCAAGGATCTGCACCACTACACACTACCATATGGAGGCGAGCTGCAGTAGATTAATAATCTACTCAGCTTGACAGTCAACTTGATTACTGAAACTGAAACAAAGCTATGGATGCTTTGTGAAAAAGTAATATGCTCCCGGTGAAAAAAATCATACGTAAAGCGATATAAATGTGCTTTCATCAAAAGCTATCATACAACTGAATGAAATTATTGTTTGTTTATTATTCCCCGTGGAATGTATTCGTTTTCGTTCGTGTGTAAACATATACGAAGCCGATTAAACTTGTACACTTTAGTGCTACTTTGGCCACATATGATTCAAAAGGCAGAGAAAGCAGTAATTTTCTTATTGTTGACTTTTGACTTTTTGTCGATCATTTTAACACCCCTAGCTCACATTTGAATGGACCAAAGAACAATTGAACATTTTAGATACACATGTGCCGCTGTGGCATGGTAGGTAAGACATTCACCTACCACCCAGAAGGTCCAGGGTTCAATACCAGTCCAGACCATCTTAAAAAAAGGAAAAAAACGGTATTACCTCATAATATTAGCTAGTAATTGGTTATGAGTATTATTACTATTGAAAACTTTAAAAAATAGAATCGGGTGTAGCCCATTGACTGAGAGGAGTCCCCATGTTCCTTCATGGAATGTTATGGGAATTAATATATTACACGTTAGGCACCACAGCCATCTACCGAAAAAATAATGAATTTCTTATCTCCAGCCTAATGTAATTGTCTGGTTTAGAGAACATTTTGCAGACTGGGTTATAGTACATTTGTTTTTGTTTTAAGAAAGACATGTTTTATTATAAGAGAAAAAAAAACAAATTCGTTCACAACAATTGTTTTAATGAAATCAAAACAAACCGATGAATACACTTGCACTGCAAAAACAACTGCACACGGGACTTTTTGTGTGTGTTTGTGTGTCAAACATAATAGAGAACCACTGCTCTTGTTTTTACCCAGTCCAAAGAGAAAGTGAAAAAATGTGTTGTTTACAAAACAGTTTTTTTTTCTTCTATAAACAAATTCCCCACTAATTAAGCATGCAAAACTAACAGCCAATTTTAACAAAAACAGCTGTTGCAAAAAATTAACATTTTTTAATATTCAAAGTAAAACCATATGTTATAAAACAGAAAAAAAATAGTGTAAAATATTTAAAAAAATTTTATTTGATTCATATTGTTTCTTTAAAAAACCATATTTATTTTAACAAATTTATGATAATGACGTTATTTAAACAGATTATCATAAGTTATTAACACAGATTAACATATACGCAATAGTAATTGCTTTTTTACAGAAAATACTTTAAAAAGTCTTTTGATTTTATAATGTTTTGTGAAAAAAAAGAAAAGTTTAAGAGTAAATATTATAAATATTTTTCTTTTTTTTGGTTAGAGGTTTAAATACTTGATAATTTTTTGTTTTTTCTTTTTCTATTGTTTGTGGCAAATAAATATTTGCTTTCATATGTTTATCTTATCATACATAAGTATATAAAAAAAGAACTTATTATCTAAAAAGTAATAATACTATAAAAAGAAAAATAAAATGAAAAACAATACTAAAAAAGTACTATAAACATAAGGAGATTTTTTTCTACATAATTAACGATAATTACTAAAGAATACATATACTTAAAGCTATGACTAGATTTTTAAACATTATTATTCGCATTATCTACTGTTAATAGGGCCGCTGTTGAAATACCTACCTTTTTACAACGTTTGCTGGTTAGATGTTGATTGGCTAACATGTCGGTGATATCCTGGCAATTTTCTGGTTGTTCTGGTATGGTGAAATTGTTTGTAGTATCCTCTTCTCCACTAATAGAACAGGTGGAACAGTCAGAAGTTTTACGTTCCAATTGAAAACGCACGCCATTAACAAGACACTCGGCACCATCTAGAGCTGAAATGGTGGAACCACAATAGTATAGATTGCTGCACGAAGAGGAAGCACTTATGTCCGAGTTATTGTCGAGCGCATCTTTTTCGGTGCCGGAGGTTTCCAGTGAAGAACGGCGTCTACGCAAGCGTTGGGCCCGAAAATACTCGATTTCCTCTAGTGTGATACCACAAGTAATATCATCCGAATAGTCAGATACTACCACAGAAGGAGTGCGTACAAAGCGTACGCCCTGCATGTCGGCCGAGGGCCAGTCACTAGCACAGGACTGTGAAGATTCTCTACGTGAACTGCGTCCTGAACGTGGATCTTCCGGTATCTCAACAACTCTTTCTTCCAATAATACTTTTGAAGGTACTTGAACCTGTTGTAAGTGATTTATAGATGACTGTGGATTTATTTCCAAAATAGGTGAATCGGGCAAAAGAGTAGGCTCAGCTAAAGGCAGTAAAGCCGGCCTTAAAGGCAAATCTGTTACAGTTAAAGTCATTCTTCTTTTCTGCTGATGCTGCGGCTGCTGCTGTTGTTGTTGCTGCTCCGAGGTATCCATCGGTTCATCAACTTCTAGACCCAAAGCGGAATCACTGCTAGCCGAACGTGCCACCTTATCCTTACGTTTGTTTGCCGGTGGTATTCTCTCTATAGCTGTATTTGTAGTGCGTATAGAGTCATTATCATCATCCGATGAATAGGGACTTTGACCTATATTACAGCCCTCATCCGATAAGGGACTGTGTCTCTCAACCATAGCCTCTAGTTTAGAAGATTTTGTGGTTTCCGTTTTATTAGAAATGGGCAAAATCATGTTGTTGTTATTGTTATTTTTCAAATCAAACTTTTTCGCCAACTCTTTGACTTTAGGAAATTGAGAATTTTTAATGGATTTATTAACGTTTATGTGGGATGTTGAAGTAGCTTGACGCTTTTGTAAATCCAATTTTCTTAAAGCCACTAAAGATAATTTTAAATCCACTTTTGGCTGTTGCTCAATACTGTTGCTATGAATACAGTCTCTGGGTATTTTTAATTTTAAATTGTGTTGCTTTTTTAAAATTCTTTTATTTAATGGTTGTTGTTGCTGTTGATGGTGTTGCGAACTTTTTAATGGTTTCACTAAATTACAAGTATTTGTTGTTGTTAAATCTTTAAAAAATTCCTTTTTTAAGAAAGCTTTACGTTCAGCCAATGATTGTTGTTGTTGCTGCTGTTGATTTTGATAATCCTTTTGCGTTTGTTGTTTGTGAGGCGGAGGAACATTTAAGTTTAATTCCAGTAGTTCACATTGAAAATTTTCTCTTGAAGCGTTTAATGTTTCCAGATCTAGAGTTCTTTGATAACTGTCGCTTAAAGGTTGGTTTGTTATGTTTTTATGTCTACTACTCATACACTTGTTGCTGAAATTTTGTAATGGCGTTGTGCCCGCTTTTACCGTTACTAAACTCTCTCCCTTAACCTCTTCTACAGAGCTGTTCTCTATCTGTTGTTTATTTATTAAACCAACAAGTGCTTGGTTAACTAAAGTATATGACGTTGTTGATAAAATACTCTCCTCTCTATTAACTTCGTTTAAACTCGTCATTTTCGCAGATTGCTGCTCTTGCTTATGCTCTTGCATTTGCTTGTCGTTATCTCGATAATTGGCTGCTAAATATGTACTTGTGTTAGTAAGCGTATGAGTCGCCGTTGTCGTTGTCGTTTTCGTTGTCGTTGTTATCGTTTTATGAAAAGCATTATTATCCAAAGCAACAACAAAATTACTAGCAGCAGCAGCAGCGGCAGCAACAGCATTATTATTAGCAGCAGCAGCTTCAATTGTTATTTTATTTATTCCACCTTCACTACTACAATTTCCAATTGCTTTAGTCGTTATTTTATCGTTTTGTTTATTATTGTTGTATCCCCAGCCGGAGATCGTCGTCGTTGTCATCGTTTTGCTTACGTCGTTTATCATTTTACCGATTAGATTACATGTTTCATTTGACGCCTTTATTGAAGTGTTACTATCGCCTGCTTCACTTCTATTATTATTGTTATTATGGTTTTTCATTGGTTCCACCATTAAGTTGTTGCCAGTGTTCTCATTGCTGTTCGAGCACGTTCTTCGCTTCTTTACATTCTCATAGAATGTGAAGGTCAAGGGCTGGTTTGTTTTTTGTTGGTCACCAGTCTTTAGATTTGTTGTTATTTTATTATATTCTTTGTTAAGATCATTGCTTTCATTATCTTTGGGACTCATCATAATTTGAGAATAGAAAAAATAATTTGACTTTAGTTCATCTACAACTTATTGGTGAAGGGAAAAATTAGTTTCGTGTTAAGCATTAGATAGCTTTATATTAATATTAATGTGGTGAAATGTCTGTTTTATGTAAAGCGTTAAAAGAAAACTTAAGTTTGCAATTCTGTACAGGAAATAAAAACAAAAACCGAACACAAAATTAATATAAATCAAAAATAGTACTCTTAGCTACAAAAAATGTCCTGAAACAGTCCGTGTTATCATTGGAAACATATTCCAGAACCTCAGTAAGGTTTGAATAAAAACTGAGTCTCTTAAACTAGTTAGCTGTTCTGAAATAGTCCATAGTTTTAACATTAAAAACAAATTTCAGAATCTCATACTGTGTTAGATGAAAAATAAAGTACTGACACTAGCTAAGCACTTTCGTTAAGGTTTCAAACCATCTTATTTTATGTTGCCGCCATATAGTAAACCATAGAAAAGCCTTTTTATGGATGACTTTTTTTGGACATGACCAGCATATACAAAATTTCGAGGTTCAGACAGCTATTAGCGAAGTAATACTAAAGTGATGACTTTTTCTCTCACCAAATAGTATTACTGGCTTTATTCGCAGTCTCAATCTGATGTGATGAACTTATGGGGCTGCACAAAAGATTATTCAGGTCGCGATGTATTTTAGCTCTGACCATCATAACATACGAGGTTAATTCTAATTGAGTTCTAAACCGGGATTTAAAAAGAAATTATTTTGAAGTAGAAAGGTTGTGAACAAGGCCAACAAGGATGCAAACAAGATTTAAAAAAGGGTGTATAAAGATCAGACCGCGAAAATTCTAAATATGAGTTTAGTGTAGACTATATAATCCAAACATTTTCCCATGATACTTTGTTCCAGCAAAGTCAGAAATAATCTCCTTACAGAGACCTAGATGAGCAAAACATGGGTGGAATTATGAATTTTTCTAGCGGTACTTGCTAAGCATGTGAATGCATATTGAGTTATTGGGGTAATGTTATTAAGATGTTTATGGACTTATTCTCTAGTATCTAAGAATTTTTTAGTTTTCTCATCAGTACTTCAGACTGAAGTCGTCACTAAAGGTGGAGTTGCGTGACTGCAAAATAAATTTCAAAATTGCGGCAGACCTTAACCTAGAGAGTTCTGTCAAAGAAGAAATGAATCGCCACCGTTTTATAGCAAGGGCTGGACACAGACACATGACGTGAAAGATAGTGTCCTGTTCAAATCCACGATTTCTCCAGAAGTCATGAGTGGGAATGCCAAAATAGTGCGATAGATTGCCATACAATTCAAGGAAAGAAGACAGTTATTTCTCTTGTTATCCAAGTCAGTTCAGCAGAGGCTAACGATAACGCATGTTACCAACAAAATTGAGCCTCCGTATACATGTACTAGATATCCAGCCTTACCGAGGCAATCGAAACACCGTTTAGTCGCCAAGCAGTCTGTGGAATGACATGTGTCTTTTTCAGAACTTCAATAAGAGTGAAAACTTGATTCGAGCAATACTGAGTAATATCACCACTCCTGTTTAACATCGCACTAGACACCATTTTAATGTCAACTAAATAATTTGATTTACGCTGCTGATATCTGCCTCTTAGCGCACGGCTTCTTAGATCTTACATCAAATCTAAGCAACATATCGGAACAGCAGTAACAGTAGGTCAAAAAAGGAGTTATTCAGAATTAATAAGTAGAAGATATAAACAGATTTTGCTTCCTTGAAAGCATAATATCTAAAAATAGCAGATTAAGTGAGGACATTAATAATCGCTTACAAAATGTTGGTTAATTTGGGTGAAACCCTCAAAGCAGTCAATTAGCAACATTGTGCCGTTTTGCTACCACAAATTAAGAAGATTAAGGTCAGAAAGTGTCATAATTAGCGTCAATCTATTATCAGCTGATGAAGAGCAATAGAGAAAAAACCAAGACCAATCTGTTGCGGTTTTTTTCTTTCCAAAAATATACAGAAGATCCTACATTTAATAAATCAACCTACTGTATGATACGAGTATGACGCTCTCTGGTCATGACATCTATAGGAGCTGTCTAAATGAGGAGAAAGTGGGATCGGCACAACAATTTCTCTGTGACTGTCACGCTCTATTAAAAGTTAGACTAAGGCACTTGGGTGCATGTCACTTGCACGATCTGGGCTGTCTTAGAGATACTGCACTGACGAAGTTAATTGATTTCGTCAAGGGTACAGGCTGGCTCAGATGAGAAAACTGAAATTTTTGGGTTATTAGGATATGGGGGAGTCCATGTCCGGTCTTTTGGCCTCTTTAATAGGTCTGTTTGGTAAAGGGTAGCACCAAGGGCCATATGGCCTCCGAGTGAACTCATTAATCACGAGCAACACATAACCTAACCTAATAAATTAATTTTGAGAATCTCCTAGACAAGGGTTACAGCCAAATCATGGAAATGAAAATGAAAAGACGTAAATGTTGAATGAAATTGACAACACTTTTCTGTAGATTACTGACATTAATGAAAAAAATTCCATGTGCATGTTGCCAATAGAACAATCAAAGAAGATGATATCCAGTTTATACTTGTAGGAGATAGATTACCACAGAAATAGCCTACATGAAGCATGTGAAAGCTGAAGCAAAGTCAAAACGAGGAACATATTCAATAAATTTATTGCAAGATCTAATATGAAATAATGCCAATCAATTTGAAAAAATTGTCAGAAATTTCTATGAAATTCACTCTCAAAGGAAGTTTAGGAGACTTTGGAAGAGTTAACTACTCAGCAACACACTATGAGATCTCAATGAAGTTCCGGACTACGATTCTGAAGAGGAGAGAATGGACGAATGGTGTGATGTACTTCGTTAAAGACGTTAAGCAGATCTGCACGGATGACTCCAAGCTGAATGGATCGGTGAGTGGAATTAACTTTTCGGAGTCGGCGAATATAGCACATTCTATAAGGTTACCGGACCACTGTAGCGTTTTCCACGCGGCCATACGAGCTGCTTTAATGATCATTGGAAAGGGCAACATTTTCAGGAGAGATATTAACATACTTTCGGATAGCCAGGCGGCTGTAAAAGCTCTAGGATCTCACGTGTTGGCCTCAGACCTCTTAACGAGATGGCTAAGTAGTATGATATTCATATTATATGGTTACCGAGACACAATGATATTCCGGGGAACGGTAGGGCTGATGAACTGACCAGGCATGGCACCATAATAGTACATGCAAGTCATTTTTCCACAGTGGCCATTCCATTGGGAACTTACAAGCTTATGATTCAGAATGATATAATAGACTCCGTCAACGTCACATGAGCAGCTTCGAAGACGAGCAAGATGGCGCAGCAAATCTTGCCAAAGCTGGATCTCAAACGCACAAAAATCTCCGAAGAAGCACACTCAGCGCAGTTGTCGGTGTCATTACTGGGTATTGTATTATAAGCACTCATGCCAGGCTGCTTAGACGGGGTCACTTGGCTAATAATTTCTGCAGAAGCTGCAGGGATGAGAAGGAAAGAAGAAACAATTATTCACCTACTGTGCACAAGACCAGTGTTATGTGGCAGAAAAAAGAGGCACCAGTTTAGACGGTGTTATTATAATTTCCGGATGGCTCCGGGTATGGGTGGATGACGGTCCATTGTGGTATTTCTTGGCTTACATGTATTCTTTCTTTGGAGCAGCCACTTTTACCTTTCTACCATTATGAAATTTTAAAATTAAAAATTTTTTTGGAGAAATTACTTTTTCCCCTAATCAATATATGTGTGTTGACTTTGGAAAAGACAATCACACATATCATGTCGTTCGGTACACATTCTATAAAAAATTTTCATTTTAATTGAATTTTAGTAATTTTTATTAGTCATTTAAAAAAAGAAAAAAAAAACAAGATCTGACGTCAAAAAGTTGTTTGGTTGGCTTAATTTATTATATATACACACACACAAACGCATAAATATTGCATCAGAGAAAGAGAAGGGGATATTTTCGACAGAAAAAGATCACTTAGTACACACACTTGGCATTTACGTACTTGTAAGTAAAACGTATGGCCAGACAGACAGTCACATTATAGTCAGTATAGTCAAGTAGTCACGCTTTTATGTGGTTAGTAGATGAAACATTTTTTTTTGTTTTTTTTTTTTTTTTTTTTTTTTGTTTGTCTTTTTCTATTTCGACGATTTCTAGTTCAATTCATATATTAATTCGAGGCGGCATTTTCATGTGTGTAATTCTTGCTTTCAATCCAATATCATCAAATCTCTTTTGATGCAGTGTGACGCTCAATATATATATTTTTTTATGATGATCATGATGAAAATAATGTTGATGACAATTTCGCGAATAGTCATGGGTGTATTTTAAATTGCTGTTTTACGTAAATTTATCGTTTATTATAGCAGACGTTTCACTGACATCCCCATAAGTGGACTTTTGAACTCAAAAAAAAAATATTAATAATTTTTTTACCCGTAATTTTGTGCGATTTAAAAGAAATCATTCATTGAACATCACGAATCGTAGCAACCGAATTAGAATTTATTTTAGAATGACGGACATAGAATTTTTTTTTTTTAAATTTTCATGCGTAAATTGCATTTGTGTTTTACGTCTTTTAAATGTTGAAATTATCTGAAATGATAAGAAAGGAAATAAAAGTTTAAAAAATGAAAAAAATTAATAATGATTAAATAAATTTAATTATAGGCTAAATAAATAAAAAACTCTAAAGTGTATAAAATCTATGGTTTTATATTTAGAAAAGAAATTTAATCAGTGTTTTTGAAATACAGTGACGTGCAAAAGTGTAACATGATTTAACACCATTCGCAACCCAAACCCATCATATAAAATAGATAATAATTCATACTGGTGACTTCATAATAGTATAGGGTTGCATTTCGAAAAGTGGTGTGGATCGCTTAGTTCGCATATATGGCACCATGCGTAAAGAACAGTACCTGTCGATTCTGCAACATAATTTGCCAGATGTAGTGGAAAAAGTGGTTTTTATTACTGAAAAAGTAAATTTTCAGCAAGATAATGACCAAAAACACACTGAAATGGCTTCCACAACCTCTGGATAGAAATCCGATTGAGAATTTGTGGATTCATGTCACATCACTGCTCTCTAAGTATCCAAGTCCGACGAAAGGAATAAAAGAGATGTAAGAAGCGAACAAAAGAAGTCTAGCCAGATATACTAGTAAAATTAAACAAAACACACATCCAATATCCCTAATCGCATCCAGACTCAAAAAAGACAAAAGGATACTGGAAAACCTATTGATTATAATAAATATTTGTATAGATTTTACAAATAAAAATCAATGGTGCAAAATTGTAACATTTGTTTTTATTTACACTTTTTGCTTCTGGAATCACTTACCGCACTTTTTTATTATATTTATTTTACTGTAGTTGTTGTTGTATTGGTATCAAACTAGTTTTGAAAGAAGAGGATATGTGTACCTATAATACCAAGAAAAATACTTAGTTCATCTAAGCTTAAAAAAATACAAGGTGTTGAAATGAAAAGTAGTAAATCATGTTATACTTTTGCACGTCACTGTAATTGTAATAGGTTCAGTTTGTTACAAAATTTCAACAGAAAAACATTTCACTGTAACTAAGCAAAGGAAGTTCGATCATAAATCATAGACTTAACAAATATATTGAAGCTAATGACGAGGAATATTAATCCCTCTAGTGGAAGTCTAAAGGTTATATAAACACAAAATACGTCAGAAAAATGAAAGAAAAAAAATTTTTTTTTTTTTAATTGCAAATTGTAAAGAATAAAGGGACTAATGGCTCAATTAGACCTGATCTAACATAACGCCATAGTTGCAACGCTTTCAACCAACCTTATGGGCAGCAATATGTTAGATAAGTGGTGACATACCATGACGACCAATTAGATTTTGTCTATCTCGACTATTGTTACGATTATGATGTTATGATAAGTCACGTCTAATTAAGCCTTAAGTCATTGTACAGTAGAGGCGGAAAAGTGTATACTGAGGAAAGTTAAGCGATCAGTCTTGATTGTGGTTTTTGGGACGTTGGTGACAACAACCACCGAGGCCATCAATGTTTTCTTTAAGTCCTGGCCGCCTGATATTATGGCGAAACATATGGCCTGTGCTGCCATTCTAAGCATAGTTAATTACCATAGTTGGTTACAACGAGTAGCTACACACTAGTCTAGTACATATGGATCCAATACTGAGTCCACTGTGATGACCAAAGGAAGTAGGCTCCAAGTGGCCTACGTGTTCGCGCCCCGGCCGGAAAGGAACTAATCAGACGTATGCATAAAGGAAGAAAGCCTGCTGACAGGTCAGATATGCCATACAGAAACGGACTGCCAATGAAAACAGTCCTATTATCCGAAAGATTCGGGCACAGGTAAAGAAAATCTTCTAATTCTCTTCCTCTTCCTCATCCTGACAACTTCTAACAACAGTAGCCAGTGCCCAATCATAACAGCCTATATCGCGACATCCCCGTAATAGCCTCCGTATGAGACCGATCGTATAGTGGCCAGATTTGTCAATAGCAGATCAGTTCTTTCTCCCACCGTTTCTGTCCAAAAAATGTCCAAAATGTATCGCAGAACCAGAAGTCTGCAAAGGGAAAGTGGGATTCCAATTACATGGTCAATCTTCTCGTTGCCAAGGAGAGAGCCTTTCCTCGCTAGTCTGTCCATTGCGCAATTCCTCCGGGTGTCAGAATGACCACTCACCCAGATAATCACCAGGTCTGAATGTCTCGCTGTCTAGTTTAGAGATGCTCGCCATTCACATACCTGCAGCGATGTCGAATAGACACTAAAGAGCGAGCGCCCTAGTCGACAGTCTGACTGTCCGTAGAGATCCGGATATCAACATCGAATACCCTGTAGTACATCATCCAGTCCGCTTCTCTCTTTATCGCCTAGACCTTCTCCTGTAAGACAGGAGTTTGGGTGTACAGTAATCCACCTCACTAGGAATGGCTGCATGCCCAAGACCCTTGCTAGAAAATACATTCGCCATTCTCAATCTTATCACGAACATAATCGTCTTCGGCTTAGCCATCAGGTACACTGAAAACCAGTTCAAAACAACAAGCAAGGCTTTCGAAGGGGTGGACCTGAGCGCACCCGTAATCACCAGTGCTGCGATTCGCTGAACCCTGCCAAAGTTCCCGCCATATGTGGACTTCTCTAGGGATTTGCACCACACAACAGCGCTATACATAAGTATTGGCTTAACCACCATGTCCATTTAGAATTCCTAGAGTTGAGACCACAGGACTTGCCAATGAAATTGCGACATGTGTACAGCGCAACCTTCACCACTTCTGTCCTTGCAGTGTATTCTGAAGCCAAAATAGCTTGAAGTCCAGGATCATAACAGGTTGCACTATCCGACAACCCAGTTCCACCCCGTGCAGACGCGGAAATAGACGGAATTTTATTTTTTTCCCTGGTTGAACGCTCAGCCCACTGTCGGTGCTTTAACAACTAAGAAGGCCCAGGAAGTCCGAAGGCGCTACGATATTGTGTCGAGAAATTTACCCAACACAACCACAGCAACATCATCTGCATACGCTACATTTTTGATCCTCATAAGTAAGGATAAGGAAGTGGTTCTTAGAATCTCTCTTTATGCGGGACATACCGGTATTTTGGAACAAGTCGATGTAATCCAGAACAAAATGGATTACTACACCTCATATCTACTGACGAGTTTACAATTCTTTACTAATTGTTCTAAAATGGGTCAGTATAGTGGGGTATAGTATTTTCTCTACCGACTTTAAGGTTAGGGTCTCACATAGACTGCCTGACCATTACAGCGTGTTTCAGGCGGAGCTGACAGCAATTCATAAAGTCACTAATTGGCTTCCAAGAAACATATTGGGAGGGCATCTGCTAATACCAATAGTCAGGCGGCAATCAAGTCTGTGGAGTTTATATTCACCGTACGGCATGAGAATGCCACTTATTATGGTGATGGCGGAATATTTCGACAGTTGGTTCATATGCGGTAGATGAACTGGATATATTGGGCAAGACGGCGCAAGCTTTTCCGACAGAAAAAAGTGTTAGTATGCCTAATTCTTCTTGCCTTCTGTTGCTTAACTGCTGAGCAAGTGATATGTTTTTCAGAAGATTAGAACAGATTGCTTTCTTCTACCTGTAAATTGCAAGTTGTTGATTGGAAGAGCTAGTCATCTAGTGAACCTGCCAAGACGGAAGCTTTCGGCTGTGGAAGATATGTTCTCTGGCCATTGTCTAGTGAGCAGACTTGCAGTCTGTCTTGGGTATTAGTGAATCAACGTTGTGCAGATCTTACATCGTACTGAAGAGGAGGCTACTGCGGGACACTTGCTTCTGGAATGTCTGCCGGCGTTATCATGTCTAAGATTGAGGGTCTTGGAAGGGCATCCTATGGACCCTGAATTGTTGTCTAGTAAGCAGACATGCGGGCCGTTTTAGGTATAGTTGATCAACGTTGTATAGATATTCCTGAAAAGAAAGTAGCTACTGCACTTGCTTCTGGAATGTCCGCCGTTATCGAGTCTGCAATAAGGGTCCTGGAGAGGCCTTGACCTGATCGTACGACTGATAAACTGTTGCTTAAAGGAAGGACCTTTCCAACCAAGCTTTGGAAACAAGTCCTTTTCAACTCCTTTGTACGATAGATACAATAGCCAAACACTTTGTAAGCGCGATATATGTAAGATTACAAGAATGTGTGAAATATTTGAGTTTTATTTCCCGAATACTTCTCACGGCTAACTCAATAGCATAGACCTCCGCTGAATGATGATGCCAAGTTAATTAGAGTATAAAACTGAGCCCGCGCCAGCCTCTTTGAGTTGCCGGTGTAGATTAAGATTGTACCATCAAGAAAAACAAAATTCACGATGCTGTCGCAACTGGCAAGTGTTCAAAGTCTAAAGATTCTTTAAAACTATTATGTAGGTGTTGCGTAGCCTATTCGTTGCTCCAAGATTGATCTAGCCACTTTTCGTAGGATGGTACTGTAACCACCTTACTTTCGTTCTACTCATTGAATCTTAGAGCAGATTTGATACAGATAGTTCAACTAATTTGGCGGAATTGACTTAGCGGAGATACACTTGATGCAATAATAATTGATAATTCCTAGACTTTTTATATTTGCACCGCAGTAACTTTAAGGGCAACACTTATCCCTTCAACTGTTATCTACTACTGGATTACTACCGCATTTTTAGCAAGCTACAGTTTGACAGCCATTTAAAGAAGATAGTCTCCTTAATTTTAACGAAAATGGATCGTATACTGATTAAACACAATTTTTTATGTAAAAAAACCAAACAAAAAACCAAAGAAAGGTTTGGAAAATACGATGACAACACCGCAGCTTTTATTTAAACTTGAGACCAGTACTCAGGGGACGACGCAGTGCATTGTACTGGCACTTGGAAAATAGGTTCTGTAAGCAAGAGAGAGTAGTGTTTGTGAAAAGACCTTCGCGGCAAGATTGTTGCAACGAACAATGCGACTAAAGTACTAATTCTTCTTATAATGCATTGTGCAGTTCGCTGAACAATCAACTACAAAGGGAAAACCAGTACTACGTAAAAATATGTGGTTATTGAGAATTAAGCGCCTTATTTCGTCAGAACACATTCCGTTATGGTGTCGACGCAACGCATGTGACATTGTGACGATGTGTTAATGAATCAATAGAGTTGGCTACCGTCCCTACCTTCATTAATAAGCACTTCGCCCTCGTACAGGAGGTCGAGAAGCTCCAACATAGACTGACGCACCGGCCCATATATGAGAGTTGGATTCCATTTTAGGTTGGATGTAGATTAACTGTCTTACCGTCTTAAAAATCCAAGGCACTTAAATTCTTTTTCGACCCACGAAATATATCATCATTCCCACGAACGTTGCAGTGAATTATCACGCCAAGAACATCAAGAGCATCTGATTCCTCACTGTCTACATTACCCATACAAGCAGATGACATCACACCACCACGTCTGTGTATCTGCGTGCCTTATAATCGACCCTGTTCGCAGAAGATTTTTGTGAGGTCGCTTGTGAGCGTGTCGTTCCTATTCATTCTTTTCGTCCCAATTCCCAAGAAGCTCGACCTTCAATTTTAATAGTTTAGACATAAAATAAAAAAAAGATTTTTCTTTATTTGGGGTGGCGTGGTGTAATGGTTAGAGAGCAGGCATAAAACACAAACGGCTCAGGTTCGAATCCCAGCACACGACATGACAAAAAATTAATTGCGGTTTCGAGACTTCAACCTCACTCCAGACAAATGCATCTTAAGAGACCCCCTGAACTTCCGGCTTACTTCTGGCGATGATAACAAACATCTAACGAATAATCAGGAGAAAACTCACTTACTTAGAAAAAATTACAATGTTAAGTAAGGATCACCACCACCACCACCACTTAGCAAGGATTTTCACCACTACACACAATCATATGTCTCCATATGAGCTACAGTGGATTAATTATCTAATTATGTAGCTTGAAAATCAAATTAATTAAGGAAACTGTAACAATGTAATGGATGCTTTGTGGAAAGTCAATACGCTCCCTAGAGAAGTGACGGAGAAAAAAATGCTTTATTTTTTTACGAGGACAGTATGGAATGTTCTTAGCGTGACATAGTAATGGTGGTATAAACAGCAAACACAGACAGAAATTCATAATAATAGGGTGAATGTGTTAGATGAAAGTGCTCCTTCATATGCTACAGTAAAAGATTTGATTGCTGAATTTTAACGTGGTTATACAAGCATTGAAGATGAACTACGAAGTGGACAGAAATCAAAGCTAAACTGCATGATATGGTATTAGACAATCGTCGTGTGAAAGTGAGTGAAATAGGTAATGCCAGAGGCATCTCAAATGATCGGGTGCATTTTATTTCGCATCAAAAATTACAAACGAAAAATCTTGTCACAAGATGGGTGCCGCATTTGTTAACACTTGACCAAAAACGAATACGAATGAACATTTCTCAAGCTTGTTTGGATCGATTTAAGCGAAATAAAATGGATTTTAAGAGTCGTTTTATAAATTTTGATGAAACATGAATCCATCATTATGCACCAGAGGCAAAGAAATAATCCAAACATGGACTAAAGCTGATGGAAGTGCACCAAAAAACGCAAAAACTGTTCAATCGGCTAGTAAGATCATGGTAACGGTTTTCTGGGAATATAAAGGCATTTTATTGATCGACTACCTTCGAAAAAGTAAAACAAGAAATTCGAAATGCTATTGTATGCTTTTAGATCAATTGAATTTGAAAATTCGAGAAAAACGCCTTGTTTACGACACACAAAAAATAATTTTTCATCAAGGCAAAATTCAACGAATATGCAGTACGAATTGCTTAAGCACCCACCTTATTCCCTGATTTAGCTCCCACTGATTTCAACCTGTTCCCAAATCTAAAAGAATGCCTGGCTGGCAAACGTTTTACCTCGAATGAAGATGCAATGGCAGCTGTAAACGATTATTCCGAGGAGCTTCAGGAAAATTATTTTAATTAAGGGATAGAATTGCTAGAATAATGTTGGACTAAGTGTATTGAAGTTTCAGCAGATTATATTGAAAAATTAAATAATTTTAATAATCTGGCTCTTGTTTTTCATTGTTATCCTAAGAACATTTCGAACTTCTCTCGTATGGTATTATTAAACTGCCCTTGTAAGCAGTAAGAGCTCTGAAAATTGCAAATAATTTAGCGATGCTCCTCTTCATTTTTACGCTTTTATTGAAATTCCTATTAAAATGTTAAATTTATGTGATGACTTCACTCTTGCTAAGCATAATCCACAAGTGCGTACCTTGTGAACCACTTTAACGGAGCAAGGAAACTCACAGCACAAAAATTTAATCTATAATATTATTAATTAATTATAATTATGATGACGGAATCATAAATATATTTTTAGTTCGAAAAAACCTGACCTTCCCTTAGTAGAAAATCAAATAAAAAAATAAATACGAAATTAAAATTTATTAAAAGGGAAGTTTCAACAATTTAGTAGAATAGATTTGCCCTGAAATCTATTAAAACTAGCTGAGTAAGTTTATATGCGGAATTGTTGAAATTCCTCATTTATCTCTCTGGCCTTAATTTTTGAATAAACTGCTATCACTTCAGCTCTCTCTCTCTCTCCCTCTCACACACACTCGGTATGTAGTTTGTTATCAGAATTCGAGAACACCTTATCATCAGGTTAATACAAATGTTTAAACGTTAAACAAATAAATGAATAACTTTAACATGATAAAATCCCTTTAAATGAGTGCAATGAATTATTTCTACATATCAAGTTCATAAAATATCATTCAATTTACGTCATACGGCGGTATAGTTGTCATTCAAACAAAAAACAAAAAAAATAATAAAAAAATAAATAAACAACGCAGGGGAATAAACATAAAATGAGAACCGAAACAAAGTAAACTGAGACTTCAGCCATAGCCTCGTATTACAATACATTATGATTTGAAAAAAAATCGATACATTGATTAAAATATCGATTTTAAAGATTAAAAACTCTTTTGTTCGTTATGTGGTTGGCAACTGGTCTTGGAAACCAAGAAAACATGACTAAAAATTAAAATTGTCATTAGATATGACAAACCTGTCAAATCTGGTTAAAACTGAAAACTGTTTTACTGACAGGAATTATTTATTTATTTTATTTTTTTTTTCATTAAATTTTCAACGATTTCGTTATTTATCAACGAAATAATGTGCGTCATGCTTCCAAAACAAAAGATGTAGAGGAATAAACACTTAAAAGGTTAGGTGGGAAAGAAAATGTCCACAATACTTGTGTGAGATCCATGTATGGCAGGCAGTAAGTGTTTTTTTTTTTTTTTTTTTGTTTATTTCTTCCAAATAATTAAAGACTTATCAAGGTACTAAAAATATCATCTTTGTTTGATACCAATCTCATACCACCGAACCATTTTTATCAATTTTCGAAACAGGAAATACTAGCAGAACTCTAAATCCTGAGAGTTCAAGTAGAGTAAAGTAAAATATACACTTAGAAGGTTTGGTGGGAAACCTTTCAATTCTTATGTGAAATCCATGCGTGGTAGTAAGTCTAAGAATCTAAAAATAATTATTCTTGAACAAAATAGCAATAACCAACAGACAATTTAATTCATTATATTTTTAAAGGGGTGGCGTTGTATAGTGTCTGGAGCACACGCATAATAACACAAGCGTCCCAGGTTCGAGCCACTGCAGAGGACATGACGAAAAACAATTAATTGTGGTTTCGAGTGTTTAATAGAAAGAGGCTTAAACTTCTATCCAGGCAACTCCATGTCAAAAATAAAGAAGCCATCGGACCTTTCTGCTTACCTCTGGCGGTGATGACAAACATCAGTCCTACTGGAAAAAAATTATTCTAAAGTAAAGAACACCACCAATAATTAGCAAAGATATTTACCACTACACCATCGTATGGAGGGGAGCTACATCATCTACTTAGCTTGAAAGATCATTTTGATTAATGAAACTAAAACAAAGCAATGGATGCTTGTTGGAAAGCCAATATGCTCCCTAGAGCAGTGACGGAGAAAAAAATTAATTTTTAAAGAAAACATCCAGAAGTTTCTTTGATACGGCGGGCCAATCAGCTACCCATCTTAAAATACAACGATTACTGAATCCAGAAACAACATAAATGAAGAATGAAGAAATGGTTAGTAATTAGATCGTGGAAATTAGGGACGCTAAAGGGAGCCATCCATGCTTAACCAAGTATGCAAAGAACTCGCAAAGAATGTGGCCAGAATTCTGGAGAATTCAAAACCTCCATTAGCCTTTCTCTATTCGTATAAAAGTCTCTGAAGCGCCATCTAGTGGTGTTGGCATGTTGCTATCAAGGGAGACGCAGAGGGCCCGCTTCGAATTAAAGCCTAACTCGGATAGAATCATTGCGGCCAGATTTCGAACTAGAGCAAGAAATATCACCTACATTCAATGCTATGCACCCACTGTGTTAGCCGACTATACCGCTAAGGAAAGTTTCTATAGCCTACTGGATCAAACACTGTCGACAACTTACCAGGGCGATATAATAATCCCACTAGGAGATTTTAACACGCAAGTTAGACCCAAAATATCAACCTGGAAAACGTAATGGGTAAGCAATACATTGGAACTAGAAATGAAAATAGCGAGTTCTTTATGAAAAAGTGTGCCACGTACAATATGGTAATCGGAGATACTTTATTCTCTCATAAATATAAGACCACTTAGGGCTCACCGGATCACATCACCGAAAGTCAAATCGATTACTTTGCTATAAGTAGAACTTGAAGAGGATTCTTCAATACGACGTTGCTAGACTCAGAAAAACTTCTGAAGGCAGCAATTTTACCAACAATAACGTTTTTCATTGGCCGCGCATATATTCAACTTTCACGAATGCAGCTACTAACTATCTTGGACATAGGGTTTAATCTCTGAGCGTAAATCAGCTACAAAACAACCAAACTCTACAAACACTCGGCGCTAAAAATCAGATCTAGCAAGGAAACATAGCGACGTAGATAAAGCTGTTAAGCGCAGTGCCCGCAGGGATACGGGGCGTACGCGGATGGTTTGGCTGGAGAGCCATAGGTTGCAACTGAAACCCATCGTATAAGAGACTTATACTGCAGAACAAAAAAAGCTTGTCAACACAACTGTGACAACCTCACGCCAACTGCAAATTTTCGTGGGTTACATAGTGACTTCAAAACAAGATCAACTTGCAGTATAGAGCGAGCACTACTCGAGAATGCTTAGAAGGATGACAGAAACACATGACAGCATATGCAATTGTGAGGAACACATAGTGAGAATGGACATACCCACATAGACTTTTTGAACAGTAAAGTTAGTTAGTGACTTCAAAACAAAATCAACTTGCAGTATGGAGCGAGCACTATTCGAGAATGCTTAGAAGGATGACAGAAACACATGCCAGCATATGCAATTGTGAGGAAAACATCTTGAGAATGGACATACCCACATACACTTTATCATTAACAGAAATAGTGGAAGCAATAAAAGCGTTGATGAACAATAACGCTCCAGGAGCAGACAATATCCCACCAGAAATGTTAAAGGCTTATCCGCCAGTTAGAGCTCAGCTACTTATGCTACTGATAAAGAGTTTCTGGGAAACTGAGCATCTGCCAAAGGAACTGAAAGACGATATGAGAGGAATAACACTGCTGAACATGGGCATTAAAATAATAACGCACATTGTAGCAAGTCGTCTAACAAGTGCACTGGAACTACAAACAATGCGTAGACCACATCAATAGCTCCAGAGTAGTTGTGGAACAGTCTGTTGAATGGCGATCTCCACTTTACATGCTTCTTATAAACTTGGAGAGGGCATTCGATATTCCCGACCACGGAACTATATGGAAAGCGCTGGAATGCAAAGGGAGACCACTGAAAATTACATCGCGGAGCAACCTGCAGAGTTTTACACGAAAATCAACTGGGTGACTAGATAAACATAAAACCACTGCTGTTTAATGTTTTGCTGGATGTTGTAACGAGAAATGCCATCAAGGCAACCAATGGAATAGCATGGAGATTGCAACAGCTGGGTGACCTGGAATATGCCGACGAAAAACAGTCATGTGAAAAATAATAGGGACACTAATGTGGCATATTGATATTTGATAAGAAAGTACATAAAACGAGAGAATTGCTGATAAATAATTGTTCTTATTTTTAGTTAATCAACTACAGAAACAAGTTTCATTACATCTTTATTAAATTATTGCTTGTATTTCAAAATATTGTTAAATTAAACTTAAAATACAAATTCAACCTATGAAAACAATAGGGACGCTTCAAGGAATTTGAAAAATATTTATAAAAAAATATAATGTAATAATAGATTTGCACCAATTTCACTTCCAATGTTGTTCTAGAGTGGCTCAGTGGTTGTTTAAAACTGCCAGGCATCGACTGAGTACAGAGTCGACAAGATGTTGACCTACTGAAGCCGATATATTATACCCCGCAGCCTGAATTAAATGCCAAAGCTCATAATAATTTGTTTTTACTTCATTCCACAAATTGTCTATCGCATTTAAGTCTGGTGACTGTGAGGGTCGGTCTAATAAAGTGTTGTTGTTACCTACGAATCCTTACTTAGGACGATTTGCAGTGGAACACCTATTGGAGTGGCTTATTGTCTTTAGGCGAAGGTAGTATACCAGTTCGGAGGATTTCAATATAATCTGTTGCTTTCATAAGCTCCTGTAAGTATAGTGGACCAACACCTTGGTACACTGACAACACTAATAAAATGTTTCTGATAAACATTTATATTTTTTATGTATTTTATTTGCTTTCCAAATAGTCATTTTTCGATATATGGTATGTACTCGTATGTATCTCCGAAAAAATTCCCATTTTTTTGATAAAATGTGTTCGTTTTTTTAAACGGTTTTTTATAATTTTATTTATTTTAAAACACTATATGTTAAATATTATAAGTTAAATGAGCTGAAATATCTTGTCACAAAAAAATCATAAAAACATAATACTAAAAGCGTGCAGAAAGAGATAAATAATAATTTCTTTCCTTGAAGCTGTCCTCATAGCATTTACGAGAAGATAAATTATAACAGTTATCAGTGTGCTTGCTTTACTTTATCTGCGTGCACTGAAACAAGTTACTGTTCAAAAAGAAAAAGGCAAATATTTTAACAAGATTAGATATTTTGTAAATGGAATGTTAAAAAAACATAAAAATTAATTAAATTATTTATTATTATGAACTCGCTCAGTAAATGACAACATAAATGAACTAGTTTTTTAAAAAGAATATGATTTTGCAATTAGCAGTTGATTTAATTTATTTGTTTTTTATACATTTTTTCAAAATGCTTTTAAACACGTGTTAACTTTGATTTCATGAGGGTTAAATTATTACTTTGATCTTACAATTAACAAATAATTAAATAGCTTGACCAATAAAACCTACATTTTATTTGAAAACTTTTGAGAAAACGAGTAAAAAACACTCTCACACACACACACTTTTTTGTTAGAAATAATGGTGTTAACTTTACACAGTATTTGTTATCTATAGAGTGCGAACTAGACGTGTGTGAGCATAAGAATTACTTTTTGTAGGCATTCGAAGAGAATTTTTAACTCGTTTAAAGCGTTATTAATACAATGCATTCAAAATTACAATTAAAGCCAAGTGCATATTTGCTAATTATTATCTATGGCTTTTTGTTATTTTTCACATATGTAACTTTATAATTAGATCGCTATAGTGAATTTCTGCGCCACTAGGGCAGACTAAATATTTACCATCAAGAGTGCTTTACATACTCAAAAAAAAAAATGATTCGAGGTCCGACTTGTTAAAGATTCATGCATAAGTGGGTGCATTAGCCAAGTGCAGTCAACATTTGGCGGGGCATCAAAGACGTGTGTGGCTGGCATTGAAATGATGCAATACAACACCCTTTATGTTGCTTAATTCTGATCGTTCTTTCTTGATTGCATCATTGAAACAGTCAATTTTTGAGCTGTAAAGATCAGAATTGATCCATTCTTCAATTTAAGTATAATAGATAATTCTCCTCCAATTCCATTAAACAGTAAACATAACCACATTTGACGTCGATCTAGACTTTAAAATCGTTTATGAAGTGTCACCGGCCCTTGATTATTGTTTTTTTATTTAACACTATGCCATGGAAGGCCCAAGATGCAGAGGGTATTCCACCGGAGATACTCAGAGCTTGCCCGGAAACAGCGGCGAAACTACTTCACCCTGTCTTAGACGCTATCCTGATTAAAATTCCTAAAAAGATGGATCTTTTAGATCTAAGATTCTAACATCCATTCTTCTTAGTCGCATCAACACAACTCTTGAGCGCACTATTTCTAAGCAACAGGCAGGCTTCAGAGCTAGTAGATTATGTATTGATCATATAAATATTGTTTATTGTTTTTTGAAACGGCCTCAATATAGTATGTCCTACACCATTCTGGGATACCGAACAAACTCTGATAAATGTCCATTATGACGGTTTTAAATGTAGAGTTCTTCACAGTGGTCGTCTGTCTGTTCCGATGGAGACAAACTGTGGAGTTTGTCAGGGCTTCATCCTCTTACCAATACTATTTTTGATGGTCATAGACAACATTCTTAAAAAATCTGCGGATGGAAGAAACAGGGGCTTACCATTAACGTTTACTAATAATAATGTTGATAAGGCAAAGGCCATCAGCATCGGGTCAAAAAATTCCAGAAATTTTTACATAAAAAAGGGCCCTATTGAATCTGTGGACTCTTTTTCGTACCTTGGCAGTGTTATTACATCGGATATTAAGGCTACGTTGCTTTTACTCAACTTTGGAAATTCTGGCGGTCAAGTGTTCTCTCAACAAATACGAAATTACGAATATTTCGATCAAACGTGATGTCTGTGTTATTTTATGGTTGTGAGACTTGGTTGACCACGGATACTATTTTGCAGAAACTTTAAAATTTTGTCAACCGAAGCTTGTGCCCAGTGTCCCATATGATTCCTAATCGCAAACTGGCCATACCCTCAGAAAACTGCAGCATGTAGTCTGCTGCATGCTCAATTAGAAACCACAAGGTTCGAGGAAAAGAGTAAGACCTAAGCCAACGTGGCGCAGGATAGTAATGAAGGAAGTGGTAAAATCTAGATACTCTTGGAATGGGTTAAAAGGGTTGGCGCAGAAGCGTATACGATTTAGATATTTCTCAGAGGCTCTATGCTTCTCAAAAAATTGAAGGAATAAATGATGAATGAACGCTTTGCCTGCAATGATACGCTTCAGCAGTGTTTCACTGATAGTGATTTGGTCAATGTACTTGGGTTTATTTATGTGGCAACCAAACATTAAGCTTCTTTGACTAGTCGGCCTTTTTAAAATGATTGTAATCTATAATATGTTTGATGCTTGGTGCCTCCATTACCTTCTAACACCTTGCGTGAAGGTCTTATTCTATCAATTGCAAAATTTTATTAATTTTTCAGTGGATGGCCGATAATTTTTATGTAACCGTCTGTTACAAACAATTTTCTTCACTATTCATCTAGCCACAGTTACAGTTACAGTTACTTACAATGACCCCTTGTGCGGAAACCCACTAAAGGGCTATCTGTCTGGTCTATCTGTCTGGCTATCTCCATTCATGAACAATTTTCGATGTGTTATGAACATTCTCTAAAGGCCTTATAAATGAATCCCTGAAAAGGCCCTTCATAACGGCAGGTGGATAACATGTGGTTTGTAGGGCCGCTTACACGATCTTGACTACGCGGACGATATTTTTCTTTTGGTTAACAGCTTTCAAGATCTTGCATCGCATCTAAGAAAATTAACTTTGGCGACGGTAGCAGCTGGTCTAAAGATGAATGTGGCAAAAACTAAAACACTTCATATCAATGCTACGTCCTAGCATAGATTTACAATTGCCACGAACGAAATAAAGGAATTCGACCAGTTTTGTTATTTTGGAAACATTAAAATCAGAAACGCAGGGTAGGGTGAGGATATAGATAATCGATTACAGAAAGCCCACCCCCATCTGAGCTTGATCTTCTTATCATTGTGTAAGAAAATTGCAATTTTTAATGTGAATACAAAAATCCATTCATCTGTACGGTTACGAAACTTGGAACGCTTCGCCAGATCCTTCGCATATTCTGGCCGACGACTATTTCCAACCATATGCTTTGGCGAAGGTTAATGATGAAGTAAATAGCCGACGCTATTTAGGGAAAACTCCACAGCCAGTATTCGTTCGTAAGACTGTCTAGTTTCTCTGATATCAACATATAGTTGGGTGATATTAGTCCTACAACCGAGTACTAAGTCTCCACACTATTTTCCGACTATGTCCTTTGAATACAGACCTTTTGAATACAGAGTTTCTTCAAATAATTTACTTCACATATAGAATTCGTTTGTTTCTCTATATCAGCCGTGAGCTTTTCATACAACAATATTGAAGCTAAGTCAGTCGTGTTCAAAAGTAAATATGTAGTTGTGTTAGTGAGAACTTGAAAATTGCTCCTTATGTATTAAGTTGAATGGATAATTAGCATTATTAGTATCGGAATGAATTTAGTTTCATTTTAAAAGTAAAAATCTTAATATTTTGTGAAAAATTGTAGAATTATCGGAAAAATAAATAAATAATACAGTTTAAGAAAAAAACATTTAAAACATTAGCATACAGCCGTACGCATGTTCACTCGTCGCTATTTCATTGAGGACTAAAAGCAAGAGCGTAAGAATACTTGTAAATTGAGCGTGAAAAAAAGTTCTGTGAAATGTGCATGGCTGTTCTAAATCATTGTCCACCAATCTAATAATAATGCATTTTACAACTGTGGTAGTAATTTGAGAGCTCTCACGTAGGCCATTTTGCACTGTATTTTTCCATTTGTTTACTTTTTAGTTCTCTTTGTTTATTTTTTACTTATTTTTTTCCTATAGGTGTGAGTACGTTCGTGTGAAAACAGAAGAGAATAGCTGCTCTTTGCGGGAATCTGCTCTAAAATCACAAGTATTCTCATGCACTTGCTTTTAGTCGTCACTGAAACAGCGACGAGTGAACATGCGTAGCGAGGTGCCTGATTTTTTAAAAATTATTTTTTAACTGCATTATTTATTTATTTTTTCCGATAATACTTAAATTTTACTCAAAATATTAGGATTTTCTATAGAAAATATATCCATTCAGATACTAGTAATGCTAATTGTACATTCAACTCAATTATCATAGAACAATTTCCATGTTCTCACTAATTTTTTGAACAAACCTCTTATTTATTTAAAACAAACATAAAATAAAGAATATGGAAGGGGAACGGAATTATGTATTTATTATGCTTTGATCTCGAAAACACTTGATTTTTGCTTAAAACTTTAATTAAAAAAACAATTTCCAGTTTTGAGAACAACGTTTTAGCAAATATTTATTATTTAAACAATTTATTATATTTATTATTTCAAATTAATTAAATACAATTTAAAAATAAATATTTATTTTCAGACAAAAACCGACCCAAAAAATCATAAAAATAACTTATAAAATAAACGGGAACACATCTTATCAGTTCTGTTTTTTATTTTTTTTTTTTTTTTACTCTATGCATTCAATTTAAAGACCGTAAAAGTATTACTAATTAAGAAAAATAAAATCAAATTATTTAATAAAATAAATTAAATATTATAAAAGAAAAATAAACAAACAAAAAAGTGCAGACTAAAGTGATAAAAACAAACAGTATTTCGTTGTTCATAGGCCAGTGTGCGTACAAAGCGTAGTTGTGTGTTGTTAATGCATTATTGACAACCATTTAATATTTATTTTGACAGAAATATTGAAAAGGAAACAAGTACTAACAGAAAAAACAACAAATAATGGGTCAGCAGCAACAATTCTTATAACCGGTAACCAAGGTAAGTGACTTTTTAAAACAATAAAAAAAAAACGACAAAAAATTTGCTGTAATTAACCATAAGTTTAATGATGAGTCAGTAAATACAGGGTGTTTACATAAAAAATAATATTGCAATTGCGGTGTGTGTGTAAAAAAGGCGGACTTTACGAATTCTAATAATTGGTATGGTTTTACTGTATTGTGCATAGTACACATGGCAAAAAATCTCCAATAAGGTACACCAACACTAAGACCAGAACACGCCGAATTCCTATACCAAAAATTCAAAAGCGACCATATTAAATTTTTCCTCTTGGGAACATATGGCATAAATTGCCTTGTTCAGTTTCAGTTGATTTCAAGTCTCCTATAGCTCGCCTTCATGTAATTGTGTAGTGATGAAAATCTTTGCTAAGTGGTGGTGATCCTTACTTATCATTATAATTTTTCCCCAGTAGATGGCGCTCTCCTGATCATTCGTGTGATGGTTGTCATCACAGTCGCCGGAAATAAACTAGAAAGGCAGGTGAGCTTTCTTTGGATGGATTTGTCTGATTGCTCGCAAACCCCAATTCAATTTTTTCGTTTATCCTCTACTGTGAAGTCGAATCTGGGCGGCTTATGATGTGTGCGAGCACTCTCACCCCAACACCACACCACCCACGACCATGTCAACGGTCGCCGTGTTTTGGTTCCTAGAAGGAACATATGACCTCGACGATCACGTTCCATTGCTGTTTATATATCGCTTTCGTTCTCAACGTATTAAACGTTTTATTAAGCTTCACTGCCTATGCATCGCGTTGTCGCCTCCCCTTCTTCGGCTACCTTGTGGGTTATAGTAGACCACGCTTCTTGCCTTATTCTTGTTGACGGACAGCGTGCCTGATTCATCACCATTTCCCGGTACGAACTACTGCTCGATTGATATTTGACCAGTTTCGCACCATGCTGTTTACGGTGTTCGGTTAAAAGATGTGAAATGGTTGTCTAAGACAGCTGCTGGAAAATTTTTATATTTTCTTCAGGTCAGCATGAGAGGCGTTTCACGATTCGCAACCGTATAAGACAATCGATTTTACACAGCTGTTGAATATGCTGATTTTTGTGAGTTTTGATATTTGCCTGGAGTGCCATACTTTTTTCCGCTGACCGAACGCTTGCCTTGCTTTGCAAATGCGGTGTGTTACATCTTCTCTCGAGCCGCCTGTATTGTTTATAACGCTGCGGATATAGCAGAAGTTTTCATGTCTTCAACTGCTGCCTCTGTTTCAGTTTAAATTTGACGAATATGTTCGGCACTTATTCCCAGAGCTTTTTTTTCTCGATATATTTATCTCCAGTTCGCATTATGCTGCTTCATCTTTAACGTCTCATTATTTGGATTGCATATTCTCAAATCTATGGACCAACAGACATATCGTCTGCATATTTTAAGCCTTCGAGTTGTTTGCTTTACTAACACGTTTTGCCTCTGAGTTCAGACGTAGATCTATTAAAAATCCTATCTATAACTACGTTGAATATCACCTTGTCGTGCGCCAACTTTCATATCTATTGGCTGACTGATGGTGCCCTCGTGCGAATTGCGGCACTTTGCATTTTCGTACAAGGCTTCTATAATATTAACTACTTTTCTGGTACTCCTTTTCATCAAAGGCCATTCCATATGGCCTGATGATAAATGGTATCAAATGCTCTCTCAAAGTTTATAAAAACAAAGTATAGAGGTGATCTCCACTCTGATAATTGCCCAGCTATTATGCTTCGGCTGTTTATATAGTCAATGCATGATTTGTTTGGTCCAAATCTTGTCACTTTAATTCTGCTTTATTGATTTCCAGATCGTAATTTTATCCAATTTTGACTAAAATCTAACATCACTTTGCTATGGTTGCTAGACGTGGAGTGCTGCTACCAGACACATGCAAAAGACATAAGTTTTTATAAGGCAATCTTTTCGTTAAATTTGGAGGATCTTCTGGCCACACTCTATAACCATCAGAATACCAGCTGAGCTGTATAAGAATGGAAGAAATTTTCAGCTAATGTGCACAGTCTGGAAGGAAAAAACTTGCCTGATGACTGGAGTCCCAACGTATTATATTCTGTCCACAAAAAAGCAGACAATTGCGAAATAAGTCTCCTATCCATAAAGTACTTTCGAGTACACTTTGCAGAATATTGAACACCAAACACACCGATCTTAATCACCAAGCTTATCAGTGTGGCTTCAGGCCGAATAAGACAAAAATCGACACTCGATTGTCGAGTTTTCACTCTGCGGCAAATGCTGGAAAAGACCTACGAGAAACAAATATATAAATACCGCCTCTTCATCGATTATAAGGCTGCATTCAATACTCCGATAAAAGAAAACTTTTCGAGACTATGACTGCATATGAGATACCATGAAATCCTCAGTGAAAATAGGAAGTCTCCTCTCCGATCTTTCCACCAACACAAGAGGTCTTAAGGACAGCTTACCGTACAACTTCTTTCAACATCTCTGTGGAGAAAATTTTGGAAAATGCAAAACTTAACACATCATCCTCATCATATGTAGATATAGTCGTGAGGACAGACAGCCCTTTAAAAAATTGAACTAGAGTTGTCTAATTTGGGTCTGGTTGTAAATGAGGTCAAGACGGTGATAATGTTGGCAACTGCAGGAGAGTAACGACAAGGTAATATAAGTATTTATATACCTAGGTTTCGCCATAAACGAGAAGAACGATCTTAACACTGAAATCAAACGAAGGACTGTGCTGGCAAATAGACACAATTTTGGACTCGGTAGGTAAACAGCTTTAAGAGACGAAAATTAAACTTTAAATCATTGTTATTCTGCTTGTACTTCAATATGGCGCTGAATCTTAGGTGCTCGCGAAGAAGGCGAAGAAATTCTGGATGCATTCCAGTGAAAGATCCTTCGTAAAGTTTATGAGTTCATTGCGTGAACGGAGAGTGCAGGCGTTGAACAAATCGAGAGCGGTACGTGCTGTATCTCGACATAAATGTAGTTGATTGCAATAAAGTACATAGATTGCGCTGGATAGGATATATCAGTCGAATAGAAATGGACTTTCTAGCCAGACTTACGACGGAACTATCATTTCGCCTTCTTTTGGAGAAGTCATCGAAGAAGTGATCCAGTGCCAAACATCCGGCATGACTATCAAGTATTTAATGTCAACTAATGACTCCAACAACGATGATAAGTATGGCTTTTTGGAGGTTGAGCATACTTTTCGTGCCGCCATAAGCCAGCTTTGGTTTGATTTGACGCACTATCTTGTTCGTCTCCAAACTTGACACAATTTACTACCTTACTATTAATAATGAACTTGCACGTTTCTAATGGGATTTCCAACGTGGAAAATTTACCCGTAAATTCGGTGGTTGTGCCATTCCTGACCAGTTGGTCTGCTCTGCAGTTCCTCGGAATCACTATGATCCGATACCCATATGATGTGATATCTTACTACTCAGCCATTTCATTCAGAGAACTTCAGTAGTTTAAAGCCGTCTTTGGGGTCATCTTATGAGATATCAAAGCTTTTACAGCCGCCTGGCTATCCTATGTTTTCTATACCCAATATCATTAAAGCTGTACGTATGGCCAATACGCCTGAAAGACACTACAGTGGTCTAGTATGTAAGCTTATGTATGAGCCAGGATGACATAAAATGACAGGACAGGCATTTTGATTTTTAATTTACAAAATTTACGCCAAATTTTTAGTTTGCAAAATTAGAGCGCAGACACACAACACAAGCGGCCCAGAGGACATGACAAAATTGTAATTAATAATTGTAATAATTAATTGTAGTTTCGAGGGTTTAATAAAGAAACTTTAACCCCTCCCTCTTGACAAATCCAGCTTACCTCTGGCGATAATAACAAACATCAGAGAACGCCACCTACAGAGAAAAATTTACAATGCTAAGTAAGGATCACCACCACTTAACAAAGATCTTCACCACTACACACAATCATATGGAAGCGAGCTACATTGCATTAATCATCAACTTAGCTTGAAAATTAACTTGATTACTCAAACTGAAACAAAGCAATTGATGCTTGGTGGAAAGCCACATCTAAATCGAACAAAAATCGTTTTAGTGTAAAAAGCTTCAAAAGTAACATGTGAAGTTGTCATCTTTATGGTATAACCCTTGGAGATGTTAGTAAGGCTTTGTTTTTACATACTAAAATAAAAGTAATGTGTTATTAAACCGATAATATGAGTGCCCAAAACACATGATTAATGACTAATACCCTCCGTAATATATTACATGTGACGTTGTAAAAAATGTCAGAAATTTATTTCTGCTCCTAATATACTATAAAATCTAAATTAAATTTAATTTTGACTATCTTACTAACACTGAACAGATGTTTTATTTTTTAAATAACAAATTTTTTATGTTTAATTATGCATAAAATTTTAATATATAATTAAATAGCGTTACCAAATAAAAGACAGACAAAAAAGTAGTAAATAATTATTAATCTTTAGAGCAGACAGAGAAACTAAAAATGTCATGTTTCAAACGCTGTCAGCGTTACAATAATGAAAAGTATGACCAACAACAAAAAACTATAAAAAATTACAATAAATTAATAATAATATTTTTATGACGTCAATGGGATAATTAATGGAGAAAAATCAAGCGAATTATATTATATTTAAAATTTATATTATATATGCTTATGTATGTATATAAATTATTACAACAACCGCAACAAAAAAGCGTACCGTAGTATAATTATCTTTCTTTGTTAAAAAAAAAATCTATTTTTAAACACACATACATATGTGTGTCGAATTCTTATTTTATATATATTTTTTTTTTAATAAAAGTCATTTTAAAAATTAAACGCAGTTTAAAAAGTTATAACGATGGATTAGTAATACTAACTAGAGATTTGAAATTGTTTTAACCAAACACATGTTATTACAGGGTAATGGACGATTGGGTTTTCTAAGCGATAAATTCTATAAAAGCTGTTAGAATAAGGAAAATAAGAATTTTGTGCCGTATCTTTTTTGCAGCTCATTAGCTCCAGTAGGAAGCACAAGAAAGTACTCAGACGGATGGACTGCCAAGGTTGGCAACCCACTGGCAAATAAACCCACACGGGTTTTATTGGGTTTCATATTTAAAAAACTAGGATGAGTTTTTTTGTATTTAAATGTTTTTGTAGTTTATTTATAATAAAAATAATTAAAATTTACGTATAGGGATTCGGCGATTCGGCAGGTTTTTCAAACTCGAAAAAGATAATGAATTAGCAAATTAATTAAAATATAAGTTTATCAAATAGCTACCATCTCAGAGCCTTTTCCGACCTTGTCTCATAAAAACTCCTCCTCTTTTGAGACGATCCTCTTTAAACCCGATTTTATATTTCTTCAAAAGAAGTGAATCGGTGGCATGTCAAAAGATATTGTATACTTCGAAACAGCCAATAGCCAGGAGCAATTTTTATAGAATACGGCAGGAGTCGCATTTGGCCGTTTCCAATAATTGTTTGGCAACTTTTACGACTTGAGATCAATCGTAGTAATGCAAAAGAATAACTTGATCATGTCCGCCGTTATATTCCGGCAATTTTTGTTAAAACGCACTGTTCAAACGAAGTAATTGCAGTCTGCTTCGATTATTGAGTTTTAGCAGTTCATAGCACGCAATGCCGACTTAATCCCACTAAAATTGCATAATTGCATTGTAAATACTAAAACAACTTAATTGTATTACCAAACAAAAAATATTGTCGAAATGATCGAAATTTTGAAGCAGTTATAAAACCCAATAAAAACCAAACCCATCAAAAAACCCAATAAAAACCGGTGGGTTGGCTTTTCTAAGCAAAAAAACCGAGTTTTTGCCAACCCAGATGATTGCATACTTTTTTTTCTTGAGATCAACATCCAGGGCATAGCCCCTACTCATGCAGTGCATTGTGCTGGTATTAGGACAATAGGTTATACGGAGGAGGAGAGAGAGAGAGAGGTGTTTATGGAAGCTCGATTTAAATTTAGTCCTGTCGTAAGTAGCAAGGAAGAATTTCGCGAAAATATTGTTCACAAACCAACAGTGCGATTAAAGAACGAATTCTCTTTATAATATGATATGCGAAGGAATGCGCTCCACGAGAAATACGTATACTACGTAAGAATATATGATTCCCAGGAATTAATTCCTTAATTTTGTCAGATGGATTTGTTTGGAGGGAGCTTGAAGTCTCCTTACGAAGCACTCCTCTGCTAGGATTCGAACCTGGGCCGGTGGTGTTGTATGCCTGCGCTCTAACCACTTCACCTCGCCTTAAACTTATTCTCGCCAAAACCATTAACGGACCCGTTCCACTTCTCCGAGAACAACTCCAGTATAACGGCTTTGCGGAAACTGTACTGACCATCGCTTAGCAAATCGTTGGACTCCAAATACCTTACAAGATGTTGATTTAATCATAAGCTCCACAACTTTAGAGAGTGAGGAACAAACTACTATTGGGCGGTAATTCAAAGGGTTACTAGCCACGCTCTTTTTAGGGATTGGCGTTACATTAGCAACCTTCCAGCAAGATGGAAAAATGCCGGCGCATTATGACACACTGAAAAGGTTAGCTAATGGGCTCACAACCGTCGAAGAGCACAACCAGAAGACTTGTTAATATTGAGATTTGCAAGGATTTGCAGGTTCTTGAGATTGCTTTAAAAAAAGCCCGAAGTGCTGAAAACGGTATAAGGTACAAAAAGCGTTTGTAAGATGTGCGTCAACTTTTTTATCTGCTCCTCTATCTCGTTGGACTTTATAGCTCAGCATAGCTTAACATCTCCAAGGTGTTAATCAATATTTTAAACAAAAGTCTAGCTAATGCACTGATGACTACCTCGGAAATATAATTACAAAATAAGATGGTTTCCTCGAATATGTCCTGAGTGGAATAAAAACGCCTTAATAGTTATTCGGCCATTTTATTTTATTTTTATTCTTTTATTATATACATACATAAATTCCTTTTATTTTCCCGTTGCCGTTCTCGTTCCCGTTATTTTACTTTTTGAATATATTTTTTTTATTTAAACACTTGAGCAGCAGCAGCAGTTGTTCTTCTCTGTCGCAGCATAAATTTTCTTTTTTCCTCTGTTTTTTGTTCCCCAGCAATAAAAAAAATTTGTTTCTTTCTCTACCAGAAGACTTTAGTTTTGTTTTGCTTACTGCTGCTCATTTTTTTGGTTTTTAAATAAAATTTTTATTAAATTTTGAATTCAATTCATTTGCATTTAAAATGAAATATTTTTCCTCTTTAATTTGTGCAAAAAATCCTTGGTAGCTGTGCGAAATGTGTGCATAGCGAAATCTGTCTGGTTGAGTGACTTAAAATACACCTAGCCGAGATTCGCAGACATTACAAATATTTATGAATCGGTGGAAATAAAACGTCACAAACTGGATTAATCACTCGTTCCTTGATAATCAGGAAAGAATGCCACCTACTGGGAAAAAAAATTAGAATGCCAAGTAAAGATCTTCAAGGATCTTCACCACTACACAATCATATGAAAGCAAGCTACAGTGGATTAATTATCTCCTTATCTTAAAAAATCAACTTGATTAATGAAACTGAACAAAGCTAGAGTGAAAAAACTATCTAGCAGTAGGCAACACCTATTTGTCAGTAAGACAGGCCCTGGAGGCCAGTTATATGTAAGGGATGCTATTGGCACCGAACAGTATTCTATGAATCCCGGCAATACCTCCGAAGCCTTTACTAAGAGACGACATCCGATTTGATGCACCCTTGGTTGCAATGCATTTCCACACCGATTCCAAAACAACTTGTCAAATCAAAGACGTATGTTCGCTGAATAGGCCAGGAGGTGTTGGAAACTGCCCCAAATTTCCATCAAAAGATTATCTTTTCTAACAAAAAATTATCAAATTGGATTATCGAATATTAGACTACACTATTCCACTTGAGATGCATCCCTAAAAAGTCACTACTTGGACCGCCAACGGAGAGCGCTATGGGTCAATGTTACTAAATTCCTTTGGCCTGAATTGGATGAACGACATATGGTTTCAGCTAGACTGCGCTACGTGTTACCGACGGCTCATATCACATTAGACGTTCTGCATGAGCAATTTGTAACCATGGTTATGACGTGAACTAGCCACCGAGATTCTGCAAATTGAGCCCGTTAGACTTTTTCGTGTATGTTTGTAGGTAGCAGCTAAATGCGGCCAGCGGCCCTCAAAACCAATATAAGCCATGTCATCTGAAAAATTTAGCATGATTTTCGCGCCAGAGGTGCTGAAAAAAGGACATTTCACAGGCACGATGTTATGCAACATACATCACCTCAAACATTAGCTAGTAACTGGTTAAGAGTATTACGGCACGAAAAACTTCTCGAACTAATGCATCTGCTGTTCGTAGTTGGCAATTATCAATCGGTGTAAAAATCTAGTCGGGTGCAAGTTATTGATTGAGAGAATTCCCGTTTATTATAGTCGGGATATTAGTTTATAAATAAACTAGAGTAACCCTTTCTGCGTTGCTGGGAGCCTTTGTGTTGTATACCTATAATATGTATTCCTCATAAGAAAAATTGAAAGCAATGCATTAAAAGTAATGATTTGTATTGACTACCAAGTCATTTAGACCAAGCTTAGAAACTGCCCTTCTAACCGTTCTCTAGATATACAAAAATCGATGTTTACTTTGTGTGGGAAGTGTCACCATCCACTTATTAAACCTTCCACTATTAGCGTTCCAAAAATACGTAAAAATCATTACTCAATTCAATTAATTGATAATTTCTTATATTGACCATAAAGTTATTTGGGCCAAACTAATAAACTCTTACTATTACCGTTTTAAAGGTATAGACATATAAATAAAAATGTTATATGGGCGTGGCACCGCCCAGTTGAACAAAAACCATCAGTGAAAGTACAGCTTCCCCAACGCATATATTAGTTTGTAAAACGGTTTAGTAGTTCTTGAGTTATAAAATAACGAACATAGAACAACTTATTTTTATATATATAGATAATTATAGTAAGGTTATACCATCCTAGGTCTTGACTCGTACGTCTGCAAGTGCATCTTAAGCCCTGAGGATTCTGCTCCGGTGCCTTGTGATGCTGTCCTGCTTCTTACTGATGGTATGGGTAATCCACTTCAGTTTTATTTGTTTAAGTATTGGTTTCTCGAATGAAAGGAACACTCAGTCTATAATCAAACAAAACGAAGTTTTTCTTCCACCTTCTCCCCCTCTCTCCCTCTCTCTCCAATGTTCACTCTTTCTTATTAATCCCATTTTTAGCAACTCTGCTGTAATATTTACCAAAATTAAACACTTAAAGAAATTCACACCGCCCATATTAAATTCATTGATACTCTAGACAGCTCTTAAAATAAACACGCAATTTTCCATATAAAGATTTTTAACATGATTTTTTCTGTTTAAAGTTTTTTTTTTTCTTAAAAAACAATTTTTATGTTATGTTAACTAGAGCTTAACAAATTAGTTGTTTTTGTTGCTGTTGTTGCTGTCTGTATAAAACAACAATAACAAAGAGCGCCAATGCGTCTATATTAAGCATATACTATTACAACTGTATGGAGTTGTAATGAGTTTGCGTGCACCCATTCATTTATTGTTGTTGTTTTTTTTAATTCGCCTTAAATTTTTGCTAGAGTGTGTAATAAATAAAAGTGTGTGTGTTTATGTTTTTGCTGCAATTTGGGTATGAAGTGTACAACGTATTATTAACGACCTAGTGACACAATTTAACATGTGTTTTGTTTTAATTTTTTTGTTGTTATTTTATTTTGCATGAATGGTGGTGGTGTTAAAAGTATTTTTTTATATTTTTATTTTTTAATCAAAATACAAATGAAACAAGTTTTAAAAAAAATTAAAACAATTATTATTCTGGTTTAAAGACTTTTTTGATGTTGTTGTAAGTAATTTTTGCTGTAATTTAAGTCTGGATTTTTTCCACATAAAAAAGCAATGAAAAACACAAATATAAGCAAAAATAAGCTTTCAATGCACAATGGTCAATTTCGGCCAACAATCCATTACTTTTTATTTCTTCTGAACATACACATACAGGGGTTGTCCAAATAAACATGGACGTGTCAAATGTACAGAACAAAATTTAAAAAAAGTTTGTAATGTATGATTAAATGACATACAATGGCTCACTCTCAAAGTAAGCCAGGCTTTATTTTTTATCAAAATTATTCATATCTAATAAAAAGCAAATCTGATTGGCAACAGTATTAAGTATTTTAATTTGTTAACATCAAAGCTTAAAAAAGCATAACAATTATTTAAAATATTATGTTTTTGATATACAAGAAATGGTAGTGAAAATGGGCCACTTACAGTAAATATATTTAATACTTAATATTAATATCTGATTGGGCCACATTTTTCTAAAATAACAGCTTACAGACATCTATGTATCGATTCCAACAAATTTTAGGTGTATGAGAAAGTAATTTAGGTGTATGTAGAACGTCGAGAAAGTGTTTGTGAGACTTAACCAATTAATTTTCCATAATATTGATCAAAAAGTTCCCGGAATTTATTTATAAAATTAAAATACAAGTTTATTCATCTAAATCTATATTGTCCCCTTCAAAATAATCCGCATCGACTGCAACACACTTATGCCAGCGCTTGATCTAATCTTCGAAGCATTTTTATATTCGGTTTTCGGTATGTCCATTAGTGCTTCCAGCGATTTTTCGTAATGGTTTTTTAACTCGATTCAACAGAAAACAGTCACAGGGAGCCAAATCTGGTGAGTTCTGTGGCTGTTGAATGGTATTTGTTGTATTTTTTTGTAAAAAAATCCTAATAATGATGGCACAGTGCAGCGGTGCGTTATAATGGTGCAAAATCCACGAGTTTTTTGCTTACAATTCTGGTCTCATTCGGCGAATTTCTTCATACAAACGTCTCATAATGCCCAAATGATACTTTTTGTTCACTGTCTGGCCTTCTGGCAAAAATTAGTGATGCCCTATACTGTTGTGATTCATGAAAATCGTGTGCACTGCCTTCTTTTTTTACTAAAAACGACGTTTTTTGGTCTCGGCTCATTTTGGAACGCCATTCTCTTGCCTGATATCTGCATTGCGTGTCGTACTCATAAACCCACGTCTCGTCTCCAATAATGATCCTTTTGATGAATGTGGGATCAGATTCAGCCAACCATTACTGGGAACGCGTTTCAGCAGCCGAGAGGAAATAATGGAAAAATTTGAGGAAGCACTGATGGACATACCAAAAACCGAATATAAAAAATACTTCGATGATTGGATCAATATGGGGGGTTAATAATTTGAAGAGGCAATATAGATTTAGATAAATAAACTTGTGTTTTTAATTTTCTGAACAAATTCCAGGAACTTTTTGATCAAGTTGGTATTATACCAAGAATACATTTTCACAAAATATTTAGCGGTATCAAGTGCAAACACCTGAAAAATTTCAACATTTTTTTGAAAACCGCTTGAAATTGTTAGCATTATTACGTGCATTTGCTTTATTTAATTGACGTCAAGGTTTGTTATTTGTCCCGAAATGAAGCATAACGGAAAATGATACTGAAAATATTTTTATATCCAGTGATGTAAAATTTTATCTACTTTAACGTGTTACTTTAGGTATCAAATACCCCAATATATGACGCTCAAGTGAAAAATACCACCCTGATAACATCGTGAGAAAGGTTAAATACCCCATGAAAGTAATGGTGTGGTCTTTAATAAGTGCTAAGGGAATAGGGCACCTCCATATCATTTAGAGAATCATGAAACAAGATCCGTACAGACAAGTTTTACAATCTCGTCTATTACTAACTTACGAGAATGGTTCCTAAATGGTGGAGTTTATTTTTATGCATGTTTCGCCACTCTTATGACACTTAACAGTGGTAGAAGTAACATATATATCTCTAATAGCTCCTACTATTATGTTATAGACTTTTGAAAATTTTAATTGAACTAACTCACAATCTCTTCCCTTATTAAAAAAATAGCTAACACGGAATTGCAATAAACCACATAAAATAATTAATTACTAACGATAATAAAAAAAACACGTTCAAACAAAGAATACTTTGAAAAAAAATCATAGCCTACTTTTATTTCGAAGTAAAAAAATTAAAATTTAAAAACTTTAAAATCTAATAATCAAAAAAGGAACTAAATTGTATAATTATGAGTGTAAACTATAATTTAAAACCAGAATATTATTAAAATCATTTTGGTAAAAATAATTCCAATGGTACAATATAAGAACATGCATAAAAAATCCCCGTTGGAAAGTAATATTTTTTTTTAACAAGAACCCTTAATAGAAATTCCAACGCTCTATAAACATTTTATGACGTTGAAGACCTTAGATTTATTTTGAGGTTTTACTGTTTATCACCGTAGGTATGTCATTAATCAGCAGCGAAAAACCTAATGCAAAACGAATTTTTAGTGGTATTTCTTTAGAATATTAATTTGGAAAATTTCTTTTAATTAATTCCAACAAATTTAAGCGTATATTTATTTGCCAGTTGGTGGTTAACTAAGTAAGTTTATAAAAAAAAAAAAAATAGTGTAGTGTTTATCATAAAATTAAGTAATAGAAGTGTTCACTATCGCTTAAATTCTCCAATATGCAGACCAAGACACATGATTTCGTGCATGAGGCGAAAAAAGTTGGATCGTCAACATAAATAGAGCGAAAGATATAAGAATAAATACAGTGAGTGTTACTTAAAATCGTACAGCACCATTTTTAAAGTAACTTGGAATTAAACAATATACAGTGATGGAAGAAATAATAGGGACCCTTTTCTTCAATAATATGAAGTATGTTATTGATGGTTTATTATATAAAAAAAGACATCTCTCAACGTGCTGACGAAAAGAAAATTAATTAGCTAGTGTGTTCCTATTATTTCTTCCAACACTGTTTATATAAATGTGTTGTATTAAAAATTAAAAGACACATCAATAACACTAGTTTACAAGATTTTTGTTCATAAGTTAAAACATACATGGGAATGTTATTTTAGTATGTCTGACTATGGAGAAAAAATCTGAAAACAATCCAGGACGTCAAACTTTTCAGTTTAGGAACAAAAAATTAAAAATTACGAGTTTTACTTCTTTTTTTAATAAATTTATGACACTTCAACAGTAGTGTCCTAGCCAGTCCAAAAACGTTGATAGTTTGGCTTAAAGTCAATCCGTACACCATGCTCATAACTTATATTGGCAAGATTTTTTGGAAACAATCCAAATGGGCAAAAAATTAATTTTGAGGGATATATTCACAACCAACCGTTCGAAATTCTTCAGTAAATCAGCAATAACTTGGTAATTTATATTTTTTTTTTTATTTCCTAAAAGTTTATGAACAACAAGTTTAAAAGTACTTTTCACTTTTTTTTATTTCCTAAAAATTCGTGAACAACAAGTTTAAAAGAGTTTCAAGCATGAACAACAAATTTAAAAGTAATTTTCACTTTTTTTTATTTCCTAAAAATTCGTGAACAACAAGTTTAAAAGATTTTCAAGCAGCCCGTTCAATGCCGACGAAATTTCAAATCGTTAACCGATCTATTAATTTAAGAACCCACAAATATTCCTTCTTTGAACTTAGATTCAGAAAGATTCGGGAATACACTGTCACTACACTGCTGTAGTGGAATACTTTTCAATGAAACGACGTAATTTCTTCAGTTGTTAGCAGATTCTCTCTAGATCATTGGCTTACCAAACTTCTAAACTTTGACAAACAAAAAGTGGTAATTAACTACCGTAAATAGCCATTCCATAAAATATACATATCGACTCCTTTGCGCGAAACTATCGTATGTTATATTTTTTACGAAATTGACTTTTTGATGCAAATGTATTCCAAATTCACATACCCATTATTACTGTATTAATTTTATCGTATGTGGCATTTTCGTTTTACCTGTGAATGAAATTATCGTATATGTCATACAAATGCATACAAGTAAAATAATGTACAAATAAAAATGTAAAGTTCTGTTATCGTTATTTGAAAATTCTCCCTGTTTTCATAGATAACAACGAGTAACTAGTTGCATATTAAAATAGATAATCTACTTAACTAAAAATTTATAACATAATCGTGTTAATATTAAATCATCTGCCTGCCCTAAATGTGGTTTCAGACTCTCCATTAAGCATTTACTACACTGCAGAACTTTCCTCAATACTAGGAAATGAATTTTTGGTTATTTAAACTCGTTGGAGCTTCCAAAAACTCTTACCCAAAGCAAAGTATATCAAAAATCAATCACTAGGTATATAATAATTTCCAATTATTTTTCTTTAGTATTCAAGAGCTGCTAGTCTAAGTAGCTTGTGCTCCTTGAATTGTAATATTAGATTTGTGTTATTTATTAATAATAATATAATAATAATAATTTTTGGATGCAGAGTAAAAAAAAATAACGTCTAATCAATACTAAAGAATTTAAGACGCCCATTATGGACAAATATGAGAACAAAACGCTTTTTTGAAAGCCAAGCGGGAGGCGAGAAAAAATCAAATTTTTTATGTTCTAGCTTTGGTATGCAAAAGGTCTTGAACACTCCTTGCTGAAAAAATATTATAATTTTAGAATTTACGAAAATGGGGTGAAAGCGACGGTAAACAACAATGTCTCTATTGCGACCATGTTTGCATACTTTATATTTTATATTTATATTTTTATTATATTGTTATTATTTTATTAAAAAAATTTGAATAAAAATTTATTACTTTGAATAATAAATTTACTAATTTTGTCTTAAAAATATTGTATTCGGTCAAAAAATTCAACTGTGTTAACTTAGCAGTGCAATGTTAAATTACAGAAAAATCGCGTTAACAGAAAAATTGGAATATGGTATAACATCACACACTTAAATAATTGTATCATTTTGTTGGTTATTCTTTGTTATTTTTTAGAGCCTTCTTGGCATGGACACCACAAGTTTTTTGAACGTTGAAGGAGTTATTGACACTATTACAACTACACTTAATTATTGCTAATATTCGGGATAAAAATTATATTTTTTAACAATGAAAATTTACCAAAAGCCTCTCATTTTCACCATTCACTTTAATCTTTTACGTTTTTCAATCACGTTTTCCCTTCGAAATTTAATAAAATCTATTAGCGGTAAATTACACTGAAAAGTCATATTTTACTTGATTAATTGTTATTTAAAATTCGTGAAAACACCTATGATATCTTCTGTACGATTTTAAATGAAGCATTGATATTGACACTTTTGCATAATTTTTTTTTCTTTTTATTTTTATTTTTAGATGGGATAAATTACAATTGTACCATATCTTGTGATAAATAATAGCACACACAATATACAATTAACAATTTAAATAATTTGCAAAACATAAATGGCCTAAAATTGATGAATACTTTTTCAGAACTGTAATGTTCGATTTTAAGTGATATACACTGTACCTACGAGTATACTGAATAATCGCTGCAAATGGTATATGGGAAGGAAACTGAAAGAGTTCACATGTTTCAATGCCTCAGTAGTGTGATTAATTATTAGATTAGATTATTAGACATCTTATCAGAAATATGGTGCTCAAATAAGTACAGTCTAAGGACAAAGATCAGAATATTCTTGGCTTGTGTACTATCCTAAAGCCTTGTGTGAAGTCTCAAAGAAAACATTACCAACATTTGTCAACAGATGTGTTTTTATAACCTTGAAAATATTCTGGTTAACATGAATCTCTAATGAAGACCTGTTGACCAGAACAAGAATGGTACCGGTGTGCTTAAGAATAATGAGGAGAAAATACGGTTAGTTTGGGCACATACTCAAGAATGTTAGAAACGTAATCTGCTTTAGAGTGAAAGACCATGAAACACCTGGCGCCGGATCACAATACAAGACCTGAACTCTCAGAGGATCCACGCTGACAGAAAGAACTCGGATTTAAGAGAATTGTAACAATTCTCAGATACTTAGATATTCCGCATAGAAGAATTTTGCTGATTGTCCGGCTTACGGCAGAGATATGCCCCGGGCAAAGCTTACTATTATTATTAACAAAATTCTGGTTTTGCTTTTATTTTCTAAGAAAAATATATGAAACTTCCTGTTTTCTACGGCAACTGTGAGTGTACATCGTCAGGAGACAGAAATAATAAATCAGCTTACCAGTTACTAAACAATCGGTAATTAACTAAATTTACAACAAATTTTCCCATTTTATATATATCCCTCGATTTAATATAATCGTATTGCCTCCTTGTGTAAGTCGTTGGCTCAAATAGACTCACGGTGATTAATTACACCTTGAGTTGGAGATGCCAAGGCTATTTGCAAGAAAAAATCATGCTGGCTTTAACTGACACTTAAATCTGGTGTCACAAGCGCTAGGGGCAACGAAAAATTTTACATTTCTGCACGGTGACTGTCTGAGACCCCCCGAAACAAAACACATGGTGGCTAAAATTATACCTAAATCTTTGAGGAAGGCTACCTTCTCAGCGTGAGGTGTTGCATTGCAATTAATGCTGTCAATGACAAAGCACCATTAAAGACAATCGTTAACTATAGCTCAAGTGGCGAAAATTGTAGGTTCTCCTCAAAATTTCAAACTAGTTATTTCTTGCGTTAGAATCTTCAGAAGACCCAGAGCATTAATGCTCGGTATTATGACCACCATGCTAATAAGTCACAAAAATAGGGAGTCATAAAACCGTAAATACTATCTGCATGTAGATCCAACTGTCTTCTCCTAGGTAGTGCAGTTAAAATCTAGTTCTACAAATTCTATATAGTCTACCATAAATCTTAACGTTTTATTCACCGCCCATAAAAATTTTGGCACTTTTATAAGTGAGTTCTAACAAAGTCGTATATGGATTTTTCAACAAGAACTTTAGTTTTTTAAACCAAAATAAAGTGAATGTCCTTCCGACTTTTATTCATACGGAAACTGTACAAATTTCGCCATGTGGAATTGACGAATTCGGATCTTCTTCAACACTGTGATATTTTTATTTTAACGACCAGATCAAACACGTTTTAGATTAGAATAGAAGGGAGTGGCAAAAGGACAGTTATGTTAAGCGAAAATTTTAAGAATTTTGCGATATGTAATTTTCTCCATTTTAATAATTGACTTTTATAGCATTTTAATGGCCACAAGATCCCAGAAAAGTATGCCTAGCACTGTGGAAATTGTTAAGGAGTGTCGGTTGTTTTTTGAAGGAAATAGCGAGATATTCGGCGGTTATCTCTAAGCAGGTTAATGGACATGGGGACTTTAAAGTTATAAGAGTGGTGGATGAACTTACACAATCAATTACCACTTCGGATCATTACGGATCAATTAGAGACATCGGTGTTTCTGTGCAGAAGAATAGACAACCGATATAGCACACACTGCATATAAGGGTTACCCTTAAGTGAATTGCTGAACATGGAGAAATAGAAGGCAACTGCAGAGCAGATGAACTTGTACAATTTCGACCAGTGAACACTTTTGGACTTTTTTCTGAAATAAATAAGCAACTGAACAACAACTAATTCTCGAGAACACGGTAAATAAAAAACCCACCTGTTACGAGATTAGAAAAATCTGGCCAAACCCAGATCGGAAAAGAACACGGAAAGTTTCAAACCTCATAGAAGAAATAGCAAGTCAATGGGCTCTTATACACAATGGTATGGTAAGTAAGAAACCCGGCCACCATTCAAGTGGTCCTCAGTTCAATACCAGACCAGTGTATCAGATAATTTTCAACAGCGGTTAACCTCATAGCACTGCTAGCGACTGATTATGAGTATGTACTCTAAGAAAAACGTCTCTAACTAATGCATATGACATTCAGAGCCGTCGTTAAATTGTAGGTCCCTTTCAATGAGTCTAAAAATATAACCGGGTGCAGCTCATTGATTGAGAGAAGTCCTCCTTGTCCCACTTGGGATGTCGCGGGAATTATATATTATGTATGCATTGATTACTTAAGAAATTACAATGATGAAGAAAAGGAGGAGTTGACAGAGTTTTTCCTTTGAAAATTCCATACTTTTGCAGAACTTAGATCTAATATTGCTTATTTAAAGAAGATTTCGTGACAAAGTCTCGCAACAGGTTATATTCACTATGCCTAATAATCCCTTATAATAGTTTCTAAAGAAGTTGCAATGATGAGGAAAAGTAGGATATGACAGAGTATCTTTTCTGACATAGCCCTGCTTTTGCATGACTTAGATCTTATATTGCTTAGTCTAGAAACAGGCTGTCGGAAAGTGGTCAGAAGATATTTAGTGATGAAACAGAATACGTTCGCAACTTCAAGTAAAAACACTGCCAAGAAAAAAAATGGCCGATAATAAAATCGACAGCTACAATTTCAAATTCTGTCAATTGCCCTTTTTGTTATTATGTTTGCTTTGCTTTTTGTTTTTATTTTTTTTTTCGCTCCAAAACAAAAACATATGTTTTTTGTTTACAAAATGAATAAAATTTGGTGAAAATACGGCAACAGCACATACATATTGTGAGAGCACAATTGAGAGAGGAAGACTGATGCATATTGAAACACAATGAAACTCACTCCTTGAACCCAAGTGGGCTGTGCCGCGTAAGTCTGTCAACTGGGCCTCACCTAAAGAAATCATAATTGGCACTCTCAATTAAGTACAATTAACAAAATTGGGGGCTCAACACTCAGTAGAAAACGTGTATTACAGTCACCGTAACACACGGTGACTGTAATATTAATTGTCTGTAGTATGCAGTTAAACAGTTAAACTCTATTTGCATATATCTAGTTTAGAAGTTCTAGTCTGTCACTTGGCTTATTAACTAGATGTAATACACGGTGACTGTAATATTATTAAGTTCGTCTGTAGTATGCAGTTAAACAGTTAAACTCTATTTGCATATATCTAGTTTAGAAGTTCTAGTCTGTCACTTGGCTTATTAACTAGATGGCAAGGTGTCTTCAGTTTTTGCAGAATTAAGATTACAGAAGAAATTATGTATGATATGACATTGATCCCCTGCATAAAAATACCTATTAAGATATTTTAACACTGTGAAGAACTTTTCCTTGATGCCACCTGACCTATGTTGTGAAAATTTTCAAAGTATCACAAATATAGAAGGAAATAGAAACTTCTTCTGAACAACACTTCAAATGCAACATTGGCTAAAGAACAGCTGCCAACTTCACGGCGAAGGGCTGACCTTGTGTTTCTTTTTATCCTTTTAAAATTCTAAATTTTCATTTAACTTTCATTTTATTTTGTTTTTATACCGTTGCTGTTTCGGAAAATAATTTTGAACATTTTATTACTTTTAATTTTATTTTTGTTTTATTGTTGTAGTTGGAAACCAGTTTCATTAAATTAATTTTTTTATACAAAATCTAATTCTCTAGGCCAAGAATTAAATACAAAAAAAATAAAACACACCGAGAACACAGATAAACTAGTTTTTTATTGCAAAACTTAAAGTGTTGACGCAAAACTCAGGCATTTAAGTTATGGCCAAAAAAAAACAGCAGTCAGAATGCTATAACTTTTAATAAACCAAAGACGTTTACAATGCAAAAAAATCAACTATTTTAATGCATAAGAAAATGAAGAGAATTTTAATTATACCTTTTAGGAACATTTGTTTTGGTTAAACAGCACTTTCTTCTTTTGCAAATTATTTCACTTAAAACTTTCTTTTTTTCTTGCACTTTTTTAATTTTCTTCATAAACGATTTCTTTTCAATTTGTAATCGAACTTCTTCTTTTAACACTTTCTTAAAATTTTTTTCAGAATTTTATAAATATTTTGCTTAATTTAACTAAAGAACATTAGGAAACACCGCAATAAACGCATAATTTTTACACTTTTTTTAGTAAACGTTAGCACCACCGCACTGTTTAAGTTGTTTTGTTTTTGTTTTGCTTTCTATATTTCTTTAATATATATTTTTTCGTTTTGTTATTGTTTTATTATTGTTTTTGTATTTCTTAATAATTTTTCTTTCTTTTTTGTTTTTTTTTTTTGGTGTGTTGTGTGTTAATGTTTCACCGCTCAGCACACGATCACTACTGTTCGTAAAGTAAAATATTTAAGAGTGTTTTAAGCTTTACTAATCCAATCTCATTTAATACACAGTAAAAAAATGTATAAAATTAAAAAATAAAAACAGTAAAATAATATGTGGTTTAGTTTCGATTGACTGTTAAAATATAACAGCAGCAGGTATTTTAACCTCGAAGTGTTTTGGTTATATTGTAACTTCTTACCTTGTAAGCAGGTGGAGATCAAATGTAAGCAAATATTTAATCGGTATTGCCAGGTATTAATTGTAATAGGGCATTCTTATTAGTATTTGTGAGTTGCCATTCCATTATTTATAAACCTATGACATACACATCACCGCTTTATGCAATAAACGGGAGTAGATTAATATTACTTGAGCTTTCTGTATTTCCAGCGTTATTATTGGTATACTGCTGAAATTAAAACGAGCTGCGTTCACGTTTTAGGCAGCTATTGAAATTAGGCGTCCTCGTTGATTTTTTGTTATGCAAAAAAAAAAAAAAAAAAAAACAATATCGAAACCAAAGAAAAGTTTTATGTTATGTGGAGACCACAATTATCTGCACAATTAATTTCAATGATATAATAAAGGGTTACCAAAAGAAAAAAATAGTCCATAAAAGGAATAGTCTCCAGAAATACTTGATTAAATTCATAAAATGATATTGGACAATCGGAGACTAAAAATGCTTGAAATGGCAGAAGCTGTAGATATTATAAACGAGCGGATACATTATATTTCGGGTATATTTGGATATGAAAAAGCTATCGGAGCTATAGCTCTTATACAAAAATGCTCCAGTTACTAAAAAAAATAAAGATGTAAAGGCTATGGTGGATTGGGTACATCGCCCGCATACAGGTTAGCGATTTCTGCAGAAAAAATATTCGAAATTAAGCCGGAGACTGAGGGGAAGAGGCCGCTCTAAGTTGCGCTATAAAGTCGCTGAAATAAAAAACTAAGGCATGCTTGGATGGAATATAGTCTAAAGAGAGAGCAGCCAGATTTTTAATTTATAAAATCAGTACACCCCGGAAAAAAGTTATTACAATTGAAAGAAAGCAGTAAATTTTGTTTGCAAAAATAAATATAATAACGTCCATCATATGGTCATCATAATCGAACCACCGAAGAGGCAAAAAATTCGCACTAGTTTCAGTTCATTGAACATTAATTCACTAACCCGTATGCCGTGTCTATAAAGATTGCGATATATTAATTCGGGTTTGTGTTTTTCGACCATCTCGAAAATTTTCGTGGGATACAAAATACAGCTGTTGGAAAAACTGAAGGACGGTAAAGTAAAACAACGTCATTTGTTTGGTGAAAATTTATCTTCAGCGCCACAGCTCATATTTGGCTCAAACATAATTTCCGAATTTGGTGTGAAAAGAAGTCAAAGGCAGTACGAGAGCTCCCCTGGAAGATGCACTGTTTGGTACAGTTTGTGGGGCGGAAGCATCATTGGTCCGTACTTTTTCAAGAACGATAACAATCGCAACGTTACGGTGTACCAAGGTATGCTGCAATGATTACCGACTTTTTTTGAAGCAAATTGAAGAAATGGTTGGAATGTAGTTTCAACAAGACGGTGCCACTTGTTACACGACACGTGATACCAGAGGCGAGTTTAGCGAGCAATTAATCTCATGTTTTAGAACAGTCCGTCGACTGCCAGGATCATGAGAAAGAAAGTTGTTTTTTTTTATTGATTTTAAAAAAAAGAGTATATAGGAAAACACATTTGAAGCAAATCAGTACAGGTACTGCCAAAAACAGTACCTCTGACTCCCCTACCTAAAGGTCATCAGATTTAGATAAAAAGACGCTGTAACAGCCTGTAGCGCCAGTAAAAGCTTACACTCAACGGTGTGACCATTTTATAGAAGTGTTACCCATATTCAGGTACAATCAGAATTTGTTTTTTTGCAGTTTTGCAACTACATATGAAAGAAATATGCACACATCGCAACAAACCATAACCTAAAATATATGAATGAAAACTGCGAATGTAGTTGCGCCAGCTGACAGAGTGGATGTAGTGGAGTAGGATTATACATATCAATTACCTTAAATAGGGTCAAGGTGTGACCACTTTGAGAGTTTTTGATCTGTTTTGTAGCTGGAAACAAAATATAGGTTCATAACAACACGCCAAAGAATAAAAAACAAGTAAAATAGTAGACTTCTCCGGAAGTCCGACAAATTCATGGCTTCATGGCAGTGTCAGTCATTTCGAATACTTTAAAAAGGGATAAATGTGTGACCACTTCAAAGTAGTTTTTGTGTCACCAGAACCCATAGAACAATCAAAACAATGAATTTATACGGAAGAATGTGCACTAGAGAAGGCTGGATCTGTTAGTTGACAGGTCACGACTTTAGTTTATTTTATTTTTTTTTGCAGAAGTGTCGATCATAGGTCGGACTAGGTCAAAGTATTAACGTTGATAACTACAACTTTGGGAAAGTGGACGAACTCAACTATCTGGGTACAGCCATAAATAAAACGAATAAAATCAGTTTGAAAATAAGACGAAGGATAATATTTGCTACTAATAGATGTTATTACGGTCTCAGCAGGCAGTTTAGTTATAAAGCTCTCTCTCTTTCTCTCTCTTTACAAGCGAGAATCGGACTGTTCAAGACGCTGGCACAGAGGCATGGTACCTTGTGCAGGCAGATAAAGCTATTCTTGCAGTCTTCGAGGTGAAAATTCTTCGTAAAATGTATTGCCCCTACGTGTGCGCCTTAATTGAGTTACGAACCGTATGATCTTTGTGCTGACAGCGACGCCGTTGGACCCTTTAAAGTACACCCTTTGCGTTGGCCTAGACATGTCGTGCTTATAAGCGAAAATGCTCAGGCGAAAAACTCTTTCGAGTTTCTACTAGAGGAAGGCCGCAAAAGAGAGCGTCCGAAACTCCGATGGAAAGATCAGATTGAGGACCATTTTTCAAAACTTGAATTGGGAAATTTTAGGAATAGTGCACACCGTCGAGTCACTTGGAATTCTATTATAATTTAGGCTTAAGACCAGAACGTTGTTATACAGGTAGCCCCGAAAGAAGAACAGGTATCGATAAACAGCGAGTACTATTTAGAGTTTTTAAAAAAAGATTCACTTTTAAAATGAAGCCAAAAAGAACTCTCTTAGTGAAGGAAAAAAATTCAAGAAATGGCTTGTTTCCTGACTTTCACCACTCCTCAAACTTCTTAGTCTACATTCTAATGGTAGCAGCCATTATGGTTGTACGAGTTTCAAAACCGTTCAAACTTTCCTTATTATTTAAGGTCTTGGTGAACCAAAGTTTTAGCAGCAAGAATCGGTGATAAAATAAGTTTAAAGTTTTACACTTTTATTAATCTCATGAGTTCCATTACAGCCTCAGCATCGACAATTGTACCTTTATAAGCACACGATAACGCTTAGAAACTCTCCTGTAGAGTTAATAAAACTTTAACTTTGAAATACACACAAAAAGTTTACCTTCGTTTTTTTAATTTTTCAGTTAAATCTTTATAACATGTTAATTTTGTTCAGTGTAATATTTATACAGAAAACATATATATTACACTTTAGTTTATTTAGTCCATATTATACATAAGAAGCATATAAATACTTTAACGTCCATTGACATGGTTCTACTCTACTGAATATCACATATGCATGCACATATTTATTTACAGTACGAGTATTACTTACAATACCAACCAAATTGTATGTAAATTTAATTTATGTATGATTCCATCAATGTGTGTATGTATGTGTGTAAAATGTCTAGAGTAAATAAACAAATTTTCACACGACTTTTAGTCAAATGACAGCGACAACAACTGTGATGATGAGAGCACCATACGATCTTCAGTAAGAAAACACTTAAGCGCTAATTGCAGTGTACTCTGGACCCTATGCTAGTGATGTTGATGTTATTACACCTATTATATACTACTACTACATAAATGATAAATTTGTCTATTATAGTTTTTTGATGATGATATGTTGGGAGAAACATACATATGCATGAGTATAGAGAAATGAAGTTATAGCAATGAAAGACATGCTAGTATGTCAATACTAAGCTAACGTTCTTAATATCAATAAGAGTAGCATAGCTTTCTAAAGATTCAATTAATTCATATGTAAAGTAAACAGATACAAAATAAAATACCTCTCAGCTCTGGGAGGCCCAGAAACAGACGTTCTGCTGAGATTATCGTGGTTGTAACTGAAGAAGTGCAGAGGACCCCGAAGTAACTACCAGATGACTGGACAGACTTGAAAACAACAGGATGGAGCAATGGCGCATACTGAACGACCTATAATTAAAATTCGGGACGCCTAATCTTTTTTTTAGTGATTGGCACTCACTGACAACATCACCCGATTTAACCGTCGTGGGATAGGGACTGAGGACTCGAAGCATTTACTGACTGCATGCCCGGACTATGCCAACATTAGTGATTTAGGTAGTATGGGTATTACTCATACCGGGGTGTTTGGGATTTTAGTAGGTGTTTGTTAGATTTTTGGACTCTTGGGAGGTTTGGCACTTTTGCCCTTGCTGTATTTAAGAGAAGATGGAACGTTTGGTGAGGTACTCCTTCTATTTGCAATATTGGGGCTCACTAAGTTGGCGTATTTTTATCGTTTTCCAGTTCGTTAGCGCAAACACCCAGAGAAAAAACAACCTTAAATTAACAAGAAACAACTGTGAAAATTAGCCAAGGTGGAAAATCGTAAATTCAACAACGTTCAACGTTAAAACGATTTAGATTCAAAATCAAAGTGGAAACAACTTTGATTTCAAATTCCTGGTATTTGTTCTTACATTGGCCAACCTAAAACCTAAAATTTGAATTTTTAATTCAAAAAGGTGCAACGCTAAATTAAAAATGTTCTACATTATTTCAAAATAGAAACACTTTTAAATAAAAGTTGAAAATAATCAAATCAACATAGCACAACTTTACTTTAAAGGCGTAGAATGTTTGAATCGAGCACTTTTAATGTTGAATTATCAATACTACTGTAGTAGTATAGTTTTAAAACTTTTACTTACTTTAATGATTTTAATTCAAAATATAATAAATTTGTTTAAATTCTTTTTTTTTATAAATTCAGCTTTATTTACAATTTATGCTTAGTATATAAATTTACAATTTTCGGGATTTTATCTTAAGATATTTCAACGAGTAATTTTGATCATAAAACAAATCTTGATTATTATTTTTTATAATATGACATCGTTCAAAGGAAACAATAAGTTTAAATACAGTTAGAAAACATATAGGTACTCGTATACGTCTAAGTTATCCTAAGATAACGAGTCATTTTCAATTTAATAATTTTTCGTTTTAAGCTGCAACTAAGCCGATTGCATGCATTACCTTTTCAGTTGATAAAGAGAATTTGGAAAAGATTCATAACTAAGGGTCCGCCATCTAACGTTTTTTTTTCAACTAGTGCTTATTTCGTGAATGGTAACACTTAGCTCATGCCTGATTTGACAGATAATTAGTTTTATCCTTCCGCTGAACGAAGCTAAGTGGGCCTGCTATCGATGCCGATTTTGCCAAAAAAATCATATTTTCAGATGAAGCTCATTTTGATCTTGGCAGGTATGTAAACAAGCAAAATTGTCGCATTTGGGGCACAAAAAACCCCCACGCATATATTGTAAAGCTGATACACCCAAGACGAGTCACTGTTTGGTGCGGATTTTGGTCCAGAGGCATAATTTGGCCATTTTTCTTCGAAAATGAGCAAGAAGTGGCCGTTACAGTCAATGGCGATCGTTATCGGGTCATGTTGAACAAATTTTGTTCACAAAAATTGAAGAAGAGGATATTAGCAACATTTGGTTTCAACAGGACGGCGCTACGTGCCACACAGCCGAAGCTACACACGATGTTTTGCGCCCTGTTTTTGAAGATCGCATCATCACACGCAGAGCTGATGTCGTTTGGCCACCTCGGAGCTGCGATTTGACACCGTCGGACTATTATTTGTGGGGTGTCGTCAAAGATAAGTGTTACGCCAACAAGGCAGAGACAATTGACGCTATAAAGGACAATATTCGTTAAGCCCTTGCCCTAAGTATCCCTGGCAGTAAAAACAGCCATTGTTTTAGCATCGAAATTTTATATTGAAAAATTCTATATTTATGTATTTTTTTTTTAATTCAATTCATCTTTCAGCAGAAGTACTTTCTTTGCACGAAGTACTCTATCAAATACGTATAGAAAACCTGTTTGATGAAATTTATGTATTTTATCTATTTATGTCTTTCACATCCTACCAAATTGTAAATTACTTATTTTTAAAAAAATTTTTAAACAAATTTATTCTTTTAACGTGTTATTAGACCTACAATGACATATGCATGTCCCATTTGGTACAGAGCAGCAAAAACACATGTAAAGAAACTTCAAATTATTTAACTCAACTTTTCCACAGAGAATCCGGATATGTACGAATAGTCGACTTCATAAAGAAACTTAACGATAAATAAAGGGTCCGCCAAATAAATTTTTTTTTTTTTGAAAATGCTATAAAAAAAACTACTGAATATTTTCTCAAATTTCTTTTTTTATTTGAAAGTACAATCCTTTAGGTTAATAATGGAAAATAATTTTATTCAAATAGCTGCCTCGGCTGGCCATGCAGTAGCCTACACAATCGGTCCAATTTTTAAACACATTATCGCTCAGCGGCAAACAAGTTGCCGGTGAACTGGCAGTCCGGATTCTTAAGGGTGTGAAGTTAGCTTCGTAAGTTAAATTCTTTTTTTAACATTTTTGTAATTTTAACAGTCACTGTTATTTAACATGAAAAAGTGTGAAGTTAGCTTCGTAAGTTAAATTCTTTTTTCAATAACAGTAGAAATAAAAGAATTTAACATTGCAAAAAAGAATTTAACTTTACGAAGCCACATTTTTTTAGGTGTTATATTTTAATTTGAAAGATAATTAGAAAACATTAAAATCTAAAAAAAGTAATGCGTATGAAGAAATTCTATAATATTTACTAAAGAAAATGTAAAATATTTATTGTTATTGTACAAATTGGAGTTTTATAAAAGCATACAGTAATATAAAATAAATTTAAAAAAATCAGGTAAAAGATAAAATTCTGGGGGAATTGGACCTATTTGGGTGGAAAGGTATTCCACCAAGGAATTCACGAGTTTTTACCCCATGACCCAAAAGTCCTTGTGGACCGAGATATACCCTGTTGAAAAAGGCCATATTTGGCCATAGACACATAAGATATTAGAAAAATCGGGTAAAAGATAAAATTCTGGGGGAATCTGACCTATTTGGGTGGAAAGGTATTCTATTAAGGAATTCACGAGTTTTTACCCCATGACCCAAAAGTCCTTGCGGACCGAGATATAGCCCGTTGAAAAAGGCCATATTTGGCCATAGACACATAAGATATTAGAAAAATCGAGTAAAAGATAAAATTCTGGGGGAATCGGACCTATTTGGGTGGAAAGGTATTCCATCAAAGAATTCAAGAGTTTTTGCCCCATGACCCAAAAGTCCTTGTGGACCAAGATATAGCCCGTTGAAAAAGGCCATATTTGGCCATAGACACATTAACTATTCGAAAAATCGGGTAAAAGATAAAATTCTGGGGGAATCGGACCTATTTGGGTGGAAAGGTATTCCATCAAGGAATTCACGAGTTTTTACCCCATGACCCAAAAGTCCTTGTAGACCGAGATATAGCCCGTTGAAAAAGGCCATATTTGGCCATAGACACATTAACTATTCGAAAAATCGGGTAAAAGATAAAATTCTGGGAGAATCGGACCTATTTGGGTGGAAAGGTATTCCATCAAGAAATTCAAGAGTTTTTACCCCATGACCCAAAAGTCCTTGTGGACCGAGATATAGCCCGTTGAAAAAGGCCATATTGGCCATAGACACATTAACTATTCGAAAAATCGGGTAAAAGATAAAATTCTGGGGGAATCGGACCTATTTTGGTGGAAAGGTATTCCATCAAGGAATTCAAGAGCTTTAACCCCATGACCCAAAAGTCCTTGTGGACCGAGATATAGCCCGTTGAAAAAGGCCATATTTGCCCATAGACACATTAACTATTCGAAAAATCGGGTAAAAGATAAAATTCTGGGGGAATCGGACCTATTTGGGTGGAAAGGTATTCCATCAAGGAATTTACGAGTTTTTACCCCATAACCCAAAAGTCCTTGTGGACCGAGATATAGCCCGTTGAAAAAGGCCATATTTGGCCATAGACACATAAGATATTAGAAAAATCGGGTAAAAGACAAAATTCTGGGGGAATCGGACCTATTTGGGTGGAAAGGCATTCCATCAAGGAATTCAAGAGTTTTTACCCCATGACCCAAAAGTCTTTGTGGACCGAGATATAGCCCGTTGAAAAAGGCCATATTTGGCCATAGACACATTAACTATTCGAAAAATCGGGTAAAAGATAAAATTCTGGGGGAATCGGACCTATTTGGGTGGAAAGGTATTCCATCAAGGAATTCAAGAGTTTTTACCCCATGACCCAAAAGTCCTTCTGGACCGAGATATAGCCCGTTGAAAAAGGCCATATTTGGCCATAGACACATTAACTATTCGAAAAATCGGGTAAAAGATAAAATTCTGGGGGAATCGGACCTATTTGGGTGAAAAGGTATTCCATCAAGGAATTCAAGAGTTTTTACCCCATGACCCAAAAGTCCTTGTGGACCGAGATATAGCCCGTTGAAAAAGGCCATATTTGGCCATAGACACATAAGATATTAGAAAAATCGGGTAAAAGATAAAATTCTGGGGGAATCGGACCTATTTGGGTGAAAAGGTATTCCATCAAGGAATTCAGGAGTTTTTACCCCATGACCCAAAAGTCCTTGTGGACCGAGATATAGCCCGTTGAAAAAGGCCATATTTGGCCATAGACACATAAGATATTAGAAAAATCGGGTAAAAGATAAAATTCTGGGGGAATCGGACCTATTTGGGTGGAAAGGTATTCCATCAAAGAATTCAAGAGTTTTTGCCCCATGACCCAAAAGTCCTTGTGGACCAAGATATAGCCCGTTGAAAAAGGCCATATTTGGCCATAGACACATTAACTATTCGAAAAATCGGGTAAAAGATAAAATTCTGGGGGAATCGGACCTATTTGGGTGGAAAGGTATTCCATCAAGGAATTCACGAGTTTTTACCCCATGACCCAAAAGTCCTTGTGGACCGAGATATAGCCCGTTGAAAAAGGCCATATTTTTACCCGATTTTTCGAATAACTTATGCGTCTATGGCCAACTATGACCTTTTTCAACGGGGTATATCTCGGTCCAGAAGGACTTTTGGGTCATGGGGTAAAAACTCGTGATTTCCTTGATGGAATACGTTTCTACCCAAATAGGTCCGATTCCTCCAGAATTTTGTCTTTTAACCGATTTTTCGAATAACTTATGTGCCTAAGGCCAAATATGGCCTTTTTCAACGGGGTATATCTCGGTTCACAAGGACTTTTGGGTCATGGGGTAGAAACTTGTGAATGCCTTGATGGAATACCTTTCCACACAAATAGGTCCGATTCCCCCAGAATTTTGTCTTTTACCCGATTTTTCGAATAACTTATGCGTCTATGGCCAACTATGACCTTTTTCAACGGGGTATATCTCGGTCCAGAAGGACTTTTGGGTCATGGGGTAAAAACTCGTGATTTCCTTGATGGAATACGTTTCTACCCAAATAGGTCCGATTCCTCCAGAATTTTGTCTTTTAACCGATTTTTCGAATAGTTAATGTGTCTATGGCCATATATGGCCTTTTTCAACAGGGTATACCTCGGTCCACAAGGACTTTTGGGTCATGGGGTAAAAACTCGTGAATTCCATGATGGAATACCTTTCCACCCAAATAAGTCCGATTCCCCCAGAATTTTATCTTTTACACGATTTTTCTAATATCTTATGTGTCTATGACCAAATATGGCCTTTTTCAGGGGGGTATATCTCGGTCCACAAAAACTTTTTGGTCATGGGGTAAAAACTTGTGAATTCCTTGATGGAATACCTTTCCACTCAAATAGGTCAAATTCCCCCAGAATTTTATCTTTTACCTGATTTTTTTTAATTTATTTTATATTACTGTATGCTTCTATAAAACTAAAATTTGTACAATAACAATAAATATTTTACATTTTCTTTAGTAAATATTTTAGAATTTCTTCATTCACATTACTTTTTTTAGATTTTAATGTTTTTTAATTATCTTTCAAATTAAAATATAACACCTAAAAAAATGTGGCTTCGTAAAGTTAAATTCTTTTTTGCAATGTTAAATTCTTTTATTTCTACTGTTATTGAAAAAAGAATTTAACTTACGAAGCTAACTTCACATTTTTTCATGTTAAATAACAGTGACTGTTAAAATTACTAAAATGTTAAAAAAAGAATTTAACTTATGAAGCTATCTTCACACACTTCGGATTCTTTACCTAAGAAACGATTGATGAGATCACCAATAGGCCAACTCTTCAGAAAGGCAAGAGAATGGGTCTCGGTAAAATCCGAAAGCTCATGAAGTGTTAAAAGTAATTCCAGGATATCTAAGGTCTATGGCTCAAGCTGAATAAATGGAGAACTCAGTTACTCATGGAATAACAGGAGAACACTTAGGAATGTGAAAATTATAATGAATGTATTTACTTACCTTGTAATATAAGCAACAGTAATAATAAATTAATATCTTTTATTAAAGATGTAATTTTTTTTTGGACTTGTTGAGATTTCAATATCACCAAAACTAATTTTTTTCACAAAAATACAGAAGTTTTATTTGACAGCTTTTAATTTTATTTATTTTGACTTCTGGTTTGTGTAACTTTATTCTAAAATGTTAAACACTATTTTAAGGTCACATAACTTAGAACTGAAGTGCCATAAATTTAAAACAAAGACGAATAACCTTAAATCAACAATGAGTTTTGAATTTAAGCATAGATTAATGAACAAATAACATTAAACATTTTTAATTTAAAAACTTAAGCCTTTAAATTTATGTTTTTGCATTTTAAAATCGACATTGAAACATTTTCAACTTGAGGTTGTTGTCTTTAATATTAAGCTCATTCAGAAATTCAACACTTTTGTGCTTAATTCAATGTTGAACATTTTCAAATTGGCAAAAGCATTTTTGTTTTAAAGATGACTACGTTAATTTAATGTAGGTTTACATATGTACTTTCAACTCTGTTAATCGTTGAATTGCCGTAAAATAAATCCATATTTTAATTCAACAACGATCCACTTCAATTTTAAAATGTGATCTTTCTCACTGTGTAGCAGTATACCTAAGTGGTTTAGTTGGTTTGCAGCCTGTTGCGAACTCTAGTTCGTTTCCGGCTTCTGGCTGTCGTGCTGGTTCCTGTGTTGCTGTTTGTTTATTGTTGGTGTTTTTCACCGTTTCATCCTTAGCCACCAGTCCAGAGTCGTTTTGGAATTACACTGGTAATAGCATTTACGAAGTCTGACCGGAACCTTATTTCTGATACCACGGCTGTTGGGAACTCCAGGGGCCTTGGTCCCTGCCCAACTATAGCGAGCAACGTGATGGTTGTGGTTTGAACCCAAATCCCGGGGAGAGCTACACTAGCTCGCTTCATTGCTACACTCTTAACCGGGTGACGTGATCCCTAGATCGGCAGGAATTTACATAGTCTCCTATACCTCACCAAGGTGGAGGTCATGTCCAAATAACATGGCTTCGAATTGGTACTCACATGTAGTTTATACCAAGTGTGAGGGCATTGGTGAACGCATTATATTCATTTATCTTTCGTCCTAGGGCAGGTATTTACATAAAACGTCTGACTTTATTTAACCGTCGTTCTGGCAAAGAACTCATGTGCGTTTGCAGATGAGAAGAAATAAGCAACTAGATCAAACCCAGTTGCTTAGACCAATGAATTTAGGAATGGTGTGATGTTTTGCTTTAGCTCATTAACAAAATTTGGCGAATTATAATTTGAATATGTGCATCAATAAACTGCTAACATGGTTCTATAAGCCAAAGCAAAACTTCATCCATTCGTTGGTCTAAGCAAAAATTTTTTGAGCTATTCTAACTGGTAGTTTCATGTTTACTTTTACCGGAAACGACCTAAAAGAGTCCCGTGTAGCTAAAGTAATTTCGCAATTATTAGTAGCTGTCGTTGATTTTTTATTTTCCACGCTACGTTTCAACAAAGGTTTCTAGCCGGATTCAGTCCGCCCGATACCGATTCTGCACCAGCCAACTCACCTGCCCGCTCATTTCCATAGAAATCTCTGTGTCATGAAATCCAAACGAGGGTCATCTCAAAAGTGTTCATTAAGTCCATGCCCTCTCTTGCCAAGTGTGTTATTTAAGGGCAAAAATAGCCGCCTGGCTGTTCACACGAATACAAACGCGTCATCGCATTCCCGAAACAGTGAGCATATTTCCCTAATAGTCAATATTTTCGCTTGAAAAAGATTAGCTTCGACCGATAAAAATCCAAATCCAATACCACATCCTACCTCCGTATATATCCTGGTATCAAAAGCGGCAAAATGATCCTTTCGAAACGGAAAAGTTAAGTTCCTGGAGTGCAGTAGCCAGAAGTAGAAAGTAATCCATCTGGAAAGCAGTTTCCATGTGTGTGCGGATTAATATAAAACGTGAGATAAATATATATTCTGATAGTCAAGCGGCACTGGTAGCCCTTTCTTCTGATTATATAGACTCGAGACTGGTGCACGAGTGCCATGCAAATATCTACACCCTAATATTGAGGAACAAGGTTATACTTTGTTGAGTCCCTGGACACACTGGTCTTATGGGAAACTATATCGTTGACGTACTGGCAAGGCGGGTCTTGGCTACCAGTATTTTGAAACCAGAACCGTATTGTGGTATTAGCTGACCCACGGCCAGGATGAAGTTCGATGAGTGGAAACATGAATTCCGCTCGTCATTTTAGGCACAATGCCCGGGTTTGAAACAGACGATGCTCCTAAAATAAGGAGCCGCGCCATGTGATCAGCGCAAGTCCAAGGAAGCTTATTGGCCTCCTGACGGACCGCTACTATCTTAAATACCACCTCTTCAAGCTCAGTGTGAGACGAGAAGACTACGGATCATAACCTCTGTCAAGGTATTGCTTTGGCACACATTAGTAGGCGAACGTTTATGAAGCCATTTATTGGTCCTGGGTAGGTTCGACGGCTACCATGGGGATATTATGGTCTTCATACGTAAAGTTGGGTATTCTTCTGAAGATCGCTTTGATTGGTGTTTTCGGACAGGGTGGGCTGTTTCGCTCTTGGATATTGACTCGATGGAGGATTAATTGGCTTTCGTCTGGATGATAACCACTCATTGCAGCTAGTGAATTAGCGGGTTTGATCCCGCAGTGTTTGGGCCTCTCCAACCGTGTTAAATAATAATAATAAATGCTCAAACAAAAAAATACAGTATTTTTTACAACAAAAATTTACATTATTTTCCATAGCATGTATATTTTAAACATTCAATTATGGAACATAAAGACTGATCATTTGACCAGCTGCGGTAGAGATAGGTATGTATTAAGTGTTGGTATGTTTAATGCTAAAAACAAACAAAAAAATATTTCCTACATATGTGCCGTATGTCATAGGGTGCTTACAATTCGGTTGCTTTCCAACTTTTATTAGGTGTTCAACAATTTTTTTTAATTTTTACAAATTGTTTTTTATTACAATTTGATTGACTTTAAATGCATTTTAATTTCATTACAAAAACACCCTTTTTTGCCGCAGCTAACAACGCTTAGATTGCAAAATATCCGAAGTAGTTTGCAAAGCTTTATAACGAAAAATTTGTTTTCAATTAAAACTAATCAAGAAATTAATTTTATTGGCTGGCAAATGGAGCTAATTAATCAATATTTTTTTATTGTTGTTCTTTTTATTAAATTGAGTTTAAATTCTATTGGTTCTGTGTGTGCTAATTAATTATAAAAGTGTAAGAAATAATGTGTGAAAATTCATCCATAAAAATTTGTTTGTATTTAGAAAAAAAACAAATAATTTTAATTAGAAAATAATTAATCTACTAATTTAAAAAGAAGAAGAAGAAATAATAAACAAGTACAAATCAATCAAGCTCTACGATATAATTTTGTACCCCACAGTGTACATTTTAAAGTACGAGTGTAATGACTTTGCGAATTTTTTGATAAAAAGATATACAGTCACGAGCGTATAGATAGGTTCACATCATAATAATTTACAAATTTTATTTCATTAAGACTTGCCTGAGATTTGCAATAAGCGATGGTTCGCTATTAGCGAAGAGTTGTGGAAACCAAAATATTTGCTAAACTGTGGAAAATAAAAAAAAAACAAATGTTTGCAATAGTGAACGAAGAAGTATTTAAACTAATTTTGGTTGGCCCAATCAAATACATGTTCTTCGCTAACGAGTTTTTAGGGATACAAAATAAAATAATGAAAAATATTATTCGGTATAATATAAATACACCGAAAGAGGGCGACCTCACAGATCCCAATAACTGGCGTGGTGTCACTCTGCGCTACGTGGTTAATAAGATAATTGCTCAAATAATTACCAAAAGTATTTTCAATAAGGTGACACCGGTTTTGAGGCAGAAACAGGCTGGATTCCGACCCAATAGATCCACAATTGATCAGATAAACAGCTTACATAACATCGTGGGACAGTCTGGGGAATGCCGCTCCACGGTATCTATGTCTCATAGACTTTGAGAAGGCTTTCGACAAATCAAATCGCAATGTGATATGGAACTCTCTGTCATGTAGGCAGATCTCGCAGAAACTTCAAGGCCTTATGCAAGGTTTATATCAAAATGCATTCTGCAAATCTTTGTGAAAGCTGGAACTGGTGTTCAGCACCGCTATATAATAAGATTTTGGACACGATCCTTGCAAAAGCTTTGCGTAACGGCAGGAGGATAACATGGGGTATGCATGGCGATTTTGTCTTCAAGAACTATATTTGTCTTTTGGGTCACAGTTTCCAAGATCATCCATCAAATCTATAGAGTTAAACGCTAGCGACGGAAGCAGCTGATCTAAGTATTAATATGACAAAGAGAAAACTCTCCGTTCCCAGGCTCAATTTACAATTGCCACGAAAGAAATAGAAGATGTCGACCAATTTTGTTATCTTAGGAGAATCATAACCACATACAAATGTTCAGGTAAGGATAAAGATAATCGATTACAAAAAGCGCGCCTGACGTTTAGTAGTAAGAAAATTACCATTTTTAATACGAATATAAAGTCCATCATTCTGTACGGTTGCAAAACTTGCAACTGTTGTCCTTCGCATATTCTGTACGAGGACTATTTCCAACCATATGTTCTTGCAAAGGGTGCAGGTCAACAGCCCTTTCGAATGAAATAAGGAGGCGTAAATAGCGCTGGATAAGACTTACTCTTAGAAGATCACCTAACGATATCACTAAAATTGCCATAGACTAAAATCTGCAAGGAAACAGAAGAAAAGGCCGTCCAGCTCACACATGGAGAAGACAGATTGATGCCGAAGTAAATAGCATCGAAAAGAGTTGGCGTTGGCATGAAATAAAGAGTTGTTCAAGATATTTACTGACACATATGCTCCTTGTATGAACGACGGAAAATTATTATTATTATTTAGAGAGTTATTCGCTTTAGATATTGCTAAAGTTTCGATGTTGATATCACAGGCAAACCTTCGATATCGAAAGATTCGACGCCACAAACAGAACGACGAACGCATTCTATGACTTCTTTTTCGTTTCATTTCCAATAAACGCTTTCAAATGTTTTATCAGAGACATATTTGCCGAACATGCGAAGGTGATGTTATTATCGCATGTTATAGTCAAGCATCGAACGAAATAACTGCATTATTATGTAGAGGTATAAAAAAAAATCAGAAAACCTTAAATACCCATTTTAAAACATTGATCAAAAAAATAAGTTCAAAAATTATTCTATAAAATAACAAATTAATATAAAATATAACAATGGGTCATTTGAAGCATTATAGTGAGGAGAAGAAAGGATAATTAAGGAACCGCACAGCCACAATTAAAGCCAACAGAAATTCTTGAAAGATGGTAAACTGGTAAAAAAAAAATGCAAAGACAAAATTTAAGAGTAGATAACAGCGAAAAACTTCGAAAATGGACGATAACCATATTAAAGTGCTGTCGACTCGAGATACTCTCGTGTTCGCAGTACAGCTGACAGATGAGTTACAGCTAACAGTATCTAAATGGATCATTAGATTAAGCGAAAAAAATTATATTTGGAAGATCGACACAAAAGGGTTAAATGCTGAATAAAAGAGGAAGAAGAAAACAAATTGAGTTTGCTAAAGTTCAGGATGAATAGTTTTGCGCTAATGTTTTGATCTCTCCTCAGCTTTTCTTAGAGACCTCCGCCCTTTTGACTAACCATTTCTGTGCACAGCGCCTTGCGGATTCCATTTAATTGCAGTTTTTACTATGTTATCAGGGTCTTTTTTGAGGGTGTGAAGCTATCCAATTCTATTATTTTCTTCGAATTTCTCATTAGACATTGTATTTTGCCAGAATATATTACAAAAATGTCCACTTACATCTATTTAGAAAACTTGCTTAGAGTTTACTGCATTCTATGACTCACAAACATAAAGCATAATTGATTTAACATTGGAGTTTCATATCCCTATTTAAATTGCCGAAAAAGTACAGTTGATCTTTATAGGTTGAGAAGACGACCAAACACTTGCTCTGCTGATTTTATTCTGTTGTCAATGTGCCAACAAGGCCCGAATATTGAAAAAACACTACCCAAGTAGCAGAAAGAGTCATCGTCTTCGATGTCGCTGTTTTTAATTCTGAATTTATGTGTTGCCTCAGAATTTATACCCAATGCTTTCATTTTTCCCACATTCACTCTTTGACCTACCGCAGCTGCCGAACTAACAATAGCATTCAACTTCTTCTTTATATCCGTGAACTTATGTAACAATAGGCAAATGTTATCGGAGTAATCCAGGCCCTCCAGTTGTTTCAACATACCCCAGGTAACATCCCTATTTTCTCTAGTTGCATGCCTCGTCATTATATCCAGTAAAATATTAAGGAGTAATGAGACCATTACACAATCCTGTCGGATACCAATGTTCACAGGAATGCTACGGCTTAGTCCCCGTGCAAAACACGATAGCTGGCGTCCGTCTCGTGACTTGCTTGCATTGAAGGGCAGACTAAATTACTTCATAAGGCAAAGTATCCGATGTTTTCCAAAAGTCAGTGAATATGATATAAATAGGTGAACTCTACTCAACAGACTGCTCTGCGATTATTGTAAGGCCCGTGTTCTACGCAGGTTATATTCGATCGAAACCCCGACTGTTTTGGGCGTAGCTCATATAATAGTTTGCTGGATAGCTGTTTTATGGGCAATAACTGAGATCATCATACTGAGAAGTGTTATACCACGCCAATTTTAATTATCTTTTTTTAATAAGTGTGCATCACCCCGTTCTCATTGTGATATAAATATCGATGCGTTTTTCAGTGATATTCATTTTAATATATAAATTTCCCCGGGTTCTCTAAGCAGTATGAGGGCTCAATAAATTTGATAAATTTTTCTATATTTTTCAACAACGCCTTAATTTCACCCCAACTAATGCCGCTGCCGATTGTCTCAACATCAATTTGTCCTCTACCTTTAGGGACTGAACTCTCCTTCTTCTGTTACCTTGCGAATTTCGTTCTATGACCATTATGACGATGTCTACTTCAAAGGCATGACCAATTCACCGCAACTTGCGCCTCCTTATTTTGATCAACAATCGATTCTGACCTGTTCCTTGCCGGAGCTAACGATTAGACACAGTTCTTAGCCAGAAAATTAATCCTACGTAGACAGCGTTTCCCAAACACCTACATGTTTTGCATGTGCAAGCGTTCCATGTATCGCAGCCATAGAAAAAGAAAGATTTTACATTCACATTGGGGATGGAAATGTGTGTATTTAAAGATAATATGGAACTGCTCAGGAAGGGCTCTCGGTGAATCGTTTGTTTTACCTTTACAAGGAGATACAAGTTATCATATGACTATATTTCTTTTAGGCAGGGTACACAGGCTCGTTTGCCTCGGTATAACTGTGGCAATAAGATCGTGTTCAACAGCGGCACCGCGATGAAGGTGTTAGAAAAGTTTTTTGCCAAGGAATCCCGAAATACGTCGGGAAGTCTGTTCATTCTACGCAGGTCGGTCAGTGAAACATCTTCGGTCCTGGATGTTATGCCTTTGGATCTGCACTTTGGCAGAAGATTCAAGGTTCAATTCCCGGACCGAGATTGTTGGTCTAAAAGGCCTTAGTTCGGAGTAAGTTTAATCTAAACTGGTATACAGATGGCTTGAAAATTAGTGTCTCGTTGCTAGTGCTCACGTACCCAGCCACGACTTGTCGATCCCATTCGGAGATCCCTTAGCGCCTTCCAGGCTGAGATCATAGCCATTGCAATATGTGCGGAGATCAAACTGGACAGTGCACTCAAGAGAAGACCATTAATATATTCTCTGATAGTCAAGCTGCCTTAGACTGCCATCTAGACTGATCAAATATTGCTACAATCCATTGCAAAGGCTTTCGCTTAGAAATAACGGCCAGTTGTTTTGGGTACCTGGACACTGTGGGATAGATGGTAATGAAGCAGTGGATGCATTGGCTAGAAAAGGTTCCGTGAAATTACTGTGCCGCACTACTTACTACCATCCTCAATCTAATCAAGGTTTTGGAAATTGTCAGATGCTTGGAACACTGGAATGCTCAAAGTGTACTTTATCACTCTAAGACCGCAATCAGTTTCCAATTTGAGCATCGCTCTGAGATTCTCAAGTATGGCAGATTGGTTTCGAAACACCTAACAGAATTTCTTACCGGCCATTGTGGACTGAGAACGCGCATCTGAAGAGGATGGCGGTCACAGGGACAGCAGAATACACATTGTGTAAATGTGGGGTTCTTGATAGTTTTAGATAGAAATGTTTAGAGAGACATGGGGTTTCATTGGGAGATATATCCACCATTATATTTTCAGATCTGCTGAACAAACTATAGACTGGAAGGGGCACAATAGATCCCATTGATCGCAGTTTCCTACAAAAGTGCCTGGTCAGAATGATGATAATCATAATATAGTTCCATATTATGCATTAAACTGCAATTTAATGATGTTATAATATTAATAGTAATTTTTTAATTCTTCCATATGAATCCAATTAATAATTTTTCTTACATTCCTATAACTTGTTGCATAAGCTCTCTAGTAGAGAAATTAAGCAAAAGACGAAAAAGTCAGCAATATTTTCTGAACTATAAATCTTAAAATTCACTCAAAAATCATCCAGTTAAGTTATTTTTCATGAACTGCATATAAAATTCAAAAATATTTGTGATAAATGAATATGCAATTTCGAAAAGGGCACCTTTCGCACATTTCGGCAAATACATTTTTTCGTATCAATGAGTGCTTTCCTGCACCTACTACGCTTGACAAACTGACATCCCTAGCATTCTTTCTACTTTAGACGTTATGGCAGATAGGTCACAACTCTAAGAGATGTGCCATTTTCGAAAATATTCTTTAAACAAAGAGTACAAAAGATGCAATTACGCACCGCTTTTTTTTGTTTAATGCGCAAAGCCGTTATAGAGACAAAGAACCTATTAATTATCTGAAAATTGCAGATATTGAAAAACTCAAGCAATATTTACTGGCAGAATATACAGAATTTTATGATGAAATAATACAATGGCCAACTACAAATGAAAGAGCTTTTTGAAGAATATTTTGTATTGCCTTTAATTTTTTGATACCTAAAATAACATTATCTGCAAATTAATATGGTTTTTTCTTTAAGTTTTTTATACTCGATATCATAAATTACGAAAAGGGCACATCTCATTAATTTTAAATATATAAAAAACATTAGTCAACATCCAAATATTTCTGTAATTTGCGGTTAAAAATTAGCCCCAAAATATAATTCGTATAAAATTTTTTGAACTATTATACATCATTAAAAAATAATTAGTTTTTTCATTTTCTGCAAACTTAAATATTCGGACATGTGCCATTTTCGAAATTGCACATTCAAATAATTTTTAAGTTTTGATGATAATAGTCATGAAAATTTACAGTGTTACTTATATTTGATAAATGTATTGAATACTTTTAGGCATACTTTAGAAAGAAGTTAACTCTATTAGTAATTAAAAGTGGAAGCATAACCGGGCCATAGAAAGTTTATTTGTTATAATAAATTTTTTTTAAGATTTACATATGTAAAAAACTTAACATTTTTTAATATTCCAATAGAACAAAACCAGATTAAAGACTAGTCTTATAAAAATTGCTTCAAACGCAATCACAGAAAACAGTTTTTATTCTAACAACTTTCTGGTATTTGAAGATTTTTTTCTAATTTTCATTACTACGCTCTTAATTTAAAATATTTTTAATACATACTTTCTTATTATATCTTTTGGTATATAAATTAAAACTTACGATTACGATTTACACAATAATGTTATATTTTACACTAAAAGCTTGAATTGACTGAAACACACACAAATATTAACACCTGGTAACTCTTTTTAAGAATAGTAAATAAACAGACAGAAACATTAACGTGTTTAGTAATGGCTCTGTTTTATTTACTAACACTTTTGTTAGCACATAACTGCATACTTTTTTGTATTTGTAAAACTACATAATAATAACAACAACGACAGTACGAAAAACACGACACCATTTAACGTAAGACGACTATAACCACATTCTACATTTTCGACAGAAGTTACAATAAAATTGCAAATTTTAGCAATAAACACTATTTGCTGCAGTGTATTATTAGTTTATTTACTATCTAATCTATTAATACGCTCAACCATTATTAATAAGCTTTTTATTTGACAATTTTCTTATTTTTATTTCATAAATACAAGAAAAAACGCTGACACTACTCACGATTGAAGTGAATCTGAAAACTAAAAGATAAACATCAATGATGGCTGCAAAACAAAAACAAGAAAAATGTTGTTGTAGTTGTATAATTGTGAAAGAGAAAGAAAAGAGTGGTATAACATTACAGACTGTTAACACATCAGCATTTACAAGCGTATTTGTGTTTATGTACATATATGTACATGCATTTAAATTTAATAAGCAAAAATACCGCAACAGTACCTACATATGTATATCCTGTTGGTAATATTTTATTGATGACCATAAAAAATAGGAATTTTCAAAAGGATTAAAAAAAATTATATCTGAAATTAACTAAACTCTATTTAACTGTTATTTACAAAATAAAGCGATAAGCTTTCTATTTTTTATGGAGGAATAATAATTTAAGTAATTTTTTGAATTTTTTAAAATCATAAAACAAAATTAATATAAGAATTTCCAAATACAATAATTTTTCTTAAAATCCTATTGTATGTAGGTATGTATGCATGTATAAAATAAACAAAATATTTTTTATAATAAACAATCAGTGCAAACAACATTACTTAATAAAAACATAAACAAAAAAATGTAAGACTCTAAAAATAATTAGAGTAATATGAGCATGCTCAGTTCTACTCTATTTACTAACACTAATAAAACTTTCACTTTTAGTGTTTGTATTTGCAATAGCTTTTATTTGCGTTGTCACCAAAATAACAATGATGCACACAAAAAGAACAACCGGGTCACCGTTGTAAATTTTTTTTTTAATATTTCAAAAAATTTCCAATAAACATTGTTTTTATTTAAACCGACTTCCATATACCTATTTCAACCTGTGAAATTAATATTCTATTCCTATGTTAAGTCAAGTTTTATAAATCAGCTAACAAAAACTGACGGTTTTACTAAATAAAATTGTTCTAATTAGCGGTCTTATTTACATATTTTTGAATCAATTTTTCTCTATTTTAAATTTAATTTAAATATTCTCTTTTTTAATACCTTTTTTAAATTTTTATTAATCAAATACATATGATCGTACATACATATGTGTATAAAAGTTAGCACTTACCTTAAAATTACCCCGAAAATGTTTAAATTGTACTTAGCCATACATTCCTATATAGTACACAAAATTATTTAAATATGGCAAGTCTTATTACGAATTATAAACAAACAAAGCTATTGAGGCAAATATTAGCATCTTTAGTAATGGTGGTCTTATTTAACAAAACTGTTATTAGCACAAACACTTGCACTTTTATTTGCAAAACTACAAGAATAACAACAACAACGGGAAACACGACGCCATTTAATATGTATAAGACCGCATGAACTTCTTTAACATTTTTGTGTGCACTTGGAAAGTATTTACAAATTTTGGCAACAAACACTATTCACAGTCTATTATTAAGTTACTGAATGGTTAATCTATGATTATTCTTAACCAGTATTAATAGTTAAACATTTTATTTCACAATTTTCTAATTTTTATTTCATTAATATAAGAAAAACACGATCGGCACGATTGAAGTAACGTTATAAACTAAAAGACAAACAAAAATAATGGCTGCAAACAAAAGCAAGAAAAAGTTTATAGTAGGAGTAGGAGAATTGTGTGGAAGAAAAAGAAGGAGAGAGAGGGAGTGATAAAGTATTACTGGTAGACAAAGCATATATGTACATCTATGTTTGTCATGTATTTAGTATATGCATGTGTGTATTTATTTAGTAAAAACAGCATTAAGCTTTATTGGGAAGATATTATTCATGCTTGTATGTATGTATTTGCAAAAGGATTAAAAAATACATTTAATTGAAAAGAACAAAATAAAAATAGTTCTTTAAACTAATCTTCATTATGAAAATGTTTTTATTACCAAAATTTTTTACGAATGTTTTAAGAATAACATGTGAATAATAACAAAAAAACATTGTAAGCAAGAAAAGTAATATGAGTATGCTTAGTTCTGCTCTATTTACTAACACTTGTTAACAATATGCACCTGTTTTGTTTATGCATTTGAAAAGCATTTATTACCGTTAAGAACCAAACAACGCAATGAATACCAACCTAAAAAAACAGAGTTGCCGTTATGCATTTTAAGAAAGAATTTCCGCACAAGTAAATTTTAGAAAACATTGTTTTATTTTTTATAATGCTTAGATAGAAGCTTGTGTATATATAAAAGTAATAAACTATACTTCTGGCTTAAAACATTTTAAATATAATAAACTAATCATAAAAAATTTCTTTGACTACTTTAGTATTTATTTTGAAATTTTTGTTTCAAGTCGTAATATTAGTACTTTTTTTAGCGAGCTTTTTTTAAACTAAAATTATGTAAATTAATTAAAAATTTCGAATAATTTGGAGAATATACACTGAAATTTGAATTTATCAATATTTTTATTTTATTCTTTTTTTTACATTTATTTTATTATTTATTTACTATTGATTTATTGCTTTATTATTTACTTAATATTTTTATTTTTTATAATTTTAATTTCTTTTTATTTTCTACGTTGCACACAATTTCTGCCTTGTTGAAAATACAACTCTTATCGCATTTGGCCTACTACCTTTGAAATACAACCATGGTTTTATTTGACAGTTTACCCATACAACAACAAAGCTCACATACACGCGCCTTGTCAAAGGAACGACGACGAAGAAAATTTTTTTGCATCAGCTTAAGAACAAAAAAGTATTTGTATTGCGCGTTTTTTTTCGCAATTTAAAGTAGATTTATTTATATTTTTAATAAAAATAAACAAAATATAATACAAAAATGCCTAAACCAAGAGGTGGACAACGTCAACAATATAATTCAGTTGGCGGTGGCAGTGGCAGCAGTGGCTCTCGTTTTCAATCCCTGAATGACTATCAAAATGGTGGGAAATTTATTGCGAAATATATTTTCGTTTCTCATTTTTCACTAATATATTGGAAATATTTATATAAAACTGTTTATTTAATATTACTTTAATATTAATGTTTGCAGAACATGATGATAGAGATAATGGTGGTCGTAAAAAAGAGCGCAACACCACTAGAAGAGTTAGTTTTAAGCCTTCAGCCCTACAAAACAAGGGTGGCATTAAGTCACGTCTGGCAGAGATGGCCGTTCGCTCAAGATTGGAAGATGATGAAGATATGGATGGCTTGGTTACAAATACAGGGGTAAATTACGAACTTTGTAATTATTTACCAAGCATTTTTCAATGTTGAGTTTTGTTTTAGTATGAAGACCGTGGTGTTACACGTAGAAAGGGCTCACCTATTCCGAAAGGCAAATTCGGTCAATCAAGAAAGCTAGCACCCAGTCAATTTGGGTGGTATCAAGTATCGGTAAGTCGTAATTAATGTTTATATGTATTACTCGGCAAATGATAAACTCAAAAGAATCAATATATGCAGTGACTTAAAATATGGATTTCTTGTTATATACGCTTGGTATCTCTTTCATGGCATTATTTCTGGTATCTTGAATGAAATAAAGTGTAAATACATAGCATATTAATTAAACATTAGTATATGGAACTGATTATTTGGTGTGTTTCCATCCTTTTTCTACTAGTGGCCTAGATTTAAAGAGGACTAGAATTAGAATTGTAAACCCAATTTTACAAAAAATTTTTAATAAATAGAAATTTGAACGATATACCAGGTTATATATTTTTAAAAGTTTTCAGAAGTTGTTAAACATATACAAATTCGGTATATTCATAAGGGAAGTTAAGTTTTTCAATTGGAGACTTATCTGCTGTAAAGTTTTTTCTAAAAAAAAAAAAAAATCAGCAAATTATATATAACGATTTAACTGAAAACAAAATGTACTTTTTTGTATAATAATGGACCTTTTTGTCATGGCGTTTTTTTATTTTAACACTTAACTGAAAAGAAATGATCATCCTTTTTTCTTGGCCTTGCTGAATTCAAGTGATTCGTGACAAAATTCAGTATATAGTTTTGTAAATCCATCCGAACCCGGTTGTTAAACGATTTACAGAAATCGATTACTACTCTCGTTCACCATTATGTATTTCGTAAATATTTCTTGATTAAGGGTTTGACCAAAGGCCATATTTACCAATCAGGGGCTTATTCTGACATTCGAAATCGCGAGACACTTCAGTTTGAAAGCAATTTACTAAAAAATTACGTTTGATATCAAATATCAGAACATAATGGTTTTGAAAAATGCTTTTTATATTTATGTTAGTTTTATATTTTATTGGAGGAGAGGAAATTGTATTTCGCTTGTAAACCTGTTTTGATTTATGTACACATTTCTGACAGCAATGCCACATAAAGATATTTTACTACCGAAATAGCAAGAGGAATAAATATTTTGGATTTGCACTTAATGCAGTAAAATATATTCGGAACATTCGGATTCTTTAAATTTTCTCGTGTTCCCTTATCGTTTAGTCATCTATTTTTTACTATATAACATACCTATATTGTCAGCAGGGCTATAGAAATCAGTAGTAAAGCGAAAAGCCTTAAGTTGGTTCGTTGATATTTATATTTTCACCTGAACTTGTTATCGATATCGCCAGTAGTATAGCGAAGATTTTTAGTTGGTAGTTTATGCTTCTACTTCAACCTGTTGTTGTTGGTTGGATATCAGACGACCTTATTTCGCCATGCTTGTTGCATCGAAAACTTCAGTTTATACTCCGCAATGTAACACATGCAATTCGACACGCTTGTCGTATTGTGTGCTTTACTTACTTTTAATTTTCAATGATGTTTATTTCTGTTGCTCGTCATATATAACTGTTGTGTTCTGCCTTAATTTTAATTAATAATTTTTTTAATTACACAATAACAAAAAAACCGTTTATACATATTACTATTTACAACATGTTATTAAACAGATACAAATAGACATATTTTTATATATATAATTCAACCAAACCGATAAAAAGATAACAATATTTGTTATATAAAAAAACTAAAAAATTACCTGCATTAAGCACAACCACCACCAACTTGCCAATAATAAAATTACTTTGCCAATTGTTTATAGTCTAACTCTCGGTATATCTCTTTTTGTATGTGGTGATGATCATAAAATGTATTGTACAGGGATTACATTGTGTTACCCAAAGATTAGAAACTATTATTAATTTGTTGTGGCGGTGTTTTAATTGTGTTATTTATGTACGTATATTGTTATGCAAAGGTTAAAGGAGAGAGGCAAAGAAGAGTGCTTGAAAAAATGTTTTATTGTGTGTATATAATTACACTTTATAGGAAAACACTCTCTTTATAATTTGTTTATTAAAGCTTATAGCTTAATTTGTTAAAACAAATAAATTATTTTCTTTATTAACTTTTCCACCACATTTATAATGGAATATTACACCTGTATTGGTATAATAATATTAAACAATTCAAAGAATTTTTTTTATCTTAAACAAAAATTTAAATCCAATTCATTTAGTTATTTAGTTTCTCAGTCATTAGCATCTTTTAAAGACTTCTTAGCATTTAATGTTTAAAGGCGCTCTTTTTTAACAGTGTATTTTATTTTTACAGCTTATGGTGTGAGCTGATTTTCTTAATAAAATTTCTTACGATTTTTGATAATTTTCTTGCGTTAAAACTTTTCATTTAACAAAATGTCATAAAGATTGGGTCTTTTAATACAAATAAAAGACGTCTATATAGACATATAATCTTATAAACAAATTGTATGTATATTGTGTGTATAAATTTCTTAATATTTTTTCAATAGTACGTTGATATTATAGAGATAAAATTTCAATTGGCTTAATAAAAACCTGTTTTTTGAGAACTTAGAGAACACATTTGAACGTTAACAACTCAACTAACAAGGTGAAGTACTGGGCAGTTAAAAAAATAAATTAAAGAAAATTTTAAGTGTTTTGTAAAGAAATAAAGAAACGAAAACTGAAAAATTTATATTATAGTAATATTATAAAATAGATTTTCATTAAAAAATAATAAATTAAAGTTGGTGCACTATCAAAAAATTTTAGATTAATAATATATACACCTATAGAATATAATAAATCACACTTATTTCAAATGTTTTCTTCCTCTTTTATTAAACTTTTTTTAAACATGTGCTCACTTACAATACAAATGGATTCATAAAATTAATATAAGTGATTCTTGCTTTAAAAAATTTTGTTGTAAAAAGTTAAAAATAATGTAAATAATGCCTCAGTTAAGCAGTAAAATAGTTTTTTAGGTTTTACATGTAAAAAATTGGTTTTTCAAAATGACTATATTAAAGTGAAAAATTTTTGCATTATTTTCATGCATTTATTTTTTTTTTTACAAAAAGGTCTATTCCCTGTAAAAATAGTGTTCGAAAGTGTATTATATATAAATAATAAAAATAAATTTTATTCATTCGAAGCCTATATATATATATATATATATATATATATATATATATATATATATATATATATATATATATATATATATATATATATATGTTCGAAAGTGTATTAAACGCACTCATTCAATTCAATAATTCAATCATTCGAATGCTTAACTTGAAAAAGACTGAACCAAATTGCTACGCACAACATATGGCTGCAGGATGTCATTTCTTTATCTCTGCTCCTGATAAAGGTATTTGCATAGAATTTCGCACTGCGATTCTAAGTTCTCCTACAAAAACGAACGGGATTGAATAAATGGCATGATACCATCCACACAAAGCAAATATTGATTTTAGTATATCTTGCGAATGATTAGAATGGAGGTTTCTAAATTTGGTCTAAGTGACTTTGTAGTTAATACAAATAATCAGTCAAGTGGGCGGAAGCGGATAAGTGGCCATGGTACCTCCCATACAAAGTAAATATTGATTTTTGTATATCTTGAGAATAGCTAAAATAAAAGTTTCTGAATTTTGTTTAAATGACTTCACAGTGAATTTAAATCATCAGTTTTAAAATGTGCGGAATTAAATATTAAGAGAGTGTTGTTTTTTGTTGAGGCTTTGCATCAATAAATAATCACTTTGAAATAGTATACAAACAATTGTTATCCCTAATAAAGGGTTCGCAATCTAACGTTTTTTTTTTAACTAGTGTTTATTTCGTGAATGGTAACACTTAGCTCATATCTGATTTGACAGATAATTAGTTTTATCCTTCCGCTGAACGAATATGGTTGTGTATACGCTTGAACAATGCTGGGAAATATTGCGACATTACTTTGAAAATCATGGATCTTGGCAGGTATGTAAACAAGCAAAATTGTCGTATTTGGGGCACAGAAAACCCGCACGCATACATTGAAAAGCCGATACACCCAAGACGAGTCACTGTTTGGTGCGAATTTTGGTCCAGAGGCATAGTTGGGCCATTGTTCTTCGAAAATGAGCAAGGAGTGGCCGTTACAATCAATGGCGATCGTTATCGGGCCATGTTGAACGAATTTTTGTTCACAAAAATTGAAGAGGAGGATATTAGTAACATTTGGTTTCAACAGGACGGCGCTACATGCCACACAGCCGAAGCTACACTCGATGTTTTTCACCCTGTTTTCGAAGATCGCATTATCAGCCGCAGAGCTGATGTCGTTTGGCCACCTCGGAGCTGCGATTTGACACCGTTGGACTTTTATTTGTGGGGTGCCGTCAAAGATAAGTGTTACGCCAACAAGCCAGAGACAATTGACGCTTCAAAGGACAATATTCATGAAGCCATTGGTGAAATACAGCTGCACACAATCGATAATGTGCTTAAAAATTGGACCGATCGTGTAGGCTACTGCATGGCCAGCTGAGGCAGCCATTTGAATGAAATTATTTTCCATTATTAACCGGAAGAATTGTACTTTCAAATAAAAAAAGAAATTTGAGAAAATATTCAGTAGTTTTTTTATAGCTAGAAGGTACATGTAGTATCGCGGTGAACCCCCATGTCCGAGCTTAAACCCGACGCATGCAAGACATCTATATTAGCCAGGTCCGACATGAAATGCAAAATCCAAATTTCAAGATGATCAAACCTAATATCCCAAAGATTTCAACACTCACGCTGTTCCACCGTCTCCTCCTCTTCCTCTTCCTCTTCCTGACAACTTTTATAATAGCCACTAAAAGGAAGATCAGGTTTCCTCGCATCCGCATCAGCTACCTAATGTCCAGTGATAGTGTCTAGTAAAATACATAGCTGATTTCATTGAATCCCCAATTGTCCCGAACTAGAACAAGTAGGTTAATTTTTCCATTGATGCTGTGCCCTCCTAGGCAGGTAAAACGCATGGAAGTCTACATGAGAGAAGTGGCATTCTGGTCAATCTCTCCATCATTTATAAGAAAACTATACCATCTTATTCGCCACACAATTCCCCTGTGTAACAGACTGACCCTTAAGCCAAATTATTTAAAGAGCTGAATGTCAAGCTATCTCATTAAGAGATGCCAAGCACTCATGTAGAGAGCGTTCTAATCACAGCCTGACTGTCCGTACAAATTTATATAGGATACCATGTAATACATCAACCATTTCACTGCTTGGAGAAAAATGCTATGGTTTTTAGATCTAAAAAAAAATTATTATCTTTCCATATGAGGGAATACCACTGCAGAGTCAGAGCTTATGTCTCGTTCCGCTAAAAGTAGGATGATTGCATGCCTATAACTTTTGTCACTCTATGCTCTTGTCATCTTTAGCCTTACTGCAGATGTAACAGCAATCTGCTTTGCTGTTAGTTTAGCAATACGAACAAGGTCTTTAAAGGGTTGGTTCTAAGCGCACCTGTTAGAAGAACCCTGTCAAAGATTCTGCTATATGTGGATTCCTTCAAAGATCTCCACCACACCAAACAACAACTGCTTAGAATTTTTAGTCTTAAGACCCCAAGATTCACCAATTGCCATACGACACATATACAGCCCAATATTCGTTCTGGCCAGGAAATTTTGAAGTCAAAATGGTTTGGATTCCAAGATGACACCCAGATACTTTGCATATTGTGTCAAGATATTTATGAAAAAAAAAAAAAAAAACTAAATTTATTTTTGTGTTAAATTTAAAAAAATAATCCAAATTTATCTATAGATTATTTAGATTAAAAACAACTCTAAAAACGTGTGTTACTAAAACAATGTTTTTTTTTATTAATTAGCTTAGGAATTGATAAAAATTTGGCGCTACAGAGCACGCATGTTGAGATTTTTTTTGATATGAGAAAACAAAATTCGCAAATAATGTTTTATTGGCAAATTTCTAAGCTATTTTTATAGCGAATAGGCTCCACAGTACAGTTTAGAAAAAATAGCTATGTTAGCAGTTATTCTGTTGCCGCTCACTGCCATAATTTTTATATTGAGATTATTTCGTTCAAAAAACCCTTATTTTTATCTTTGTTTGACTTATTTATAGAGCCTCGGTTCTGTCTGGTTTAAAACCAAAAATAAAAAGTTATCGTTTACTTATCAATACAATGTTCTCTTAAATCATTTGGAAATAGTTTATGATATTTTTCTAAGGAAACAAACAAATAAAAACAATTTTTTTTTAAATTAAAAAATTGCAATCGTATGAATGATTAGATTTCATCTCAGGAAATGATTATGAGCAATCGAAAGTCTTGTACACGAAATTGTGTGATTTGATAATTATTTTTTTTTAATATAAGAATTTTACAACATCAATAACAAAATAATGCAATATATTTCGTGAGTTTTTGTTAATATTCATACGCCCAACAGATTTTCTTTATTTCTTACAAAACAGAATTTTCTGATTTAAAACAATAAAATAAAAATTAAAAGAAAAATTAATTGGAACTTTTAAAACAGTTTTCGCCCAGTTATAACGTGCTTACTCTTATCATGTCAAATTAAATTGGCTTGTCAAGTAACCAGTAAAACAAAAAATAAGCCGTAACTCTTCAACTCATCTCATCTTATAGCGAATAGCGTTCAAAATACAAAATGGCTCAATTTGGCGCCTGGGATTATACTATACTTGCCATTGTTTTGATAATATCAGCTGGCATTGGTGTCTACTATCGTTTAACTGGTGGTAAACAGAAGACTACAAAAGAATATCTATTAGCTGATCGTGGCATGGGCATAACACCGGTGGCCTTTAGTTTAACAGCCAGTTTAATGTCAGCCGTTACTATATTGGGTGTATCGGCGGAGAATTATCAATATGGTACCCAGTTTGTACTTATCAATATTGCCTATGTTTTGGCTACACCCTTTGCTGCCTATTTAATACTGCCTGTGTTCTATCGCCTTAAAACGGCCAGTGTTTATGAATATTTGGAACAGAGATTTGGTTATGCCACACGTTTATTTGCTTCCCTAGCTTTCACCGTACAAACTGCCCTGTACATGGGTATAGTGTTATATGCTCCCGCTTTGGCCTTGGAAGCTGTTACCGGTCTTGATATTGTGTTCTCCATTTTAATTGTTGGTGTAGTATGCACTTTCTATTCTACACTGGGAGGCATGAAAGCTGTTTTGATTACTGATGTCTTCCAATCGGTTCTAATGTTAGCTTCTGTATGTGCCGTAATTGTATGTGCTGGCATTAAGGCGGGAGGACTTACTGAGATATGGGAGACTGCACGAGAAGGAGGACGTTTAGAATTTTTTAACTTTAGTATAGATCCCACACATAGACATACTTTCTTTACACAAATAATAGGTGGTTTGGGTGTCTACTTGTCGTTGTATGGTGTAAATCAAGTGCAAGTTCAACGTTTGTTATCAGTAAAATCCTTAAAGGCTTCAGCCAATTCTTTGTGGTGGAGTTTGCCGGTGTTGATGGTATTAAGTTTTACCACCTGTTTCTCAGGCTTGTGCATATATTACTATTACAAAGATTGTGATCCCTTGCTAGAGGGTCGCATAAATTCTAGAGATCAACTTATGCCTTTGTTTGTGGTGGATACCATGGGCCATATACCTGGCCTTTCTGGACTTTTTGTATCGGGCATATTTTCCGGCAGTTTGTCTTCAATTTCTTCAGCCATATCCTCACTATCAGCTGTAACTATGGAGGATTATATAAAACCTTGGGTGGCATATCGCCAGATGAAAGAACTAAGTGATGCTAGAACTACTTTCTATTCCAAAGTTTTAAATCTTGTGTATGGAGGCGTGTGTTTGGGCATAGCTTTCTTGGCCGGCTCAATTGGTGGTCTTTTGCAGGCAGCTCTTTCCATATTTGGCATAGTGGGTGGTCCTCTACTGGGCCTATTTACTCTGGGCATGTACATTAAGAGTGCTAATCAAAAAGGAGCCATAACAAGCTTAACCTTAGGTTTAGCCTTTTCCTTTTGGATAGGTTTTGGCACACCTAAACCTCCTATACCATTGTTACCTTTGGAAACCTATGGCTGTCCAGCTACACCACCCACCAATCACATCACAGAACTTTTCACCTCAGCTTTAAATGCAGCCGCCGTTACAGAACCTAATGAAGAATCTCATTACTTCTATTTGTATCGCATTTCTTATATGTGGTATGCTGTTATAGGTTTTCTAATAACCTTTATATTGGGCATTATATTCTCATGGATATTTGAAAAACTCGGCTGGGATCTGAATGATGCCCTATACACTGATGCTACACGTACCCAAATCAAATGTGATCTATTTGTGCCACCTATTGCTAAACATTTACGTAAAAAACAAACGCCTTTGGTAGTGGTCACAGCTACAAGTTCCGAAATTGGTAACAACAATTCGAGAACACACAGTTTTGTGGAAGATGACAATACTGCACCAATTGGTTTAACGAAATCCCATACGAATTCCACCGAACTAAGTGTGATAAGAGCAGCCGAAACAAAAGAAAAACCTGAAGAAAACAATAAAGTCATCGACGGCAGTATGGATATGATACCAGAAGAGGCTGGTGCTAAAAAGTTGGAATAAAAAAAATTAATTTTCTTTGTTTTTAAAAGAATAAATAGAATTTATTTACACAAATAGTAGTATTTTTAAATATATTTTCTTAGAATGAAAATAGTTTTATTTTAAAATAAAAAATAAGAAAATATTTATCATTTGTAAGAATTACAAAAAATTTAAAAAAAAACATAATTAATTTAATAAAAAGTTTTTAAAAACATGAATTTAATTTTGGATTTTTTATTATTATTTGCCAACCATTATCCTTATAAGTAACTTCCGATATACTATGTTCCACACTACTCTCTTTACTCTCTCGAAATACTTCAACATCTGTTATTTCCATTGTTTTTCCGCTCGATAATTGATTTTCCAATTTTACAGTAATTTTTTCATTTTCTATAAAAAACTCTTTAGGCCCCTGATCCACTAATTCGGCCCAATTGATATTACGTGACCATAAATCCATTATAACACTACTATTTATAGCACGACTATTGACTAAATAGCTATAAGAACTTATAAGGAAAAACGTAAACATGAGATATTTATTAGAAACCATTGTTGGCGGTTGTGTGCGCTTGGCTTTACTTTTCTTTCACTTCCTTTATCACATTCGTTTAATTTAATACTGTCACTTAGTTTCCACATATAAAGATAAATTGGCTCATTTGCAAAAGAAAAGAAATTTATCTGAAAGAGAAGAGAAGTTATTTTTTTCGATTTTGAACTTTGACTATGACTCGTATTTGTAAACTCAATCGTATAATGTAGGGAGAATTATTATAAATAAAGCTTGTATTACGAATCTTCAATTTATGCTCTTGATTTATTATCTGTGATCTTTCTTTTTTTAATTTTTATGCGTTTTAAGATTTTTTTCTAAATTGTATTAAATCTTTATTTTTCTTACAATGAAAACAGTTTAAAAGACAGTATTTAGGATATTCAGAGTAATCAAACATAAACATTTTACTATCAATAATTTTTTTACAAGAACTTTAGAAATTGTTACAGTGAATTCTATTTCGCTCAAAAAAATCGCATTAAAATACTAAAAATCCTCTATGGAAACAAATAGTTTGTCTGTAAGAGCTACATTTCGCAAAATTTCTAGTATTTTAGGTCCTTCGTAGACATCTATTATGAATTTGATCGATAAATTTAAGTCTAGTAGTTAGCTATATATATAATGTGCCAGTACCAAAGCATGTTGTTTTTTTTCAGTTTATTTATTAGATCAATCAGCAACAAAGTTTATTTGCAAATAAACTATTAGTTCAATATACGTAAAAATAAATATATAAATTGTAAAAAATCGCCAAGACACATAGAGATAGATGTACTCTTGGCTACGTATCTTCAAAAATTTCTCCTCATTACTCACTATATACTTATTATTTTGGTCTGTTTACAACGTTGCTGGGTCAATATTAGGAAGATCGGACGGTTATTATTCGACCGGTTTTAACCGGTTTTTTGAATACGGTTGTCGAATACGGTTTTTTCAAAATCTTCATTTTTCAAATACCGAATAAACCGGTTAATTACGTTTGAATATTTTTTTATTGAAAATATGCTGATCGTTTAACTATTTGTATAAATTTAATTATTTTTGTATATATGAGAACTTTGAACTTCTCACAAAGAACGTGAAAACCAAGTTAGATCGAAAAAGATATGCACTCTTAAGGAATAATAACCTTTTCTCATCTTCTGTAAATAAATAATGATTTTTATATATGGAGAATGATCAACTAGACTCATTGAAAGCCCACAAACTCATAAAAGCCGGTTCCGAACGACAGATATATAAGTAAGTGAAGTTTTTCACAGCGTAAATACACATAACCAGTCGCTAGTAATGTTGTGAGGTGATATCACTGTTGAAAATTGTCAGATGGTGTGGCCTGGAATTGAACCGACTGTTTCTTGGCTGTAAGGTGGGTTCTTAGCTAACATACCACCGTGACACACACACTATTAAATTCGTGGTGCATAAATTTACATACAGTGCTGCTCGAAATCTAAGCAAATTTTCTTGTCGAGAGAATTAAGGACTCGTATATTACCAATAGATTTATTTAAATTAAAACATTTAATTTTTGTTATCTTAGGCACCTAAATTATAAGTATAATAACAAACTTTTATTCCATTCTCTTCTTGTAATAAACTTTGTTTTTATGGTCTTCGCACCATAGCATAGTTTTTATGAAATTTGTTAGAATTATTTATTGATTGCCAGTTTAATTTTAAGCTCTCCATCAGCTTCTTATTTTTAAAACGACGTGGTCCAGCTCTGCGCTTCAAGAATTAGGAACAATTTTATTTAAATAAAAGAAACGGTTAACCGGTTATTTCAATTATTATTAACCGAAAACCGGTTTTTTAAAAAGTTCTACTTTTCGAATTATTCGAAAACCGGTTTTTGAAAAAAGTCGAATAATCGATCTCCCTAGTCAAGTCGGCATTACAAAGTGTGATCTTTATTAGTTCCAAAGATGCCTATTTTCTAAACTGTTTTTTTTTACGATAGAGAACGTGTGTGAAGAGTCATTAGTACTCAATTTAGAAAGCTTTCGTCTCAACATATCATTGCCCAAGTTGATAAAATTACCTTGTAAGAGTTTTGTAATAAGTTTTAGCGTGGTTTTCGCAAATGGAAGTTCATTACGGGAAAGTATACGCTCAAGCCTATTATGCTCCTTGATCATTGCCAAAATTGTACTTTTTTACTTCTGTAATTTGCTAATGATTGGTGTAATAATATAATGGTCTTTGTCATGGTATCTTAGAACAGTCCTACTAACTACATCTACTAAATAGTTACCGATTCTGTTCAAATATAAATCTATCTCCATATTCGTCAGATTTCTATCATTGTGTATTAATAGTTCCCCTGAATATGTAATAAGCTTGGCAAATTTGCCCCATTTAGTTTTTCTATAATTAAAAATTAGTTCAAAATATGCTGTCAGAAAACCAAATGGTTCCATTTGTGAATTATTAAAATTTGTAGAGCACAATGATCGCTGTCGTAATCTAATGCTGAGGACGATAATCCTACTATCCATAATACACAAATCTAAATAAAAACTTCTTGGGTACGATGGAGAAACAGTGGCATAAAAAGTGCACCTAAAGCGTAGTTCGTTATCAGATTGTTTAATGTCACACCCTTTGGGTTATTTACTGTATTACCCCAATTAGTATGATTAATGTATAAATCCCCAGCTATTAAATACAAGTTATCTTCATTATCTAATTGTAAGATCTCAAAAATAGTTTGAAGTTCAATTCTGAAGTTATCATTGTTATCGCTGCCGTGTTCCGCCGTGAGAAACTTAATTTGTCAAATTCATTTGGCAAAATTTTGCATAAGAATTTTGTTATAGAATTTGTAAACTTTACAAGGTGCAATTATTGAATGAACTAGAGCTGGCCGATCATTCGCTTTGCTTTATTTTGTTTTGAACAGCTCTTGTTGAGAATCTAGATCAAAGGGTCGCAGTACTCCGATACCTTTTTACATAATAATAGTAATCTTTTTAAAACTTTTCCTTGGGTATCAATGCTGGATTTTGGGTAGTGTGCTAGTCTTCCATCATCTAAAAATTTAAAAAATTCGTAAAATCGCAGGCAGGCATCTGTTCCCAAATGTTTAGAGCCGTTGTGTTGCTGCGCATTATCGTTGCCTGCAAAATATGTTACGCTAGCTTAATTTCGTCTGTTAACTATGTCCGCCATTTTTTCGCCTTCATTGTTGATTTTTCAGCCATATCATACTTTTTCAATGTCCATATCATTGATTGTTAGTATTGCAATATTCGTTGTATTTATTATCATACACTTTGTCTTTTTCGAGTTTACGTTTAAATCTATTTTTTTGGCCCTCTTTCCAAGTGTTGACATATGGTTTTGCATGTTCTATTATCTATTGGCAATTAATTCAATTTCATCGGCGTAAAAGAGTTCAATTAGTTTTCCATTCAGCTGCCTGTTGATCCCTGATGCACTCACATTGACCGATTGCAATACAACGTCCAAGGCTGTTATGAAGAATAGTGGAGAAAGTGCACAGCATTTTCACTATAGGAGGAAAGGGATCGCTTAATGATCCGTCGTATATCGTCGTGGATCTTATGCGGTATTTCTTTAGCAAGCAGCGTTGAATTAAGCAGATTTTTAAAAGTATCCGAATAGTATAAATGTGGTCTGTGCAGCTTTTATTCGACTTAAATACTGTTTGTCTTCTAGGCATAGATATTCATTCAGAATTGCAGCTATTCTGTTCATAATTATCTGATTGAATATAGCTGAGAGTATGAATATTCCCCCCTAGTTTTTTCTGCTTTTTCCAATTTAAGCCTTACAAATAATTAAAATCTAATTTTGTAATTATTGGGTATGTTACACATTCCGATCGAAATGGTTTTGATTTCGTATTTACAATTCCGATAGATTTTATTTTTTGCCCTATAAAATTTCGAACGATTTCATTTAATTTTTTAAATTTTAAGGTTTACTTTTCAGTGAAAATAAAATAAAATGTGATATTGTGTTATATTTATACCAGTTTCCCTTCATATGTCCCAAATATTGCCTGAGAAGTACATTTAAAAAATTTTTAAAAGTAAAAAATAAAAAAACACAAATTATAAAATAAATTTTTTGAAATGAAAATACTTTGAATTTTTAAAGAGGTTTCATACCTGTATATTATAATTCAAATAAATAAATATAAAAAAATCCCCTATCCATCATCGATGGATGACTAACAACACCACATAAAATTGTGCTTACTATCTAAAAATTATGCATTGACCTTACCTACCAGCTGAGAAAACGTAAAAAAATATAGTTCTAATCTGTAGTTGAATAATTTTAAATATCAAGCTGTTTTGTATATTTTCCAAAAATTTGTTTAAAAAAATGTAAAGCTTTTTTGAAAATAAATTCGCCTAAACATGTAAACCATAACGATTTTTTTAAGTTAAAGATAATTTATTTTTATTACGCTTGAAATAATATTTTTTAAATTATAGTTTTATTATATGGCTTTGCTTTTTATGCTTTTTATTTGCTTTTTATTTTATATTATGTACCATAAAGTTTATAATTCTTTGGCGGTAACAGTTCTTTGAGATCTTAATTAAAAATTAGGCTCATATTATATTTATTTATAGATCTTTAAAAATTTGAACAAACTTTGGAAAATTATAATTAATTTGATTTTTCCGCTAAAATATCTTTAAATACGATATTACAAACTGATTTTTATTTTATTTTTTTAATTAAAGGAAATTTTAGGTATATTTCTGTTCATAAAAAACCTTAATTTTTTTATTATTAAATTATAAAAATGTTATTGTTGTTTATTATTATCACGAAATGTCAAATTAGACAATCCAAGACCAAGAAACAGGTCTATTTCATGAATGAATATTACCACCAAAATGGTGTTTCAATAATTCGATTGTTTAGTGAGATCAACGGTACTTAGCACCATCCCGTTGAAATCTTAAGTTATTGAAGTTTATCGTTTTGATTTTTCTACCAATAAAGCCATCGGCTGACAACCGTAAAATAATCGATAAGGTATAGTTATCGAAGCTCATCTGAAAAACGACTAATATAAAAATATTTAAAGGTCATACTGTATGGATACGAAACACATATTTTGTTATCCGCTGTCTAAGAAACATAGTGAAAGTATTCTGGTCTAAAATGATCGCGATTAATTATGGACACAATAGAAATCAATTCATATAACAAGTCGCCGTTGCAAATAAATATACAGCCATGTGAAAAATAATAGGCACCTTAATTTCAAAATAGTTTAAAACCCAATATTGCTTTAATATTCAAACATTTATGAAAAATTGTAGAAATTGTATATCCTTTCACAGTTGTAGCTCATTTTTCTCTTAAGCCCTTAAGAAAAACCGCAATGTGTCCCTATTACTTCTCACATGACTGTAAGTCGAACAGCTCTCAAGTGAAACGCGGAAGATAGTCCAGCAAGAACTTGGAGGTCTTTAAGCCGCCGTTCTCCGAAACCCAAAATATTCACACAGATATCCGGAAAAAGGGATATGAATTAAAAAAAAAATTCCTCACAATTTTTGCTTATTTTTTGGATTACAGACCTGTAAACATATTTTTATGAACATCCAAGAGGTTTCCTAATTGCGTTTGCTAATTCATAATGACTAGATGATATTTTTAAAACGTTGTATTCATATATAGAGCATAACACTCAAGATCATAGTGCTGCATAAACTCTCACCTTGTTTTTTGTGTATTTTTCCGACATTCTTGGGAGCATATTGGCCGTCCACAAAGCATTACGTCTCCTGCCTTAAGTTGCGTTTCAATAGAAATGTAATATTCTACAAAAAAACGGTATCGAAAAAAGAAGGCAATAATGTTCTCAAAAGCATAGAAACGTATCAAATAGAAACAGAAAAATAACCAAATTGTAATAAAAAATCAAAATTTAGTGCATACACAAAGGTTTTCACTAAGAAAACACACAATTTTTTTTTTGTATTTTTCATGCAAATGGAGAATTACTTGCATTTACACCAGCTAAATGCTTTATTTTAGAGATTGAGTTGAATTTGAAGCAGTTCACCTAATTTTTCGTTTGTCCTGTACCGTTAAAGCTATGTAGCTATCTCTTTTGGATTTTTTTATTTACATTATGGCTCTGTCAGCTTTTTTTATCGATTTTCCGATAAAAAATATCCTTCAAAATGGTAAACATAAATTTTTATCATTTCCGATTAGCTTTATATCCTTTTTCTACACCTTCTAATTTAGTAAAATGTAGTCACTATAGCTTTAATTTTATTCAGTTTCTATAAAAGTTTATCGCAACGGACGACCGATCTTAATAAATACTGGAAGTGATTCTATCTTGTTGAATCAAAAAATTAACTAAAAATTTTGTACTTGACTAGAAGAATGGAAAAAGTACCAATACGATGAGCTTAGAATTGATTTTTGAGTTTAATTTGTCATATAAAGTATCTGCTATTCGTCTGAAAAAAATGTTCACTCACTGTTTCTGTATTCGCGATTTATGGTACTTTTAAAAAATGAGGTGGTTCTATCCTGTTTTTAACCAAATAATAATTTTTTGAGTAAAAAAAACAAAAATCGGAAAAATCACCGTCACAACTTTGACAACTTAGAAAATCGTACCTACGATCGTAATGCAGAATACATACAATCAAAAGAAACTGAACGGTATCGAAACGCAGAACAACAAATTTTGCAAAACGGAAAAAAATTTGATTCGAATCGAAACGCAGAATAGGGGTGATAAAAAAACCTTAATTCTGAAACCAAACTTTCAAAGAGTTATATGACCACCGATGGCACGTTTTGTGTTAAAAATCGGACAAGACAAAAACTATTAATTTTCAAAATACTGAGGTTAAAGTGTTCTTGCCTGCCAACAAAATTATCATAATTTCTTATTTAAGCCCTGTTAGCATGCTATTACGAGTTTTAAAAATCAAATTATAGAATAATAAATTTTATTTCGGCGATATTAATAACACACTTTATTTATTTAGTAAACATTCATTAACAATATTCAGCACTTTTAAAATAAATATGTGCCAAATAAAAAAACCGAAATAATTTTTTTTTTTTTTTTTGTTTGTATACAAATAATTAGTTTTTCAATTGGTTTTCAACACTAAAAAGTATACGCATGTGTTTCCTCTGTTATCAGTTAAATATTGTCATTTTTAAATAATAATTGTATTTGTGCATTATCTCTTTCTAATTTAATGAACTAGTTATTGTTTTTCATACACGAAAAGAATGAAAGAATCAATTAAATAAATATATATACATATTTTTTTTAAGTTAAAGAACTAATTTTTATTTCCTTTTTAATTTTTAATTATAGGTTACAAAATTTTCACTCGAATTTGATGGTTGATCTGTTTGCGTTTCATAGAAATTTTGTTCTTTAGCCCATTGCCAAAAGGCTAACAATTTGGAGAGTTCAGTATAGGTTAAAGTCTGTTGTTTATTTTCTTCATTGATAGGTAATACTGCTGTATTGTCTAACTTGTCGGCACCAATATAGTTGACGATTTCTTGTAATGTCGTGGGTACTTTAATATCAGATGGTTTAACCACCATATTATTAATGTATAAAGATGATTGTGTTATTCCCAACTCTGTCAATTGATTCTCTGCTAAAACATTATCATTGTTGTGGTGGTCATTGTAATCTTGTTGTATGTTGGTGGTGGTGCTGGGTAGTACATAAGCCTTGCATTGATAAATGGCGTAGAATTCAAGTAAAATTATCAATTTTATAATAAAATTCATTTTTTTTTTTCTTGGTGTCGTATTTATTTATTTATTTTTTTGGTATTTTTTTATAAATTGTTTATAATTTCAGTAAATATTTTACTTAATCTTTAGTTCACAACAGCTCTGTCTCAACTGAATACAGATCATGAGATTTAAAGTTTTAAATTTTTGTTTTGACTTTGGCTTTCTAAATTGTTTGTTATGATTTTCAATTTATTTATATTATTGTCGTTTTTCTTTATCTTTGTTTTTTAGTTGAAATGCTTTCTAAAGAAAAAAAAAAGAATGGAAGCATATCACACTTTCTGTTTTGAATTTCAATAAAAATTCAAAAGGAAATAAATACGATGAAACAAAAAATACAAAGACTTCTAAAGGGTCTTTGTAACTAGGTTTTCTTCCCTTAGTGTAATTTAATAGTAATTTATAGTAATTTATACACAAGAATATTCGCCACGTCAAATAGTTGGAGTTCTGAAATTAAAACAATGTGGCGATCAGTTGCTGGGCATGTTTTGTCCTTTTGTTGTTTGCTTCCATTTTAATGCGTTTTGGACAAAGTAATAAAAGACAAATTGTTGAAGAAGTTTGAAAAATATTACATTTTTATTTTTTAATAAAAAGCTGTTTTTTTAATACAGAACGTACCAATAGTGTGGAGTTAAAATCACTCGCATTTGTAGTTTATATTTATGACATTTTTAATAAATTTAACTTTGGTTTGTTGCTATAAAGTATGTATGTATATAAAAATAATAAAAAATTGATTTTATAATGTTTAAACTTAAATTTTAAAATATATGCTTTCAATCTCTATTACTAATTTTCGTCAGTAGTTTGTATAATCACCGTATGACTTGCTGATGATGTATAATGTTGTTTACGAAATGTACCAGTACCTGAATCATCGCTAGGTTGAGCTATAATCGTAGATGAGGTACTCTGTAAAAGGAAAAAATATTAGTGTTAATGAACATATATATATATATAGATAAGCATATTGTTACAGAGTAAAATATTTAAAAGGTTTTATTTATCAAAAATATTTAGGGTTTTTTTAGAATCCATATTTGGAATTGCGAATCTTTTGATATTTACTTGTTTTGAAAATATACAAAAACCATATGCGAATGATGGAAAAATTGTATTGTTGCAAAAGCAAAACAAAATTATTTAAAAAATATAACTTTACATTAGAATTGCTGAAATTAGCTTAGTAGACCTATTGATTTCGGCTAGAAAGTTTGTTAACATATAAGCATGTTTACACGGAAGCAAATATTCATGATTCGTTCTCTCATTGCAATACAAGTAAACTCATTTAAAGTCATTTAAACGAAAAAAAAAAAAAAATTTAATTTAAAAAAATTATAATAAGTTTTTCTGAAACTTAAGGAAAGAATTATAATATTAAAAAGGACATTTTCTCCTTAATGTTATAAGATTAGTTTCGAGGGTCTGACTGGTATATAGGTTTGTATACCTTACTGTTTATATACTATTACGTATGTGTCATCTAAACACCATGCTTCAAGATCATTATTGAGAGAAAAGTAATTAAAAAATCTTTCTGAATGTTGCTAGTCATAACTAACTTACAATTGTCTCTGTCAAACGTTTTCCGAACTTTTCAATTGAATGTCGGCAGAAGGGTTTTAAAATAGTATAATTGTAAACTAATTCACCGTAAATCTTTTAAGAAGTTAGTGGCTAATACCTAAAAAGAATCATGCTGAATTTATAAAAGTCTGCTCATTGGCGTGCATATAGTATATAGTTTAAAAGAATAGAATAGTTTAACATTAGTCTTCTTCAAGCCATTATTTTATAAGAAAATAATGAATAGATGAAAAGGAATAAAACATCAAGCATCTACGAGTATTGTTGAATCTGCGGCTAATGCTAAACCCTCGTCTATTCCGTAGACTAGACCTTATCAGGTCTATTTGTTTGCATACATAGCTTACACAAAAATACTAAAAATTTTTCGTTAGCCTATGAATGAAAACTAATGTAAATGGCTTCTCGTTCACATTTTTCGCACTTTTGCATTATCAAAAATCCGACAATTAAACGGTACTGATAACAAAAGACCAAAATTCCATATTACCTATTGTTTTTCGTACAGACTTACTACAGACTTGCTGATAGAATGAAAACAAAAATGCGACTTTTTCCGTTTTCGGTGATTTGTTCCAAATAGAAAAATAGTTTATATAGGTTTTGATAGAATATATGTATTACGAAATCGAGTGTTGACGTTATCCTGAGTGCACTGTATTTGCTAACAATGTAAATAATTTTTCGACTTTCTTGAAAGCTACTGTTTCTGTGCAAGCAGAATGGGATGAATGCCGATGAAGTTTGAACTAAAAGCGCAGTAAAACCCAGAAAACGTAAGAAAAGTAGTTCGACTTTTTTTTTAAATAATCAATAGAGGAATAAGAAAAGATAATAAAAATTAATTCACTAGCATTTATACTTGATGTTAAGTTTTAGACAATTTTGTGAAAAAATCAATGTATTCAATTTTGCACGTTCTAAAAAAAAATTATTTTCTAGATTTTGCCCAAAGACTTTTTGTTTTTATAGCCCTTTTATACGTTTTGCCACACTTTCGACCAAAGGTCTCGATGGTACGGTGCGGAATATTAACCCAATATGTTTGTATTTTTGACTAATGTACATTTAGGTTTGTTGGATCGTTATCGTAATGTGCAGGACGTCTCTTTTTAACAAAGCCCACAAATTTTCGATAGGGTTCAAGTCCAGACTTTGCCATGATCGTTGATTTATTAGAAAATCCTACACCGAGATCCAATTTTTTACGATTCTTGATGTATAAGTCGGATTCCTATCGTGTTAATATATGGATATGTATAACTTTCTCTCTTGGAAATGCGCTGTCTTCTACAAAGTTTGAAGTACTGTATTGTAATATGTGCGGATAATCTTCTTTTTCCATAATACTATCTATTCTTACTAAGAAACCGAGATGCTACCCAGTGACACAGACCTACCATCAGACTTCAACCGTCATAATTTTTTGTTTATATCACTTTAGGCGTTTTTAAGCAGCAATTAGGGCGTTGCCAGTTATATTCGTTTCCATTGGACTAAAAGCGGTTGATTTTAGTTTCAAGCACGGCCGACCTCTTTTTCTTCTGACGTATTAATATTTCATCTTTTTCGTATTTGTTGCAATCTTTAGTGCCTAATTCCAATCTTTTTACCAAGTGAAGAGCTGAATAATTATTATTTGTCATTTGCACAATTTGGTTTTCTAATTGACAATTTTTTCGTTTCAACTTGAAGGCAAAAATCTTTGAAAGAAGTTGACAATAAGTAACAAAAATTGTTGTTGCTTGTTTCGATGCTTTTTTCAAAACTGTATAACAAGTAGCAGCACAACTCTAATTTATTGCATTTTTTATTTTATTTGTGCTGGCGGATTGAATGAATTTAAACGTGCAAAATTTGATACACTGACTTTTTTCATAAAATTGCCTATAACTTAACACAAAGTTTAAATGCTAGTGAATTTATTTTTATTATTTTTTCTTATAGTATTCCTCTACTGATTATTTTAAACAAAAAGTAGAACTACTTTTCTTAAGTTTTTTTTTTTTTTTTGGTTTTACAGCGCTTTTAATTCAAACTTTATTTGGTATTCATCCAATTTTGCCTGCCACTGTACATATTTAGCATAACTTTTAAAATTATTTATTTTTTCGATTTCTATTCTAATTCTGTCAATAATGAACACCCCATTGTCGATTCTATATCAAAAACAATTAGATATTTAATTTTCAAAATTAAAATAAAATTCAAAATTTTTTAAACTTAGTTTTTTTATTAATTAATTCTTATGAAGTTTTATTCTAAACTACTTTAGTTAGTTCGAATCATCAATTGAATTGATGATTATAATTAATTATTGAATTTTAATTAGCCTTCAGACCAGAACTAAAATTTTTCTAACTAAATAGAATAAAATTTTTAACGGACTAAGCTACGCAGACGGAAGTCTCAGGAAAAAAAAGTTCTGTTATTTTATGAAAGAGAATTCTATCTAGTATGTGTCACTATTGTTATTTATATATACTTATTCTAATTTTGTTGTTTAAATAGCTTTTGGTATTTTGTTTAATGAAATTTCTTTTAAAAGATATAAAACGTTTGGTTTTTTTTTAGTTTCTATTTTGTTATTTTTTCTTTGTTTTTGCTTTTTATCTATTAAAAACGATTTATTTTAACACCTACTCCATTATTTGTTTCCGATGGACTCCATGATTTTTTCTTATCCAAATCCTTTGAGGCACAACAACCCATTTTATTCTATTTTTTAATATTTCTTTAGATTCTTATTTATATTTAATTAAATAAAATAATTTTATTCCTTGCAAAACACTTTTCACTTTTTGTAGCTCTTTGAAGCAACTGAAATAACATTTTATTTATTGTTTTTAAGAAGGAGAAAAAAACTCCATTCGTATAATATTCTTGCAATTATAACAATTCAATTTGCTTGTTGAAAAGCAAGAGTAAATTTTTTTCGTATGTATAACTATATTGTTTTAAACAATATGTATATACAAAAATAAATATATATTTTGCAAAAAAAAAATAAAAATAAACATTTGTATATAGCATGTAGTCATAATTTGTTTTATCAGAGTAACACCATTCATTTTTAAAGTTAACGTACAAAAAAATATGAGTAAGAATAACAACAAAACAAAAATAAATCATATTTTTATTTTTAGAAAAAAAAACTAGGCACGTATTGTACGTATATACACACTAGACTAAATGATCATAATTGTTTAAAAAAGAAGAAAAAAACTAAAAATAAATTAATGCTTTTAAAATTCTTACAAGAGTTGATATAAACTTGCCTTATATCCGTTTGATTATTATGTTTGGCATGTTGCCAAGAAAAAGTTAGAGACTTGAAACCTTAACTGCTTACAAGTTTCTTATTGTATTCTTAATATCTGGGTGCTACTTGGTCCCAGCAGAAAAAATCGATCATTTGTAGTAATAGTCTTAGAAAACTCTTTGTTTTTTTTAACAATAATATACGAGAGCCGTTCCAAAACTAGCCCTACTAACAAAGAAAACAACAAAGTTGAGGAAACTTTTATTTATTTCTCAACATAATCCTTTTTTAGCTCAATAAGAAAATCAAGTTTGGGAACACAAAATTTATTTTATTTTAACTACAATCTACGAACTCATAAAAACACGTTTTTAAAAAGGTAAAAACAATATTATACTTATATATATATATATATATATATATATATATATATATATATATATATATATATATATATATATATATATATATTCACTTTTAATATAGACATCAGATCGACTAATTTAGGGACTAAAATCAAGCTTCTACTCATGATTGTCATAGAATTAAATTTGTAAATGACAAAAAATGCTTTAGTGACACGAAATCCAATGTTATCGGTTTTATACACTTACTAGAATAAGTGTAGGTTTTAGTTTTATTTTAGTTTATTGTATTTAATTTTTAATTGAAATAAATTTGATTTTTTTACAAAAAACTTGATCCTGTTTTAGTTTAAAATTTACTTTACTTTACTTTTTATGACACTTTTACGAAATTTTCAACGGCAACACTGCGCATAGGCAAAAAATATACAAAGAGAACTAAAGAGAAAACAGAGGGAAAAATACAGTGCAAAATCGCCTAAATGAGCGCCTTTCACGCTATATTTAGCGCGTTCCAACTACCGAAAAGTCGAATTTTTTCCGTTTAGCGCTTTTTTTTAAAAAACACGCTAGGGTAGCGCTTTTCTGCAATTTTATTGTAAAAAATATAAAGTCACTAGACCCAATAAACTCATTAAAAATTACATTGTTCCAAAAATTAGTATTTTTGAAGCGTATCTTAAATATAAGAACTCATTTTTCAAGACTTATAAGTTATTTTAAGTAAAAAAGAAAAAATACATATTTTAAAGAAGGCTAGAAATTTTAATTATTTAGTCCAATACTAAACTTGTAAGTTGTTATTCTTAGATCCTATAAAGATTCTAAGAGAACCAAGTCATTCTATGAAGTTTTCAAGTTTTATTTTGTTCTAAATCGTATTTAATTTTACTTTTGAAGCAATCGTTCATATTATTGAAAAAATTGAAATTTAAATAATATAAATATTTTTTTACAAATTTGGTATATATATATATATATTTTTTTGCTTTTAAATAGTTTTAACGCGTTTTAATCGCAAATAGTTACATAAATTATAATTTAGTGCTTTTTAGCGCCTTTTGAATGGGAGGTATGCGCGTTCTGATCGCAAAAAAATTGACAACACAGCTCTCAAAGTACTACCACAATTGTAAAATGCATTAATATTAGTTTGCCGGCAGTGGTGTCAGATAATTATGATTAAAAATCGGCATATCGGCTTTCCAATTAGATAGTAGGATAGGATTAGTAGATAAAAACTATCTAGTTTCAATTGTTTTTTAATAATTTTATTAGTAAACAAAATATTTATGGATTAATATTAACTTCCACTGAGAGCATAGCATTGGTCACGTTATCTAAAAATTATTGATACAGTGCCTCTACTTAGGCTTATGCTAGAGTCGTTGCCGACAGATCTCTGATAAAATTTCTTTAGCTAAAAATCGCAACAAGACTGCTAATTGCAGCAATAGCAAAACTTCAGAACATAACAAGTGTTCTATGATACCATAAAATGTACTTAGACTATCTCTTTCTACTTAAGTGGATTTCTATAATATCGCAAAATTATATTCACTTTTTACTCTCATATATTAAAACGATTTCCCCTCTTAGTTCCAATATATTGGGTAATAGAAAATATCCGCTGTGTTTTGTCACTAAATGGTATTAATACACATATATCGTGCAATACAAATGACATTTCAGGTTTCATTTTTGGAACAGCTAAGATAGTTCTTTAATTCGTTGCTATGTGATGTTTTCGTATTATAAAACAGGGAAATACGTTACAAAAATATGATGAGTTATTAAACATCAACCACATGATAGTTTGAAATTATTTAAAAAAAGACTGGCTACACGAAGAAGCCCTATTTTTGGCAAGAAATTTTGTTAACCGAAATCCATCCATCGCTGAAACGTAAAAGAATCAACCTATTTTTGAAGCGGTTAAGTGAGAGAATATTAAAAAAACTAAATCACGATTAGAGATCAATGATTTTAAAGCCTAGATTGACGGCAAACAGGCTTATTCTAAGTGTTTTGTAGGATTAAAAGCGAATTGCTCTTTTTAAGCTGCTTAAAACCTTGTTGTTTTCTATAACGAATTTATTCATTAATTTTTTAAATTATAGATTATAACTTAATTGATGTCGGTGGTCTCTTTGGATACCATTTTCACTTATTAATTCTTAAAAATCTAACTTTGTATTCAAAATCACATACAACAATGTGACTTATGAGGGTGTAAATGTTTTGATAATGATACCAGTTAAGAGTTAGTGTAAATATTTCTTTTGTTTTTTATAATTAACTAACGAACTTTAAAATGAAGGCCCATTTTTTGAACGAATATATTATCATTTTTACTTTTTGCCTGTCAAAATGGGTGGTATCAAACTTTTTTTTTTTTTTTTTTGTTAAACTTTTTCTATCACCCTGTTTATATATCAGTTCAATTTTTCTTTATCAGTTCAAGTGCATATAGAAGGTATAAAAAAGTCTAATTGAATAATACACTTTAAGTTTTATTTTTATTGTTATTTTGCAAAATAAATATTTATTTATATATTAATCATAGCCGCGTACTGAGAATAACATTTTTATGCTTCAGTTGATTTTCGTTTTGATAAATCAGCATTGTTTCGACGTATTGTGTAAAGCTTATGCTATTTACGATAATGTTATTGAAAGTGCTTTAAAATAATTTAAATTTCTCAATTCTACAGGCAATTGTAGAGTACAAATCAATTTCAAGGTCATTTTATTGTAAAATTTTATTTGTAAAATTAAATTGTTAATAATTAAAGCTAACAATTGCGTTACAATATTTATATTTAAATAGAAGAAGGTTTTTAAACCACAATAGTCAAAAATACATAAAAAAAATACGTCACAACAAAGGCACCTTTAACACTTTCACTTGTGGTTTTTAAATTTTATTATATTTGTAGAACAATAAATGTTGCTTATTTTACTTCATATTAATTATATGTTTTTATTTACCTCTGAAGAACATATTTATATATTTTGATCGGCCATATTTTTATATATCGTTGCTGACGTATCCTCAAATCGTTTAGTTTCAAATAAATTTAAGTTTAAATCAATTTTTGGCAAAGTATCACTTTCTATAGAACCTCGTTTTGATGCAGAAGAAGACAATCTTGGTTGATTCTCAACTACTACCGCTGGAGGAACAGTAGTTGGCTAGTAAAGTTTTATAAATTTAATTTAATTTTTCAAATTAAAAAGATAAATAACAGTTTACTTGTTTAACAGATGATACTGGCAAATTTTTTTGTTTGCCACAACAAATTTTAAAATACATTGTTATCAATAGTTTTGAATAATAATAAAATTTTTTTATCTTTATTTTTTTTTAAGTTCAAAATGTTTTTGATTTTTTTCAATCACTCTAACAATTTATAACAGTTCGTGTGCTGTTTGTTAAGTTTCTAATTGGCAAATGCTTGAAATCTATTTCTTTTGAATTATTAGCAATTTATTATCGTTGGCAAGTAAATAACTAACTTCTCTTGTATTTTATTTGTATTAATTTAATATTTTATTACAATAAAAAACAGACAATTTATTCATATAATAATAAAAATATAAACTAAAGCTGGTTTTTTCTTATTAGAATTGTGGCAATTGTAACATTGGTTTCTGTTTTCTTTTGTTATACTTTTATTTTTAGATACAATCTGGCCAACGTTACTCTAAAGATGATGTTATACGAGCCATTTTAAGCGCCATTTCACCGGATATTTTTATCCCACACTATTGGCGTACCGAAAAAAATTGTGTAGTATTCTTTGTAGATGACTATGCTATTGCTCAACGTTTACAACAAATTGAACGGAATGTTCAAATGTCTGATGGCTATCGTTTGTTTATACGTGTTAGAGCCAGTTGTCCTATCGTTTCGGTAGATGAGGAATTTAAAGAGAAAATGAAATTGGTCATGGCCAAAAGATATAATCCTCATACTAAAGCTTTGGATTTAACAAAATTCCATGCTGATCCTGATTTTCGTAATATGTTTGTGGGTTTGTTTCGCACACCCGTAATGTCGGCTGCTTTGGATATCATACAAAAGAATATACCCGATTTGGAGGCTCTAAATTTGAATGAAAACAATATAGCCTCCATGGAAAGTTTTAAAAATGTCGAACAAAGGTTGCCGCATTTGAAAATATTGTACTTGGCTAATAATAGTGTAAGTTTGTATTTTTATTATTTTTTATTAAAAACTTTATTCAAAGTTTTAATTTTTCGTTTTTAGATACCTTCTTTGGCCCATTTACTAGTGTTACGTAATGTACCCATAGTGGAATTGGTTTTGAAGAATAACCCCTTGCGCCAACGTTATAAAGATCATGCTCTCTATGTCAGGTATCAAAATGTTTTAAAAACTTGATTTCAAACTTAATGTTTATTGTTTTTAATTAAATATGTTTTTAATTAATTCTTTTCCTATATATGTATGTTGTTTTTAAAGGAAAAGTTTTTGAATCAACTCATCAGTTTTCCTTTTGTTTATGGCAGTTTAAAAAAACAACAAAATTGTTGAAAGTGGGTAAAACAGAGAAAAAACAAAATGAAAATAACTGGTGAACACTGTAACATCTTATAAAAATATTTAAAATTTATAGAAAAGCTCTTTGTAAAGATAGGCGAAAATTTTATTTAATTTTCCAATTTCAAAGACAAAAATTTATTAAATTAAAATGTTTATAATGATGAACAGGAAAATTAGGTTAGATTTACCACAATCGCTAAAGAAAGTAAAAAGTATAGACGACTTAGGTTAAATAAGCCAAGATTCCATTTTGATTCCTGAGAAAAAAAACTAAGAGAGGATAGTATAGAAACATAGAGTGAGGAGGTATGATCCAAACAAGCAAGCGTTGATAAAATATTTGGAAAAGGCTAAAATAATATTTCAAAATATTTTTCAGAAATATAACCAATTTTATTGTAAATAACGATATTAAGTGAAAAGATGTATATCACAATTCCATCCACATTTTTAACATTTTCTCTCTGTCGACCAATGTTTTAGATGGATCTAGATAAGCACAGAAGGGTTATTTATACAAAAAGTAATAATTTATTACTTAAGGTATTTTATTACAATCAGCACAGAAGAATATAAAGAAACGTGATTGCTATTGTTAGTTTTTGTTTGTATTAGAAATAAAAATATATTATATTCTACTTCACAAGGAATACAAGTTTTTAGCCAAAAAAAAAAAAAAAAAAAAATCTAAAAAAAAGTTAATTTTTATTCCAAATTTAGCACGAGAATTAAATAATGTCAACAAAGGTAAAAGCACGTTGTCGTTTAGTTTAAAAATTTGAGAATGCTACCGAAAGCACTTAATTGTTTTATAGCACTATGAACATAGGGCTGTTATAGACGCCATGTACATTTCAAAGAACACCCAAAGTTCTTTTATAGACGTCATTTACTGCAATGTATTGGAAAAATTGATCCTGTTCTGTTTTCTAAACAGTGGCCAAATTGCGGTACACGAGATCGAATGGGTTTAACGAAATTTTTAAATTTTGTAGTTAAAATATTATTCGATACAAAAGTTATTTCGCTCAGAAGTACGAAAAAATAAGATAAAATTCGAGTATAATGGTATACAAAACATTCTAAATATTCAAATTTTCCCATTTTCGAAAAAAATAATCGAAAATTGTATGAAAAACATTGTCTTTTAAATATTTCACATATAAGAACTATGCCGCATATTAAAACTATTAAGAAGGCAAATACATTTTGTATTATATTATTGAGAAATATTATAAAAAATGTACTTTTGACAAAAAGCTAAAAGGGTTTATAATAAAAGGAGAATGTAAAAAAATAAATAAAAAGAAAAAAGAAAAAAGAAAAGCAAAAAAGAGCATATAAAAAACACTATAAAAAGAAACAGAAAAAGATTAAAGAAAGAAAAATTACAAAAGAAAAATGGCAATCAACTTTGAAAAAAAAAAAAAAAATTCATCATCATCATAGTTATATCATAAATATCTTTTTCTAATTTACACTTCTGAGGCAATTATTTTTATTGCTATAACATAAAAGTAAAGGTTTTATAAAACCTTTTATAATAGCCAGAACTATAAACGGCACTTGTGGGTCACTATAAGCCTTATTTACATAAAATGTTTAAAGCTTTTTTGTTAACTTTGAAAAGAAGACAATGCCGCTAACATTATCATGGCCGGTGCATATTGTGTGGGGTTAAAAACTCTTTAATTACGAGTTCACCCTGTTCTTAGCATATGCCCATTAGCATGATCTTAAGGCATTTGTGCTTTTGTATTGCATAAAAAAGCTTAAATAAAAACGACGAAAGGCTTAATTAAAAGGAGCAAATAAATTATAAATAAATAATTTTTAACCTTAAGGCTATATACATGGTGTTTAATCAAAACTGTTTGATATAACAATAGTTTTTGATAAAAAAAACACCAAAGCTTGAGGGTAATAATAAAACAAAGACAAATAACCGAATAACTAAATAATATATAAAAATCTAAATCATATAAATGTTTTTTATTTTATAAAAAAAAATAAAAAAATAGTTGCCTTAAAAAAGTTGGTTAAGAAAATTGGCGAAAAATTTAAAATTATATATATATATATATATATATATATATATATATATATATATATATATATATATGAAATATAAATAAATATTCAAGTTTATTGCTGTTTAAAAAAATATTATTAAAAAAAGAGAGAAAACGTAAAAAAAGAAATTATGATGGAAAAAAAGAAAAGCGAAAGAAAAAACCACAAAAAGAAAACAAAATTTTAGGGAAAATAAAAGCAATTAAAAGGCATTTTAATAAGAGTAAAAATGAAATTTCTTAAAGTTAATTAATTGCTGGCGTCTTTTTACGAATGCTAAAAAATACAAAAAATATCAGTTATCGTAAATAAAAGGCAACTCTTAGGCTTTTGAATTACTTTTATTTTCTTTAATAAAACGAATATATAAATCTTTTTAGCTTGCTTTTAAATTAAACAAAAAAATAAAGAAAAGCTATGAAGTATTACAAAAAATAGCTTAAAACAAAATTTATTTGCTTTTTCAATAGTTAACCTTATTTGAAACGGTAAAACAAATTTAAAAGAAAATGTTCATTTAAAAAATAAAGTAAATATTATTATTATTATTTTATACAGAACCGCGTTGAATCAATTGTTAAGAAAAGGAAAAAAAAGCGTAAAGTTCCATCAGACATAGTATAATAACATGAAATACTCGTATAGGCTTCGAGGGCAAATAAGATACGATATCGATACTGCAATGATTATATTTTGACATAATTTCAATATGCAGTCCTTAATATTTTTATAAACCTTTCTGTAAAATAAGTAAAGTACAAACATTAAAAAAAATTAATAGAGTTGATTAGTTAATTTACTATTTCGATTTATTTTAGAATTGCAATTCCTATTTTACTTAATAGAAAAGTTTGTGCAGCGAAAATTTCATTTAGTGAATTAAATTTTTTTAATTCTTTAGTTAATTTTTTAAATAATTTTGTTTGTTGATCCCGTTTAAATAAGGTGTTTTGTTTAGGTTTAGATCAAATGAGTAGCATTTAGTAAGAATTGTGGCTTTCAGTGGAAACAATGAGGTAGATGTTTTGGTTTTAATGTTAGAAGAGAAAGAGAAACTTCTATTTGCGGAACCTATGTGGACTGTGTGTGTGCATTTTTTTTTTATTAGAAAAGCATTAATACAAAAACAGCAATTTTAAATTAAAAAGTACAACTCTAAGAAAACATTTTCAAATAAGTCAGCGTGTTAAAATAGCGAAAAAGAAAAAATAATTCTAAAAATAAAGTTTTCTATGCCTTCGAATTGTTAACCGACAAATTTGTAAGCATAACTACTTTTTAGCGCAACTACAGTTCCAAAAATCTTCAACTATTATTAGGTTATTAAATCTTATACAATAAACTCCTCTTGTACTCCTATATTCAATCTCATAAAAGTTTCGTATTTATTTTTATTTTATATATTTCATGTTAAATGTGTTTTATAATCAATCCTCCTTTTATTATTCTATATTGTAATATGAAAACGTAAAATATCCCCCAAAAAACACATTTCTACCAATTTAATTCACAGTGAAGTGCGTCGTAAATTTCCCAAAGTTGTAAAACTGGTAAGTAAAAATTGTATATATTCAAAATAATTTATTAATTTGATAAATTCAAAATAATTTACTAAATTTAAAAAAAGGATGGCGAAGATTTGGAACCTCAAATATTATTCGATGTCAATGATACTTCCACTTTACCTAAGAGTCAAGCCTCGTTTTTGTGTGATGCCTCGGGTGCTGATATTATACGACAATTTTTAGAGCAATATTTTATGATTTTCGATAGTGATAATCGTCAACCATTATTGGATGCCTATCATGAACAGGCTATGATGTCTATATCGGTACCACCAGCCAGTCAGGCGGGCAGGTAAGCAGATAAAGGAAATGTTTTTATTGACTTTTCTTTTATAATATTAAAAATTTCCTTTAGATTACATTCATTCTGGAAATTTAATCGCAATTTCCGTCGCATAGTTAATAATGAGGATGTATCGAAATTGCGCCACTTAAAAGTGGGACGCTTAGCTGTAGTTTCAACATTAGCTGAATGGCCCAAGACTCAACATGATCCACAATCGTTTTCAGTGGATCTAACATTATTTACGGTAGGCTTAAGATTTTTTTTTGTGATTTTGTACACTTGTTTATTTTAATGTTTAATATTTTTCAGCCCAAATTAATTGCTTTTACCGTGGCAGGTCTGTTCAAAGAATTCGAATCTGGCTCGTCATCAAACGGTGATGTTCGCTATTTCCAACGGCAATTTGTTATAGTACCCGCTGGCGGTGGCTTTTGTATACGTAATGAAATGATTTTAGTAACAAGTGCTACTGGAGTGCAGGCACGCACATTCCTGAAGCCACCAGCAGTAACAAATGCGCCGGCTACAACCAGCACTACCCCCACAACAAATCCTGCTGGAAGTTTACAAAATCGTTTACAAGTTAATCATCCATCGGTGGGTTTTTTTTATATACAATCAGTATTTATAGTTTGTAATTTGAAATTAGTTACATGTCCAATTATCACTTACGTCCAATAAGTTTATTTCGATTATATGTAATTTTTGATTTACGATTACAAATTTTAATTGATAATTACAATTAAAAATTACATAAAATTAATTAATTAGAATTAAAAATGATTTAAAAGTGCTAAGAATTACTTTCCAAATAATCAGTTGCAAAAATAGGTAATTGGTAAATCACAATTACTAATTACATGTAGTGAGTAATTAAAAATACCAATTATTTTATCAAGTAATTGGTAAAAATCAATTACATGCATGTAATCGATAACTGGAATTGCTATTTAATTGACCATATCTCAATGACAAATTATATATAATGGAATTTGTAATTGGTTAGTTATTGTCAACGCAGTAGTCCGTTAATCCGTGTAAAAGAACATTCCAGATATACGTTATTCATTCCGTGGCACTTATTATTAATTAGTAAAATATATATTTTTGTCTTTTAATAAATAATATATAAATAAATATTTAAACAGACTTCTGCTGCTGCTTTAATGCCTCCACCTGCTGCCGTTGCACAACACACGACCCAACTAGATGAAAATGTAAAAATGCAAATGGTACAAGCCATGAGTGTACAAAGTAATATGAACTTGGAATGGAGTAGAAAGTAAGTTTTTGTATATATTTTACACTTTTGAAATAAAATTAATAATTTAAATTCTATTTATATAGATGTTTGGAGGAAACAAATTGGGATTATAACCATGCAGCTTTTGTTTTCGAAAAGTTACATAAGGAGTGTAAAATACCTCCCGAAGCTTTTATTAAATAAATATTTATAAAAATAAAAAAATATATATTATAGATAATTTGATCTTAATTAAAAAATATTATATTAAATAGTGCTATTTAAAATTCAAAAAATGAACAATGCTTTTCTTTATTAAAGAAAATCATTAAAAAGTTTTATAACACAATACTTTTTTCTCTAAAAAAAGGCAAATAGTTCTTATATTTTTTAATATACTATTAGACTGGGTTCTGCTCAAGTTTAACACTTTTTTATATAATTTTGTTTGTAACAGCTGCTGCTTTATAAATTTATAAAATAGTTAACAGTTCATAAGGAATCTTGCTTTGTTATTTTTATTAAAATTATAACTTTGATTATGCTTTATCTTTCTGTCTTACACATATCCTATATTTTTCATTATGTTCTTAATAATTGTTATTTATATAAACAGAAAACAAAAAGAATTATTCATTTACATTTTTTGCGATATTTGGAGTGTTTTTTTTTTTTTTTTTGATTTATATTTACATAAAAAATAAGAAATAATTTTGTAAATAGTTTAAAAAATATTTTTTTACTTTAATAAGCATTGAAACAATAATGATTATATATAAAGCAAATACAGTTGAAGATAATAATAAAACAAATCTAAATTCTAATACAATATCTAAACTGAAAAAAGAAACAAAATTGTATGTTTTAGTTTAATAAAGTCTCTGTGTAACTGAATTTTTTTGGTGACCGTTCAAAAATGGGTTTCTGATAGCAAATGATCCCATTTCATGATCCCAATTTCTCGGAAAATTATTTTTTTTTTGCACTGATAGTCCTCGTTATTTACATGAACTTATGTACGTATGGATTAAGGTGGGAAGGAAGGCTTTATTTCTTCTCAAGTTAATATTGTACATCAGTCTCCGATGAGTCTGATAAAGTATTATCTGGACAGCCCAAAATTGTTCGATAAACATAGGAATCTGTTATATTCAGTAGGATTATGACATTTTTTTGTTGTCCTATCGACAAATTTTATGAGAAGGAAGCCTTAATATAAATATTTACTAGTTACTAACGCACAGTATATTGACATTGACATAAGATTTGTAGTGATTCTTAGCTTTTCTTTTAGTTGGACTCATATTGTCAGAAGTAATCAATGAATTGTAACTTCAAATCCCATAGGCAATAATTCTAACAAAAATACTTCAGATATATGGCCCGTTCGTAAATGTATAAATGCATTTAGCGATTCAAATCAACCAGTATTTTACTCCAAACTTTGTTTATGCAAATAAAAGGCAGTTCTGCGGCAAATTTACATACACTTGCCAGAATAAATATTCGTACACCTTAAGTCTACAATTTTTAAAATGACCAGGTTTTCCAGTCGACTTGATGAGTATATTTAGTAAAGATTAGTTAAAGGGTATACTTACATTTTATTATGTATTTATAATATTATTATGTTTTTATTTCTTTTTAAATAAAAAATAAATGAAATTATACAAATAATTAACCAGAAAAAGTATTCGTACATTTAAAATATTGGAAAAAAGTAAATTCTGGGATATCCTAAGCATTTAAGAAATCCCGAAACTTGTTTTGTCCTCGTCATTAAATACATAAATATTAAAATTACTTTTTTTTATAAAAATATAAGTTAGAATTTTTCCCATCCAAAAATTTTTATATATTTTTTCAATTATAAGAAGTTATCAATCGCATATAAATAGTTTAAAATGTTTTTAAATGTAACAGAAAGAATTACTTTTAATATGCTTTTCAATTAAGGACATTTTTAAAGTTTTTATAGTTTACAAAATTAATGAAATTGTGTATTTTTTTAAACAGATGTCCAATATTAATTTCTCTCAGTGTCTTGAGTTGATCTGGTAGCTCTTCTTTGTTTATTTAACTGTGTGGACAGTATTTGACATTTGGCAACAACATTGTGGTCTTGTTTCAACCAAAACACGTGCAGCATCTTTTTGCAGAAGAGGTGCATTTTTATAGAAATTTATTACATTACAAAAAAAAAAAAAATTCTCCAAATAAACACTTAAAATTGTTTAAATAGTGTTTGTAAAAGAAATTCTACCAAAATGGGCAAAAAATCAAAAGTAGGAAAAGCCCGTAAAGATAAGTTTTATCAGTTGGCCAAAGAAACGGGTAAGTTTTTTCATTTTTTTTGGCTTGTAAAGAAAACAAAATTTTTATGTAAACGCTGTTTAATATAAAGGTTTTCGTTCCCGTGCCGCCTTCAAGTTGATACAATTGAATCGTAAATTTGGCTTTTTGCAACAGTCTCAAGTATGTATAGATTTGTGTGCCGCTCCCGGTGGTTGGATGCAGGTGGCCAAACAGAATATGCCTGTGTCCAGTATCGTTATCGGTGTGGATTTGTTTCCCATACGTGCCATACCCGGTTGTATAAGCTTGGTGGAGGATATTACTACAGATAAGTGTAGAGCTTCCTTAACAAAGGAATTGCAATCGTGGAAGGCAGATGTGGTGTTACACGATGGTGCTCCTAATGTGGGTCGTAATTGGTTGCACGATGCCTATCAACAGATTTGCTTGACTTTGATGTCTCTTAAATTGGCCACGGAGTTTCTGAGAAGTGGTGGTTGGTTTGTAACCAAAGTTTTTAGATCTAAGGATTACAACGCTCTGTTGTGGGTTTTGAAACAGCTTTTCAAAAAAGTCCATGCTACTAAACCTAGTGCCTCACGTAAAGAGTCTGCGGAAATTTTTGTTGTATGTCAGGGTTATTTGGCTCCTGATCGTATTGATCCCAGATTATTGGATGCGAAATATGTGTTTGAGGAACTTGATTTGGAGGGGTCGAAGAAGACCAGTTTATTACATCCTGAGAAGCAAAAACGTGTTAAAGCTGAGGGTTATACAGAACAAGATATTGCGTTGAGGAATGATTTATCAGCCACAGAGTTTATGCAGGCTGAAAATGGCCTAGCTGCTTTACAGGGTATAGGCTCCATACGTATCGATGATGAAAGAATAGCTAATCATCCTAAAACCACCGAAGAAATTAAAGAATGCTGCAAAGATATCAAAGTCTTGGGTCGTAAAGACATTAAAGGCTTGTTAGCCTGGTGGAAGGCAATCAAGGAGGAATATTTCAAGGAAGAGGAAAAGGAAACTGAAATTATAGAGGAAGATGAAGCTCCTAAACGGCCTTTAACGCAGGAGGAAATTGAAGATATGGAAGATGAGGAATTGCAAAAGCAAATTCAATCTTTGCAAGAAGAAGAACAAAAAGAATTGAAACGTAAACGCAAGAAGACCTTAAAGGAAAAAGCCAAATTGCATGAGAAAATGAACTTGAATATGGTCATCAAGGGAGATGATGGTCCACAAGAAGAAGCCGACCAGGAAATATTCGATTTAAAAATGGTTAAAACTCAAGAGGAATTAGATGAGATGTTGGATGTAGCCCCAGATTTCGATGTGGAAGGCGAGCAAGAGGAATTACCCAAGTTGCCCAAATATAAAAAGTAAGGTCTCCTTTCTCTTTTTTAGAAGTAAATATCTTGTAAAAATTTATTTTCCTTTCAAAGATACGACAAAGATGACAAACGTATGGACGATGATGCCAATTACGAAAATGATGACGAACCCGAAGTATCCCTAGACGAGGATAGTGAAAGTGATATGGATAAAGAGGGTTTAGGTCTGAGTGAAGATGAGGATTTGGAAAAAAACACTAAGGGCAACAAAACTAAAAAGAAAAAAGAACAACATCCTCTAATAAAATCAGGTGATTTCCGTGATAAGGATACCAGAAGACAACAGAGAGTCCAACTGTGGTATGAAAAAGAAAATCTACAAAACATCGACAGTGATGATGATGAGGATTTCGATTTGGATCGTTTGGCAAATGTCTATAAAAGTAAGGGGGTATCGGTGTTGGGAGAAAGCCAAGAAACTGGTGACAGTAATGTTTTAATGGGCAAAAAAGCCAAGCGTCGTGCTCGCCATGACGTAAGCAAAGAAGAATCATCTTCAGAGTCTTCTAGTGACTCGTCAGATGAGGAATATGTGGAAGAAAACGAGGACGAAGGAGATAAGAAAACCTCAGGTGATATGTCAAAAGAACCTAAAGCTAAAAAAATACGTCTAACCGAAGAGGAATTGGCTTTGGGAGCCATGATGATTAAGGGTAAAAAGACCCGGCGAGATTTGATAGATGGTGCCTGGAATCGTTATGCTTTCAACGACGACAATTTACCTTCTTGGTTTGTACAAGACGAAGAATTACACATGAAGAAACCCATACCAGTACCTAAAGAACTGGCCGAAGAATATCAACGTAAAGTCCAAGAACTTAATGTTAGGCCCATTAAAAAGGTCATGGAAGCTAAGGCCCGCAAACGAAGACGTGCCGTCAAACGTTTGGCTAAGGCTAAAAAGCAAGCTGAAAAGATTATGGATAATGCTGATGCCACCGCACAAGAAAAGGCCAGACAGATTAAGAAGATTTATAAAAAGGCCCAGGAGAAAAAGAAAGAAGTTACTTATGTGGTGGCAAAGAAACATCAAACCGGACGACGTGCCAGACGTCCAGCTGGTGTTAAGGGACGCTATAAGGTGGTCGACCCGCGTGAAAAGAAGGATAAACGTGCTCTTAATGCCAAAAATAAGAGAGATAAGCGTAAAGGCAAAGGTAAAAAATAGACAATATCGAAACTCTAGTTGTTTTAGTTCTAGTTTTAACGAATATAAGTATATATAGAGGGAAAATAAATTTTTGTATTAAAAACACAAAACTTGTCCAATTCTTCAATTAATTAATATTTGTTCGCAATAAATTATTTTATCTTAATACGTTAATTTTATTTTAGTTTCAAACAAATACGTTTTCTTTATTCGTTTTTGTTTTTACAAAGTATTGTTAACAATAATTTAGCCAAAATAATTTATAAACTTTACAAAATTCTTGTTTTTCAAGCTATACAATAAATACAGGGATGAAAGGATTTTATTTTCATTTCAATTGTGGCAACGGAAGTATCACAGTACAACTCAAAAGATTTTTTGTTCTTTAATATATTCAATCATATTTTAAGCAAAACGAATAGATGAAGTTATAATAATATAGGCATGCAAGGAGAGAGAGCTTTTTTTTTAATAGAGCTTAAATAAAAATCTATGTAATTTAACTAAAAGCCATCATATACAGAATTTTGTTAAAATATTTTTTGAAAATTCAATCTACTGAACGATTACCCACACTATTGACATCCAAATCACTAGCCGAACTGAGACTTGGAGATATTGTTGTCGAATTCGAAATCATGCCACGATCTAAATTATAGTACTGAACAACTTTGGGAGGAGGACGACTGGATATAACTTCTGTTATTTGTGTAACAATCCATTTTGTAAGTTTAATTACAGCTATATGAGCAGCAAATTGTAATATTATGGCACCGAAGCCTTTATAAAGCCCCGAAAAACCTTCAGTAGCCACTGTCGTGCGATAACAATCCATAGCTCCTTGATAGTTGGTGAGTATAGGTACTACCGCATAGCCATTATCCAAATTATCAATAATAGTACGCGTACCCTGTAGTTGTATACGATGTAAAATGGTTTCCAAAGGATAGAAAATAACTTCGGTAGTTAACATTGATATCAGATTCGAATAAACTTCAACATTTTGGTTTTCCAAAGAGTCATCTTTGAATTTAGCACCTTTACGCTCTTGGGCCTGTTGTATGCGTCGGCGCATTATGCGTGATGAAATACCCTTTATAACCAAGCTACGATACAATGATAAATTTAATAAAGTTACTGCGATGTTTTATAAAAGCAAACTTACCCAAATAAATACTTAGTTATGCCCACAGATACTGTGGGA